>CM060305.1:95354250-95371750 GCA_030674185.1 Monoplex corrugatus | reverse complement strand
TGAAGGAACCGTGTTTCAGTCTTGTGTAACAGAAGGCCAAAAAACAACATAGACGCCTCCTTTTGGTTGATGATTTTGTGGCGGAGAAAAACTTCACGGAGACGGATAGATGATCCAGTTTCTTGACAAGTTAAGAGAACTGGAGCCAAGGCGTATTGCTAACACCCGTCACCAGGAGGCGGGAGAACTTGTGGTTGATTGTCGACAGCATCCCGGCAAACATAAGATGGGCCAGCACAGCCAGGCCTCTTTGTAACTTGACACTGCCTTTCTTTCCAACTCTTTCAACTCCTTTAACACAGAGTGAGATGGAGACAGACACACAGAGAGAGGGGGGGGACGGAGAGAGTGAGAGAGAGAGAGAAAGAAACAGAGAGACAGAGGTAGAGAGAGAGGGAAAGAGAGAGAGAGAGAGAGAGAGAGAGAGACAGACAGACAGACAGACAGTGAGGCAGAGAGACAGAGAGAGACACAGAGAGAGACAGAAAGACAGAGAAAGAACAAAAATGAAAATGAGAACAAAAGCAAAACTAAGAACAACAACAAACTGTTATTTTCAAGAATGGTAGCATGAATACAAGAATCTTTTTAACATACAGCCAGTGAAAGAGTGTGTGTGAGAGACAGACAGACAGACAGACAGACAGACAGAGACACAGAGAGAGAGAACAAACGGAGACTGAGACAGAGATCGAGAGAGAAAGATAGACACAGAAAGAGAGAGAGAGAGAGAGAGAGACGGGAACGGAGACATAGAGAGAAAGACACACAGAGACAGACAGACAGACAGAGAAATTTAGATAAACATGTGGCATCTTTGTATACTTTAGATAAACCTGTGGCATCTTTGTATACTATGTTCTGAAAACGTACTGTGTTTGCATAGACTTTCTATTTTTTCAGAGGCTTGGACTACAGATATGGCTCAGTGGGGGATATATTCTAAAGTAGCGTTCTTGCCTGTGTGCAGGTGGATTCTGAACAGTCGTAAGTCCAATACCTTGCCCAACAAGGAATCCCAACGATGAAAGTTGGAACGAAGAGATTTCAATCTTCATTGTCAAAATTACATGAACAGGTTTGAAAAGAGCGACGATTAACCATTTCTCTCGAAAAACGAAAAGGAAGGGGAAGTCATCTAATTAAACCACGGCAAGGAAAAACTGTCAGCAGTGTCACTGGATCTCTCTGAATTTGAAACATATCAAGAAAAAAATCTGTGTCACAGAACTAGTGCAAAACGGTGTAGAAATTTGAATCTGAATGCTTACAAAATTTAATGTGAACTTAACATTTCCGATTTCTCAGGTGCGTGAAAGCTGCTTTTTGTTGTTGTTGTTGATGTTGTTGTTGTCGTTGTTGTTGTTGTTGATGTTGTTGCTTTTGTTAATTTGTCCGCTTGTACCATTATGGACGTTATGAGGAGAAAGAGTTGAAGATCAACAGCAAGGTGGAAGGCCTGAAAACGAGAAATGCTGAGTGATATCGTGGTCTTCGTCACATCATCAACCAGAGGGAGAAAGAAATATGTGAAAGCAAAGTCAAGAAATCTGCTGAAGCTGCCCCATAATTCTGTCACAAGACTGTTTCCTACTCTACTTGCTCTTCCCTTCCCGAACCCAACTCTTTTGTTTATATGCAACAATGAAAGACTGCAGACAGGGTTGGGAAAATACTTTGAGAGTAAGAATTGTACGTATGGCTTGTTTGCTTTTTACCCTTGCTCTTCTTCTCGGCTTGGTAAAAGGAACGTAGTTGAATCTGTATCACTTACCTCTTTCCGACGGTATTTCGTGTGGGCATTGTTATTTTTCTCGTTACTTGCCGCTGACTGGGAAAAAAAAAGAGACACACAGACAGACAACACAGAAAACACAGACAGAGAGACACACAGACAGAGAGACGGAGAGGAGCACAGAGAGAGACAGACAGAGTCAGAGATAGACAGAGAGAAAGAGAGAGAGGGAGAGAGACAGAGACAGACAGACAGACAGACAGAGAGACGGAGAGAGAGACAGACAGACAGACAGAGACAGAGAGACACAGAGAGAGGAGGAAGGCGAGAATGAGAGAGACCGAGAAAGAGAAAGAGAACACCCGAGCTGTGTGTATGTGTGTATGTGTGTGTGAATGAACGCACTCGCGGATGTGTCCGCCCGTTCCTTAAATTGTTTCTAAATAATTTCCTCAAACTTTCAGAGGAATACTTACCCATCAGGAAAATTTATCCACAAGAACATTATCACGTGGTATGTAAGATAAATCATTTTGGTACGCTCGGCAACAGGCGCCATAATCAACAGGGTGGTGAGACATAGAACTTCCCATCGGAAGGTTTTGGTGCCATTCTGCCGGAGACTTTCCTGGGTAAAGGACCGGTAGAGAGTTTTTCCAATCTCTCAGGTTTACACTGTACAGGAGGGACCAGTAGAGATTTTTTTTGCAATCTCCCAGGTTAACACTGTACAGGAGGGACTTTCCTGGGTAAAGGACCGGTAGAGATTTTTTCCAATCTCCCAGGTTAACACTGTACAGGAGAGACCTTACTGGGTAAAGGACCGGTAGAGATTTTTTCCAATCTCTCAGGTTTACATTGTACAGGAGGGACCTTACTGGGTAAAGGACCGGTAGAGATTTTTTCCAATCTCTCAGGTTTACATTGTACAGGAGGGACCTTCCTGGGTAAAGGACCGGTAGAGATTTTTTCCAATCTCTCAGGTTTACATTGTACAGGAGGGACCTTACTGGGTAAAGGACCGGTAGAGATTTTTTCCAATCTCTCAGGTTTACATTGTACAGGAGGGACCTTCCTGGGTAAAGGACCGGTAGAGATTTTTTCCAATCTCCCAGGTTAACATTGTACAGGCCGGAGGGACCTTCCTGGGTAAAGGACCGGTAGAGATTTTTTCCAATCTCTCAGGTTTACATTGTACAGGAGGGACCTTACTGGGTAAAGGACCGGTAGAGAGATTTTCCAATCTCTCAGGTTTACATCGTACAGGAGGGACCTTCCTGGGTAAAGGACCGGTAGAGATTTTTTCCAATCTCTCAAGTTAACATTGTACAGGAGGGACCTTCCTAGGTAAAGGACCGGTAGAGATTTTTTCCAATCTCTCAGGTTAACATTGTACAGGAGGGACCTTCCTGGGTAAAGGACCGGTAGAGAGTTTTACAATCTGCCTGGTTAACATTGTACAGGAGGGACCTTCCTGGATAAAGGACCGGTAGAGAGTTTTACAATCTGCCTGGTTAACATTGTGCAGGAGGGACCTTCCTGGTCAAAGGACCGGTTGAGATTTTTCCAGTCTCCCAGGTTTACATTGTACAGATCTGCCTGTATCTAAATCCCTTAGGAGAAAAAGACTGAAACTTCCCTGCTGCTCCGCCCAGTGTGAGAAAAGGAATAAACTCACAGTTTCAGTCTTTTTCTCCTAACTTTTGTATCTAGTGTTTGTTTGATTGTGATCGTAGACTTGACAAAGACCAGTTGGCCGAAAATTTGCGCCTGTCCTGTCTTATCTGGTTGTGTTAAATACGCGTTCTTATTCTTTTTTCGTGTCTTTTTTTCTGGTTCCTGACAAAATAGATGTTTCTATACACCATCTGTTGTTCATATATCAGCATTACCTTTTTCATGAACGAATGTGTGAAATTACATCATCGTCTGTAATCAAATTGTTGGTGTCTGTTTAGGGCAAAACAAAATGAAACGAATAAAAAAAGATTTTAAAAAAAACAACACTTAAAATAGCATTCGTACATCTATTATTCTAGTAAAAAGATAAACACCACTGATTTGAAAATATTGAGTATTAGGGAAGGTTGTTGTATACTGAAGAGTTTATACGTCTTTCTTTTGTTCGTAAAAAAGATAACAATTCCACATCACTCAACTCTGTGATCGCTATGTTTGTTTAGGACAGGTGAAAACTCAAGACAGCATGTCTACAAAAGAATTCTTAGCCTAATATTCGCTCTTTCACCCCATGACATCAAACAATTGCAGTTTCTCTCAAACTCAATCATGTTCGGGCAATGATGTTTTCCTTCCGCTGCTTCAGCCGGTGTGATATTAGGGGTGAGGCCAGCTGAAGGTTGTAGTTAACCTGCCTTTCTCTGAAGACCGGTGCTGATAGCGAAGCTTCACATGGCTGTTTCAGATTGTCTTCCAGGTCTGCAAACTGGCGCTGTAATCTTCCTTTCTCAGGTGGACAGAAGTAACACCATGGCACGGCGAGAATAAATCAGATTAGAACTGGTCCAGCTAGCTGGGCCGCTGGAGATAGAATCCTGTCTGTGAGTGTTTTTCTTTTCTTACCGAGTTCCTAGTGTTACCTCCTGCTGTGGAGAAGGGGGGGGGGTTACAGCAAAACCAATAGGGCGTGTGTTACCTCCCATAGACAAGGGAGAGACACAGAGTCGCCGTGACATTTCCACGCTGTTGTGTTTACGAGGCGAACGTTCTTGTCTGATAGTGGCTGTAAGCAAAGACTGTTTCCCACTAAGAATCTTTGTTGTAAGTTACAGGATAGCTTTGATGTCGAGAGATGGGAACCGTTAGATCACAATCATTGCAAGGACTAGACCAGCTGAAGAAGCCATTGTCTTCATGGTGGTTTAGGGTAACCAGATGCTGACTGCCCTGTCAAGAGCATCCCTGTAAATTAGAGCTGATGTGGCCACAAGCACCCCTGCCTGCATCTTAAGCCTAACATGGTATCTCAGGTCATAAGGTCAGCAACAGCAGTGTCCCGTTAAAACCATTTCAGCAAAGTGGCCATGAAATCAGCTCTAGCATAATTTTTGGACAGTTAAGCGCTGTTTTTGCTTAACGTTCGTTTTTCTTTTGCCTCTTTGGTCATCTTTCTGTTATTGACGCCTATAACCATTTACAATCAAGATTTGGACGTAGAAATTATAGTGCGGGTATGTGTGTACGTCAGTGTGTGTGTGTGTGTGTGTGTGTGTGTGTGTGTGTGTGTGTGCGTGTGTGTGTGTGTGTGTGTGTTTGTGTGTGTGTATATTATCCTGGCAATTCTGTTACAGATGTGTGTGTGTGTGTGTGTGTGTGTGTGTGTGTGTGTGTGTGTGTGTGTGTGTGTGTGTGTGTGTGTGTGTTAGGGTGTGATCAGGTAAGTAAGTGGATATATCTGTCTGGGCACATTCGTGATTCATTTGTTTGCATAGATACATACATATGTATATGTAGATGGATACACAGACAGGCAGATAGATAGATAGATAGATAGATAGATAGATAGATAGATAGATAGATAGATAGATAGATTAGATTAGATTAGATAGATAGATAGACAAATAGACAATAGACAAATAGACAAATAGATAGATAGACAGACAGACAGACAGACACAGACAGACAGACAGATACATACATACATACACTATCATACATATATATATAGCATAGATATGTAGATAGATAGACAGACAGACAGACAGATAGATAGGTAGATAGATAGATAGACAGACAGACGGACGACGATAGATAGATGATGATAGATAGATAGATAGATGAAGATAGATAGATAGAAAAGATAGACAGACAGACCGACAGACCGACAGATAGATGGATGGATAGATGGATAGATGGATAGAATGATAGATAGATAGATAGATAGATAGATAGATAGATAGATAGATAGATAGAATGATAGATAGATATAGATAGAAAGATAGAGAGATAGAGAGAGAGTAGATAGATAGATAGATAGAGAGAGAGAGATAGAGTAGAGAACAGAGAGCTATATAGATAGACAGATAAGTAGGATAAACAGATAAGTAGGATAGATAGATAAGTAGTAGACTGATCGGTAGATATACAGATAGATAGATATATGATATATAGATAGTATAGTAGATAGTATGATAGATAGATAGATAGATATAGATAGATAGATAGACAGACAGATAGATAATAGATAGATAGATAGATCCCTATTTTCTTTGTTTACTTTTCAAGTCATTCACTGAACGTACTGCAATCTGTGCCAATGGTGATTTTTTGTTTGTTTGTTTATTTTCGTTTGGTTTGTTTTTGTTTCTGTCACTATCTCTTCTCTCTCAATCACACAGATATTCACACGTCCAGATGGTGCATAAAACCACGTACACGCCCACATATAAACAAAGGAATGCACATACACACAGATAGAAAGATAGAGTGAGTGAGTGAGTGAGTGAGACACACACACACACATTCTCTGTCTGTCTGTCTGTCTGTCTGTCTGTCTGTCTGTCTGTCTGTCTGTCTGTCTCTCTGTCTGTCTGTCTGTCTGTCTGTCTGTCTGTCTCTCTCTCTCTCTCTCTCTCTCTCTCTCTTCTCCCTACCCCCTCCCCAAATCGAA
The DNA here is from genome assembly GCA_030674185.1 of Monoplex corrugatus. Classification (NCBI taxonomy): domain Eukaryota; kingdom Metazoa; phylum Mollusca; class Gastropoda; order Littorinimorpha; family Ranellidae; genus Monoplex; species Monoplex corrugatus. The sequence goes on along the minus strand of CM060305.1, from coordinate 95,365,385 downwards.
CAATACCAAACACGCAAGAGATTGTTTTCGAAGCTGAGAATCTCGCCTTGTTTTCCAATGACATGGGGGCACACCTTTCCAAATGACCTTAGGGTCCCTCACCTACGTTTCCTGATATTCTGCCAGTCAAAACTTCACGCTAAACGGTAACCCTAGATCCGTGGGTGTTGCTGCTTTGCTGTGTCCTTAGCACGCATCGTCAGTGATGCAGCTGATCGATCTGTTTGTTGTCAGCTGTTATGGACTCTGACAAAGAGATAAGACGCCTGTTTGAACTTGAGGACATCGTTTGAAAATCAGCCCAGGCGTGTAAATAAGACAGATCGAACGAAAGGGGTGGGGGGGGTGGGGGGCTAGACTTCAGCTTACGATCACGCACAAGGACAGGTGAGGATCTGATTGACTAATGTCATTTGTTCAATTTATTGTCTAAATTTGCTTTAATTATATACAGGTGATGAAATTATTAGTTGGAACATCTTCTGTTGCTAAAGAGTTGATTTTGATATCATCAGCATTAACATCATCACCATCATCATCATCATCATCATCATCATTATCACCACCACCACCACCACCATCACAACCACCACCAGCTTATCACCATCATTATTCCCATGATTATTATAGTCATTATTATACAGCTGTTTTAAGACTGAAAACTTCCATGATGTTGATGATGATAATGACGACGACGACGATACTGGTGGTGGTGGTGGTGGTAATGGTAATGGTAGTAATGGTGGTGGTGGTGGTGATGGTGTCGGTGTTGGTGTTGGTGATATAATCATTAGGCAACTACTTGGCAGATTACAAACTGTCTGAACAAGGTTTTTATTTCTTGCCAAAAATCTGAAATGTTCGTGGTTAGCATGAAGTAATTATGTGTGATTTTGTATATGTCCAGTCTTGTGTGTGTGTGTGTGTGTGTGTGTGTGTGTGTGTGTGTGTGTGTGTGTGTGTGTGTGTGTGTGTGTGTGTGTGTGTGTGTGTGTGTGTGTGTAAATGTTATTTTGTATTGTAAGACGCGTAAAGCCAGAAGCAAGCAATAGAGTTATCATCCTGTACTATCAATATTCTGATTTATTACTCATGTTTTTAGTGTGCATTTTGTTATGTAAATATTGTTTCATTTGATACAGAGGAAATCACTAAACATCATTCTGTTGTGTCCTTGTTTTTATAACAGGAAAATGAAACCTAATCAATTTATTAAGACACTGCAAAAGGTATGGACCATCAATGAACTCATCCGGTCAGAACGTAGAGTGGGCAATACACTCCTATACCGTAAAATTACATGGATTGTATAAAAGTTTGTTCGTGATATTCGGTTTGCAAATATCTGAATTACGCACAAAGCTCCGACTTGAAACAAAAATAGTACCCATGACAGTACCATTTATGTCAACTTTTACAACTGGTGCCCTGATTGCTATTATGACACAATGCTCATAGTAAACAACCACATACGTCATTAATAGATAATAATTCAAAGAAAAGACAGGAACCAACAAAACCAACAAACCCTAGCAGCCAAGTCACACAGCTCATTTCCCAAGCAGTTTGGTAAACTGTGTCAATGGAGCGGTTTGTTATTGTATGTCTACTTTATAGGGGGCGCCAGGGTACGTGTAAAATGCCCAGGAACCACATCAAAAGTACATTTAACACCCTCATCAAAAACTCTCCCAGAAAAGCTCTTACAGTCTTGTAGCTACAAACTACCATGAAGACGGTCACTTCTTTAAATAAGTACGTCCGCTGCATTGGTTGTAAGCTAGCAGTTTTCATCTCTCTTCTCAACATCAAACTTATCCTGTAACTTACAACGTTGCCATCACAATCAGAGAACAAAGTCCCGTTATGTAAATACAACAGCACGGAAATGTCACGGCAACTCCAGAGGGTTCTCTTCCTTGTCTACGGGGGTTCACACACACTGTATTGGTTGTGCTGTAACCCCCCACAGCAGGAGATAAACACCGAGAACTCGCGCCGCACGTCAAACACGAAGAAAGAAAAACACTCACAGACAGGACAGTATCTGGAGCGACTCAGCTTAGCTGGACTCATTCCAATCTGATTGATTCCCGCTGTGCCATGGTGTTACTTCTATCCACCTGAAGACTGAAGATTAGAACCCTTAGTTTGCAGACCTGCAAGGCAATCTGAAACGGTCCTGTGAAGTCCGATACCAGCACCATTCTCAAGACAGATACCTGAAACCTTCAGCTGTCCTCGTCCCCTAATATCACTCCATCCGAGGCTGTGGAAGGAAAATACCGTTACGGGGGATAGAGTGAGTTGGGAAAACCACCAACGTGTTTGATCTCATTTGTCTTTAAAGCTGGGAGGGATAGGAACTTGACAGAAAGACTTCGTTTATAAGAGGGCTGTCTTCAGTTTTCACCTGTCCTTAACAAACACAAAGAATCATGTGAGCGATTTGGTGGTGTAGAATTTTGAGAGGGGTGGAACAATCGAATCTGTTCCAGTTCGTCTTTATACACTGTGTCCTTCTATTTCCAAGTTATTCTATGTTTATTGCGGTTTTGGCCTGCCATTATTTTAAAGCTCTTCTCATGTTTCTTGGATTAATTTACCAGTTTCAATTTCAATTTCTCAAGATGACGTTTCCGCGCTCGGAATGAATTCCATATGCACTAGATCTAACATCACAGGTGCCATGTGACGGAGAAGATCCAGAATGATCACGGCACAAGCCTTAAGCCTGCACATAAACCCACAAGCTGGCCAGGTCATGAGGTCCTACGTAGATAGTGCCATAACCCTGGGGTCGTAGGGGCCTAAGGTGGCAGAGATCTCAACTTTTCCCGGGGCCAGCACCACGAGGGCGGCGCCCATCCCCTCTCCCTCGCTTCAAATTTATATTCACAATTTTTTCACAAGGCTTCAGAAAGGCAAGAAGGTTGATTGGGTTTCAGGGAGTGAGACCTGTGAAATCAACTATCTCTCCAATGTGTTTTTCACCAAGGCAGCCGGGCAATGCCCTGCTCTTCACGATTCTCAACTACCGTGGGATCTTTAACGTGCTCAGCAAAAAGGCACATGGGTCCGACACATTTTTCGTCCCCTTCCGAAAGACTAGACGTTCAGTTCGATTTTCCGGTCAAACTGAGGAGAAAAGTCGAGGCCTCTACGGGGAGCGAACCCTGGAACCTCGAGTTTAGTTATTGGCAGGTGAACGTCTTAAACATTCTGCCACTCTTCTCCCTTTTGGATTAAACAGCTCGGAACAAGATTCCATTATCACCAGTCACTATGGTATAGTGGTTAGTGCGACGGACTACCGACTGGAACCTCGTGTGTTCTATTCCCTATCGGTCCCTTTAAGAGTTCTTGTAGGATTTTTCGGCTCCAACCGGCTCTTACCCACAGCTGAATATGCTATGGGCTCATGGGAAGGTTCAGACCACACAGTCAAGTCACATCCTCTTCACGAATGCGTCATTGAGAGTATTGCTCAAGTCGTCTGATCGACACTGTAGATGTCTGTATCTCTCGGGCCTGGTTGACACCAGGATATAACATAATAGCAAGCAAGCAAGGAGTACAAGCCCCGTCACGTAGTCTCAGTCTTAGACGAAATCATAGTCATCCTCATCATTGCATTACAAAAACTGTGCCAGGTTCTGTGGCCATTAAGGTAGATCTTCTTCTTCTTCTTTTTCTTTCTCTTTCTTCTTTTCTTCTTCTCTTTTCTCTTTTCTTCTCTTCTTTTCTTTTTCTTCTTCTTCTTCTTCTTCTTCTTCTTCTTCTTCTTCTTCTTCTTCTTTCTTTTCTTCTTCTTCTTCTTCTTCTTTTCTTCTTCTTCTTCTTCTTCGTTTTCTTTTCATTTTCATTTTCATTTTCTTTTCTCTTCTCTTTCTCTTCTCTTTCTTCTTCTTCTTCTTCTTCTTCTTCTTCTTCTTCTTCTTCTTCTTCTTCTTCTTCTTCTTCTTCTTCTTCTTCTCTTCTTCTTCTTCTTTTCTTCTTCTTTTCGTTTTCTTTTTCATTTTTCATTTTCTTTTTCTCTTTCTCTTTCTCTTTCTCTTTCTTCTTCTTCTTCTTCTTCTTCTTCTTCTCTCTTTTCTCTTCTTCTTCTTCTTCTTCTTCTTCTCTCTTCTTCTTCTTCCTTCTTCTTCTTCTTAGTTTTCTTTCATTTTCATTTTCTTTTCTTTTTCTCTTCTCCTTCTCTTTCTTCTTCCTCACCTCCTCTTCTCTTCTTCTTCTTCTTCTCCTCCTCCTCCTCCTCGTCGTCCTCGCCGTCGTCGTCTCGCCGTCGTCGTCCTCCTCCTCCTCCTCCTCCTTCTTCTTCTCGTTTTGTTCTTCCCTTTTCCTTCTTCCTCCTTTTCTCCTTCCCTCCTCTCGTCCTCCTCCTCCACCTCCTCTTTCTTCTTCTTCTTATTCTGTTTCTTCCTCTTCTTCCTGCTAAGTTATTTCTCTTCCTTGAGCAGCAGCATCATCAGAAGTTTATTCGCTAGATCTGTTCCTTCGTTTATCTATTTGTTTGTTGTAATGTGAGTCGATCAAAACACAAGAGTGTTTTAGTTAAGTGTTGACAGAGACTACACATGGTGTTGGGTAAAAGTAATTAAAAGCATTGATTTCATCGAAATCGCGTGGATAGACCTTTACACAAAAATGCTTTGGAAACGAAGTCAGCGACACACACACACACACACACACACACACACACACACACACACACAAACAACAACACACACACACTCACACACACACACACACCACGCGCGCGCGCACACACAACACACACACACACACCACGCATGCACACACAAATACACACAGATAGATAGATAGACAGACAGACAGACGGACAGACAGACAGACAGACAGATAGAGAGATAGGTGTAGACACATGTATATACTTGGATACTCTCTCTCTCTCTCTCTCTCTGCCTCCCTCCTGTCAGCGTGTGTGCGGCAACTAAGGAAAGAATAACAGCAGAGTAACAAAACACTAAGGAAAGAAATAAGGGGAAAAGGTTCTACCTAAGTTTGTTTTACCTAGCGAGGGAAGAGAAAAACAAAACTGAAACTACTAAATGATCATCGCACTTCCTTTCACTTTGCGAAGAAAAAGATGTTAAACCATCTTAAAAAATCTCTCATTGTGCGGTAGTATAAATAGCAGGATTAATTAGCGGGAGATCGCGAGTACGAGCAATGTGCTCTGTGACCAGAAAGAGAGAGAGAGAGAGAGAGAGAGAGAGAGAGAGAGAGAGAGAGAGCGGGCGCATCTACAGTGTGTGTGTGTGTGTGTGTGTGTGTGTGTGTGTGTGTGTGTGTGTGAGTGCGTGTGTGTGTGTTTCTCCTCTCTTCTCTCTTCGCTGTTCTCTCTGTCTTTCTCTCTAGCTCTCTTTCCCTCTGTCTGTCTGTCTGTCTGTCTGTCTATTTCTTCTCTCTCTCTCTCTGCTTTCTCTGTCTGCCTGTCTGTCTGTCTCTGTCTCTCTGTCTCTCCGTCTCTGTCACACACACACAACACACACACACACACACACACACACACACACACACACACACACACACCACACACACACACACACACACACCGGTGATTTGACATAGAAATGTTTTCGTATGGCTCCCCAACACAATGAGCTGAGGTTCATTTTGTTGCGTTCACACTGCTTGGGAGTCTATATGATCCACCAGTATCAACCTGCCGTGGGGCATCCTCCAGAGGAGACTCTATACAGTAGTCTCTTCGAGTCACTTCGCCAGGATCAGTACGGTAGGACACTATTGGTCTAACACACTCAGAATATCACCTATCTCGCCTACCAGTGGGTGAATATAAAAAATTCTTAGTTCTTAAATGAGTGGATCTGTACCACATAGTGGTAAAAACTGTGAACTGTTGAGGAGTCGCGAAAGCACAAGTTTTTAAGGTAAAGCTCCACGGTCAAGGTCACAACTCCCCAAAAAGGAGCCTAAAATCAGCACTTTTGGAGAAAAGTGTGTGAACAAGACTTGCTCGGGAACGTGTGACAATATTCACTATCTTCTTTCACTCTTGTGATAGTGTACGATTGCCCTCGATGGTGTCGGGTTTTGAATTCAACCGTAGCTTCTTCAAGGTCACGGTGACTTTGAAAAGTACAAGATCTGGATTTTGTGTAATAACGTTTGTATAAAAGGGGAGCTTGTTGAAATGTCTTGACCGTCTACTTTCCTTGTTGTTGATGTTGTTTCTTCGTTTTGTTTTGTATTGTTTTGTTTGACTTGGTTTGGTTTCGTTTCGTTTTGTTTCGTTTCATTTCGTTTCGTTTCATTTCGTTTCGTTTCGTTTCATTTTGTTTAGTTTAGTTTCGTTTCGTTTCGTTTCGTTTTCCTAACATTTCCGTTGTACGAGTAATTTTTCTCCCAAACAAAGAGTGGTGCTTTGTTGTTTGACGATTCTCGTCGATCTGACAAGTGTTATCTCAGTTTCAGAAGGGCCTTCTGTAAAGAGAGAGCATTGCCTTGCTAAAACGTCAAACATGTATAAAGATACAGAGCCCGTGGTTGAGTCTGCTTGTCTCTTTCCCTCCTCTGTCTCTCTCGCGCGCTGTCTGTCTGCCGGTCTGTCTCTGTCTCTGTCCTCTCTCTCTCTCTCTTTCTGTGTCTCATTCTGTCTCTGTCTGTCTCTGTCTCTCTGTCTCTGTCTCTCTCTCTCTCTCTCTCCATGCCTGTCTGTCTCTCTCTGTCTCTGTCTGCCTGTCCGTCTGTTTTGTCTCTGTCTCTGTCTGTCTGTCTGTCTCTCTCTCTACATAAAATACATATATGTTTAGTGTTGAATGAGCTGGAAAAAAGAACACTGCCAAATCAACTAGAACGTGTATGAGATGGTGGATCTGATGCTAATGCGATATGGCGGTCACCCACCACAGTTCAATTAACTCTTAAGACAGAGTGTCAACATGACTTCATGGCACCGATTCTGTCAACTTGTCAAGAAACCGGATCATCTACGTGTTTCCTCAAAGTCTTCTGCCACAGAATCATCAATCAAACAGGTATTTATGTGCTAATTTATGACTTCCAGTTACAACATGTCGCAACAGTGTTTCTTTACTAAAGACACTTTTTCCTTCGCAAAAAAACAGTGGCTATTGCTGACAGTCTTACTTTAGGAATGTTTATTGACGAAGTGTTTTGAAAACTTGAACATCGTTTTGGTTTTATGGTTACTTCAAGTTGACACCTTTATTGCCTGGGTGATTTCGTCGAAAGTCAAGAGACCTATGTTGAGTTCGTGAAAACTTTATTTTAGCAGACTTATCAAGAATAAAGCAAAGAAAAGGAAAACAAAAGAACGCAAAACAAAACAGAGCAAAACAAAAACGAAACATTCAAATCAATGCCCTGAATTTGTGGAAGTCGTTTTCCTGATCCAATGAGGAAAGGACAAAAACTGTAGGTGAAGGAAGGTCTGTAATGGAGCTGGAAGCTTTTGTAATTAAGATCGTAATAAACTTTGGCAAAATATTTTTGAAACCCCAGCTGAAATTCTATTCCAACGTAGTGGAACTGTAATAGGCATTTATTTATTTATTCATTTATTTATTTATTTATTTATTTATTTATTTATTGCAGGATGCCTTTATTGTAATTTTACAGCTTTATATAAAATCTAATTTTTATTAACAATAGTATCATCTCTATAGCACAAACAGACCATGTCAAAAGCATGCTTGTAGCACTTTACAGGAATAGAACAAACAATATGCGCGCTTACACAAACAGGATGCTGAGCTAGGATAAACTCAACCTGGTAGGAGTGTAACCCTTGACCCAAGTTGTCATTCCGTATCTCATTCTTTAACACACACACACGCGCGCGCTCACACGCGCACATCGCACACGCACGTATACACACACACCACACACACACACACACATACATACACACACACACACTCACGAACAAACAAACAAATAAACACAATCACACCCGCACAAACACAAACTCACATACACACAAACTCGCACGCATACACACACACACACACACACACACACAAAGAGAGAGAGAGAGAGAGGAGAGAGAGAGAGAGGAGAGAGAGAGAGAGAGAGAGAGAGAGAGAGAAGATGCTGAATTAGAACAGTAACCCTGTTTGGCGTGTGACCATCGCAATGTTCTAGAAAAGTATTGAAGCATTTGAGAGAAAGGGATGTTGTGGGGGTGGAGAGGGGGAGCAAACTTTACAATTCCTCTCCAATTAAAACCAGAGCAGAACATTCATCCGCCAGTAATTTCGTAATTTCTTCAAAGGAAAAAAAAATGCATCAAAACATACGACCCAAAACAAACTTTTGGCCGGGAGACATTGAGATGCAATAAAGATGGGTGGGACGCAGAGTTCCAGAATATATTGCCACATGAATCAAATTGTTGTTTGTTCATTGTCAAAACGGTGGAAACGACCCATGTTAACAGTGATAGCTCACTTTTCCCCGGCTTACTGTGTATATTATAAAACATGAAACGAAGAAACTTGAAGTAGTCTCGAGAGCGCGGAATCAATGTCTCTGATGCAACTAAAGTGTATTTTTCATTTTGAGCAGCGCTGAGAAACCTAATCATAGCTGTTATTAACAAATATCCAGGAAATAGTGTCTTCTATACATTATAATAGTGTCTTCTATACATTAAAATAGTGTCTTCTATATTAGAGTGCGAATATGTGTGTGCGTGCATGTCTTTTCTTGCGTTTTGTTGTTCGTTTTTACGGCGTTGTTGATGTTGTTTTGTGTTTAAGCCAGATGTGTAAAGAATTCATGTATGCTTGTGTATGTGGCTGTAGTTTGTCTTTTACTCACATGCACACAGTTTTTCTTCTAATCTTGTGCATTCATTTCCTTGTGAAGAGACCGCTCCCCCCCCCCCCCCCCCCCCAACCAAGTCAAATCTCTCTTTTATGGTGATATGAAATACATTTCTTTACAAAGGGTAAACTTGTTCTTTCACGCCACACTTACTAAATACAAAAACCTGGAGCAGTTTCTTCCCTGCACAAGCCGTGCAGTTCTTTCAGCTCTTTTCTGGCTCCTGAAGATCCTACATTTTCTTCTTCCACTCCAAACATGGATCGCAGATGATAATTCAACTTCATCTTTGAGGTCTTAACTATAACACTTGTTAATGTAGTCAGCAAGGAACAAGTTTACCTATCCTGTTTTTCCCAATAGCAGATCTGCCAACAATTGTCTGGCAGACTTCCTGAGCCTTTACACTGGCAAGATCTTGAAATAGGAGTGGGGAGATGAAACATTTGAAACACTAAGCAGACATACAACAATACAATGAAAATATTAAGACAGCTGGTGAACAGGCAGAATCTGCCAAGCCAAAACAGCATTCAAGAAGATGAAAAGCATTCTTACCAGCAAATGCCTATCAATTAACATCAGGAAGAGAGTTCTTGAATGTTATATAGAACCAATACTGTTGTACGGTTGTGAGGTGTGGACAGTCAACAAGCAAAGCCAGAACAAGATTGAGGCAGCTGAGATGTGGTTTCTGAGAAGAATGTTGAGAGTTCCATGGACAGCAAAGAAAACAAACGAGACAGTCTTGATGGAGGCAGATGCAAGTAGATCTTTCATAAGGAAGATTAGGAAAAGACAGGCAACATTCATAGGCCATTTTATGAGGAAAGGGGAATTGGAGTACCTGGTCACATCGGGAAAGCTGGGGGGAAAGAGAGCACCGGGTAGACCCAGGGAAAAGATACTAGACGGACTTGCAGAGTGGCTGGGGACAAGGAGGTTGGAAGAGATGCTTGAGGCAACAAGTGATAGAGGCAGATGGAAGTCCATAATCGCCAACGCCATGCGGCAAGGCACCTGATGATGGTGAGCGAACAGGCCAGTCTAAATGTTCCGAGCTTGGATTGAACTCGAGATGTCAGATCTTGAATCCACGGCTGTATCAAAAGAACCAACCAGCTCGCTTAAAAAAAAATGTTCCCCCACCCCCACCCCCGGGGATCGAACCTATGGCCCCTGAGTTAGCAACATAACGTTCAAACGAAAGGCAGGCAGAAAACTATGTTCACATATGTGTGCATATATATCAGTGTTATGGTGGTTATAATCTGCTGAGTTGGCGGTCTGTCTCTGTCAGTGTAAGCTATTGGTGGCATTTTGGATAGGAAACCGTATGTACCTGTATATGACGTGTGTTCTGTTTGCTGTTTCTTCTGTGCTATCATGCCGCTGACAGCCCACAAAATAAAATTGTTTTGCTTGCAACGATGAGAGGTTTGCATTTTGGGGCGCGTTTTGGAAATGTGTATGGATGTATAAAGTCGTTTTACGTTTAGGCGGGGCACACATTCAACTGTAAAAGTGCGGTGTCGTCAGGGCCATAAAGAGGAATGATAAACTTTGCTGAGCAGTTTAAATAACGGTATGGCAGCTATAGAGGAGCTGGGGTTGAGACGTTATATGTCGAAATTTTTATCAACCCTACGTTTTACATCCCACCTTGTGCGTGCTGGACCCACGGCACATTCAGAATATTTTTGAGTAAGGGTTTCTTATTCATTTATATATTTATTTGTTTGTTTGTTTATTTATTTATTATTATTTATCTATTATTTATTTATCTATTTGTTATTTATTTGTTTGGTTGGTTATTTATTTCATTTGTTCATTTATCTGTCTCTTTAGTTTTTCTGTCTACATATATTTTTTTTCATTTATGCATGCATACAAGCATGTATGTATGCATGCATGTATGTACGTATGTATGTATGTATGTATGTATGTATGTATGTATGTATGTATGCATGTATGCATGTATGTATGTATGTATGCATGTATATGTATGTATGTATGTATGTATGTATCTTTGTATGCATGTATGTATGCATGTATGTATGTATGTATGTATGTATGCATGTATGCATGTATGTATGTATGTAGTATGTATGTATGTATGTATGTGTGTGTATGTATGCATGTATGTATGTATGTGTGTGTGTATGTATGTATGTATGTATGTATGTATATATGTATGCATGTATGTATGTATGTGTGTGTGTGTATGTATGTATGTATGTATGTAGTATGTATGTATCTCTTTTATCTATCTCTTCTATCTATCTATCTATCTATCT
>CM060305.1:95344250-95349250 GCA_030674185.1 Monoplex corrugatus | reverse complement strand
TTGTTATTCTAGCTGTTTCTTTGTGTGTGCGTGTGTGTGAGTGGGGTTACTATCTTTACATGAAGCTTTGTTTGGGAAGGGGTATTTTTGTTTTGTTTTAGATCTGCTCTCTGTGTCCCTCCCTCTCTCTGTCTCGGTCTCTTTCTGTCTGTCTGTCTGTCTGTCTGTCTCTTTCTCTGTCTCTCTGTCCCCTCCTTCTCTTCTTCTCTCTCTTCCTTGTTAATTATGTAGGATATGTGGACTGGGTGACTGACGCATGGTAATGTTTAATAAAACGTGGCAGTCTTTATTGACAAAAGATGGAATTTAATCTTAGTATAATACAGTATGTGATCGTAACTGTACTGGAAGACTGGAAGACTTTTTAATGCTCTGAATAAAAGACACATTGTGTTTAATTTGCAGCCTTATTTTGTGAAATTATCTTTATTCAACTAATATTATATTCTCGAAAAGTAAAAACGAATAACACATACAACGCTACAGCATCTCAGACCCCCTGTTCTCACTCCTTTTCTACCTGTTTGTCTTGTGTTTAACAGAAAATGAAAAAGTAATTTGGCGGTATATTTTATCAGTTTCTCAAAGGATAAAGAATGTTTCGCAGATAAATATTTTCTTAATTTTTCAGTTTTGCATCTGTTACGAAATTGTTTGGTTTACACTGATAAATAATGCTTATATGCCTACAACATGTTTTTTGTATACTTTGGTTGATTTTGTTCTTCACGTCTCTTCATGAACAGCAATGGACTAAATGAAAAAAAGTATCTGAAGTCTAAAGTCTGTCTGCACTGTGTTGATGCCAGTTTCTCATCACTGGGAATCGTTGTGTATTTGGCCCAAATGTGTGTGTAGGGTGGGTGATGTGCATGTGAGTGCCTGTAAGCCAGTCGTCCATGTTTATGTTTCTCATTTTTATCTCTACCCTACATTCTATCTTGGAATCTAGACCTTTGACACTTCAGGGAGGGGAGGAAGGAAGCAAAGCGGAGGTCTTCACCTTTACCCTAATACGAGTATAAAGCACAGCCGTCACTTAGACATCTCCCTGAAGACAGCAGGTCTTTGTTATCCTAATGTTGCCCTTTCAACCCCTTTTGTTTCCACAAGGTCTGAGAATCCCAGCGACAAAACCATCGGAACTGTCTCTTTAACATCTCAACGGACCTGACTGAAATTTGGCGCCAATGTGCACACAACATGTCTTCTGACCTTTTCACCCTCGCCTCTCCACGTCTTTCGTCCAATGCCGTAACCTTGAAGACGCTGAGAATTGTTATCATCGCCGTAACCTTACAACAATGTTGTTGCCTGCAGGACAGAAACACATCACGGGTAGACCACACAAAGTGCTTTTCGTCATCAGATCTAAACCACGCCTTGACATATCAAACTATCCTGTTTTTCGAGGAGGGTTCACACCGCAGACTAGCTGTCTACATTTGTGGGCTTACACAGCCACAGTCCAACACCCAATTGTTGGCATCTGGTCGTATTCCTGAGTGAAAACGTTGCACAGATCTTCCAGCGTGAAGAGTGGTTTATTTGTGTTGTAGTCTTGCACCTGTGGCTAAAAAATCAAACACCTCCAGTGGAAAGTTTGTATTGGTTTGTGTTTGTTAGAGCTTCTCCTCTTGTGTATATACTTTGTAGTGCTGGCACAGGGCTCACGTGAACTGATTAGATCTGACGTATTGTTTCAGGTTTGTTTGAAATGGCGTCAAGTTGGGACTGTGTTTTCCATTTTCAGTTTCACTATCAAAGATGAGTGTGTGTGTGTGTGTGTGTGTGTGTGTGTGTGTGTGTGTGCGCGCGCGCGCGCGCGTGCATTCACTTGTGTATGTGTGTGCAAGTATATGTTTGTGTTTATGTGTGTGTGTATGTGTGTGTGTGTGTATGTGTGTGTGTCAGAGAGAGAGAGAGAGAGAGAAACAGACAGACAGAGCTTTATCTCCTTAATGTTGATCTTCATGATAAACACACACACACACAACACACACACACACACACACACATATATATATATATATATATATATATATATATATATATATACTGTATATATCACAGACACAACAACACACACACACACAGAGGCGCGGAAGAACATATAATGGCATTGCTCCTCTTTCCATCTTTTGAACGCTTATAGAGAGAGAGACAAAATTGATAATAAGATAAAAGAAAGAAAAGAAAAGAATCAGAAAGGAAAAAAATCAAAACACTTCATTACTCAAAGATAATGGTATTAGGTCCCAATGGACCTGTATTAGATGTAATTCTTGAAAGAGAGGAACAGAGGGGAGAGAGAGAAAAGAGACAGACAGACATGACATACAGACAGACAGACACAAACGGACAGAAAGACATACGAGTAAAGGGACACAACAGAGTAATGAATGCATCATCTTTGTCCATGTGAATATTCATCTCTGTCCGTCTAATACCCGGCTGAAAACAAAAGCAAAGAATCCATTCCACTCCACAAGCGCAGGCAAAAGGTGTTTCACATGTACCTGTTTTATGGACTACAGTGGAAAACAAGCGATCTAAAAAATATATATACAAAAGAGGATTGTTTCGTGCAAATCTGATGTCTTTCATCTCATTTGCATACCTGCACGCGATGACTGTAATTGCATAATTCTAATTATCCCTTTGGCAGTTAAAATGTGGACACATGATGAGCGAGTGGCATATAAAGAGCTACAGATGATTGCTAAGGAAAGAAAGACCAAGCCTTTGATATATAACGTCTTGGCGTGCACCGGTAAGCACACACGGGCTTTTATTATAAGCTATTCGCGCACGTTCGTACACATAATTATACAGCACTGGACGAGACAGGGCATGAAAGTTACCTTCTCCTCTCTCAGTGTACATAATAATTATGTGATCCGATTGCCTGCTGTGCCTTGGGTAATATTGCGTACACCAGGACATGAGTTTGGAGTGTGTTGAAGAGGATTTAACGCACTTGGAAAATTCCATATGCAGCTCTGCTCATCCACCAACAAATCATCTGGCAGACTCCTTAATCCTGTGGAAAACTGTATACGTTGGTAAAGTCTCGACATTGGGGAAGGGTGAGATGCAGAACGGGACCATTAAAACGGTAAACTGACAGCACCAGAATAATTGGAGCATTTGGATAAGGCACAGACATAAAACCACAGGTGTTTGAACAGAGGCAGCCAGCCTGAGTCATACGATTTTTCGTCTACGCTTGCTGCGGTGTGCTTTAAAATGATGATAAAATCTTCAGAACTTGAATCAGAATTTGTTCAGAGAGAGTGAGAAACATTAAATCACAGTTTAATTATGTTTTATTGATATATTAATACGAAGACAGAAAATATCGTAGTTGAGAAAGTAGCTCAAAGTTCCTGACCAACTACTGCTGAAGTCTGTATCTCTCAGGCCTGGTTGATGTCAGGATACATTATGTTAGTATACACATCACCTTCACACGGTCTCAATCCTAGATGGAACACTACAGTATCATGATCATCAAATCACCATTGATTATAGCACCGTGAAAATTGTCACAGATTTGTTGGCCCTTTGTCCATGATCTCGTGGTGACCTCCGTTTCGGTTTCTCTCCTGCTTCCATACCTGAGGTGAGATCAGAATCGGGTCTTTGATTGTCAGTAGACCATGGGGTCTGTTGTTGGAAGACCGTGGCTGAAGTTTCCTTACCTTGAGTCTAATGGATCTCTTCCTCAATCTGACTCCAAAGTGAGGGATTATTAAGGGCTTAGTGGGCAATGTCCTTAGTAAGCTGGATCAGAACAGGCATATTTCAACTTCACCGACGTGACCCTTCAGCGATGCATCGTCTCCTGTAACGGATTTCATCATGGTGGCCTGACATCTCTAGCTCTTGTGGGCTTCTTGACACTGGCACTGTGAATGAACATTGGATTGGTGGTGTGTTATTAATGAACATGGGATTGGTGGAGTCATATGAATGGACATGGTAGGATTGGTGATGTGTTGGGATTGGTAGTATGTTGTGAATGAGCATGGGATTAGTGGTGTGTTGTGGGATTAGTGGTGTGCTGTGAATGTGGAGTGGGATTTGCGGTGTGCTGTGAATGAACATCGGGTTAGTGGTGTGATGTGGGATTTGTGGTGTGCTGTGAATGAACACAGGATTGGTGGTGTGTTGTGTATGAACACAGGATTTGTGGTGTGCTGTGAATGAACACAGGATTGGTGGTGTGTTGTGTATGAACACATGATTTGTGGTGTGCTGTGAATGAACATAGGATTGATGGTGTGTTGTGAATGAACACAGGATTGATGGTGTGTTGTAAATGAACATAAGATTGATGGTGTGTTGTGTATGAACATGGGATTGGTGGTGTGTTGTGAATGAACACAGGATTGGTGGTGTGTTGTGTATGAACACAGGATTGGTGGTGTGTTGTGAATGAACACAGGATTGGTGGTGTGTTGTGAATGAACACAGGATTGGTGGTGTGTTGTGAATGAACACAGGATTGGTGGTGTATTGTGAATGAACACAGGATTGATGGTGTTGTGAATGAACACAGGATTGGTGGTGTGTTGTGTATGAACACAGGATTGATGGTGTTGTGAATGAACACAGGATTGGTGGTGTGCTGTGAATGAACACAGGATTGGTGGTGTGTTGTGAATGAACACAGGATTGGTGGTGTGTTGTGAATGAACACAGGATTGGTGGTGTGTTGTGAATGAACACAGGATTGGTGGTGTATTGTGAATGAACACAGGATTGATGGTGTTGTGAATGAACACAGGATTGGTGGTGTGTTGTGTATGAACACAGGATTGATGGTGTTGTGAATGAACACAGGATTGGTGGTGTGCTGTGAATGAACACAGGATTGGTGGTGTGTTGTGAATGAACATGGGATTGGTGTTGTGTTGTGAATGAACACAGGATTGGTGTTGTGTTGTGAATGAACACAGGATTGGTGGTGTGTTGTGAATGAACACAGGATTGGT
>CM060305.1:95334250-95339250 GCA_030674185.1 Monoplex corrugatus | reverse complement strand
CCAAAGGAGTAGTCCTCCAGTGAATCCCCACTCACCATGGGATACCAGGAAACGAGACAGTAGATCGGATGGTGAAGAGAGGAGCCCAGGAACAGACAACAGCACCAGCTACAGCATAAAGAGAAGCATCATCAGAGAGGGACGACTACCACTTTTTGTCCAGAGAGTAGGAAACGATCCTGATGAGCCTCCACACCGTCCTTAAGTGGACTAATGCCCGTATGAACTGTATGTTCAAACTGATGCTTTCTAGAACCTGCCCCTGTTGTCAAGAGGTTGTTTGGTTTGGTTTGGTTTGGTTTGGTTTGGTTTGGTTATTTGGTTTGTTGTTGGTTGTTTGGTTTGGTTGTTTGGTTGGTTTAGTTTGGTTTGGTTGTTTGGTTGGTTTGGTTTGGGTTTTGGTTTGTTCAGATTTTACGTCGGCACCCACCTAAGGTGATATGGCCGACGAGAACAACCATCCCAGGGAAGTCGGGGAAGGTGTATTTATCTAATCCTATCCTGACACCACCAGATCAACAATAATGTTAAGATGGGACATTGAGAAGGCCTGTTTTAATGTAGCGCACCCCGGAATCGAACCCATAACAATTATTATGAGAATCCGACGCTCAACCAACTGAGCTTTGGAGGCCCGCACAATTGTCAAGAGGACCAGACAGCTGAACATACATTGGAGCAATATTGCCACTGTCAAACAAATGGAACGACAGGAGACATGACCGGTTACAGCTCTGCTGACCACCAACCTCCATAACAGCTGGCATGACCTGAAAAAGACCGGTCACATTCATCGCCAGAACTGGCCTGACCATGCTGACTGCGAGCGAGAGAAAAAGAAGACTCTATATCTTATTCTCAGTCTAACAGGACATGATTCACACATAAACCCACAAACAACATGCTTACGAGAAGTATCAGACTGTATCATATGAACTACAAAGTTTAAATTGACGTCTTCGTCAACGTGCATTTGCGATCAAGAGGACAGACTGCGGAACGCATACTGTCACCTCTGTCAAATGGAGCAACAAAAGCTGTGGCTGACTACAGTTCTGCTGACCATCAAACTCTTTAACGCGGACACCTTCAACGCCAGATGGGCCTAACCAATGTACAGGGTGAACGAAAGAAGAAGCTTTTTTTTGTTTGTTTGTTTGTTGTTTGTTTGTTTGTTTGTTTGTTGTTGTTCTTTCTTTCATGAAGATGTAAAATATTGATTCATACAACCACCCACTGTTCGTATTAAATTATGAGTGTGTATATGTGTGTTGTGTGCTTTGTGTACAGGAGAGTATTCATGTACTTTCAAAAGTGTAACGCCGTAACGATAAGTCCACTTAAAAATCACACCTGATGTTCACATTAAGGGTGGAAACCTGGCTGACTGCACGTAACTAGGTTTTAAAGTGAGACTGGGAATCGAAATGAGTTGGGAATCTAAATAGACCGAGACTGCAGTATGGTGTGTGGCGACAGACGTATACGTCTCTGTCTCTGTCTCTGTCTTTGTCTCTGTCTCTCTCTCTTTAATATTTTTTCTTTTGAGTTTTGAGATGACTTTCGTGGTCGATTGCGGCGTAAATAACATGAATCCTATTTTTTTCTCACTCTCTCTCTCTTTCCTTCCCGACTTCTACTGCCTTCATTCTTTTATTTTCTTTCTTTATTTTATTTTATATTATTTCATTTCACTTTGTTTTATTTCATTTTATTCCTTTTTTAAAAAAAATCTTTTTACTTATTTATTTATTTATTATTTATTTATTTATTTATCCATTTTTGTTTGTTTTCTTCTTTCTCCTTCTTTTCTGATCTATGATTTTTTGTAGCATGTCAGTGACATCAAGAAGAGTTCGACAAACGTAGCGTTATTCATATTTGATTCCAATCCATATAAACTAGGGCTGTGAGCGTGCTCACGTTTTTGATCAAAGCCTTATAGGAAATCTGGGCGGAGGCGTGGGGAGCTGGTCGGGGCAGCTTTTCATTGCCAACCTGCCAGGATCCGGGAAATCTCTACTGGCGTTTGCCAAGGAGGAAAAAAAACGAAGGGATAAATATTGACGCCAAACAGACCAACCAACAAACGTCCTGTGATGGTTTGGTTTGCAGGTGGGGTGGGCACGGACGGAGAAAAATCGACCATGTTGCATTCTGCCCCTTCAAACTTCAAGCCAGTGCTGACGATTATGCACACTGTCACAGCCCTTTTTTCAACCTCACCCTCTGCACACACACACACATACACACACACATCACCACACACACACACACAACACACACACACACACAACACTACACACGACACACACACACACACACGCACACACACACACACACTACACACACACACACACTACACAACAACACACACTCACACACACACACGAGCGCACACCCTCTTCGACTCTCTGCACGCGCACGAGCAAGCATGCGCGCGCATATGTAGATACGTCTCACGTGGGCTGGCTTGTTCTTTCAATAGAACTGTTTTCTCAAAATGTCATAGTCCCATTACCCTCAGCATACCATTTGGTTCGTTCTTAATGTTCCAGTCATTCAGGTGGTGTCAGTATTTTTCGTTCTTAATGTTCCAGTCATTCAGGTGGTGTCAGTATTTTTCGTTCTTAATGTTCCAGTCATTCAGGTGGTGTCAGTATTTTTCGTTCTTAATGTTCCAGTCATTCAGGTGGTGTCAGTATTTTTCGTTCTTAATGTTCCAGTCATTCAGGTGGCGTCAGTATTTCTTCTTTTGTCCCCTTCCCCTCTCCCATGTCATCATCTTGCCAGCGCATAAGGTTTTGCGCAGGTTTAAGGAATCTACCAGATAATAGCGAGCAGATTTGAATGGAGCTCATATGGAATTGTCTGAGTGCGCTGTGAGTCCCTCTTACAAGATTCCTATGATGGACAACCGTTGTGGTACTATAAGTCTTACACCTTGAACCCACTTACCTCTCTCTGTCTCTGTCTCTGTCTCTCTCTGTCTCTGTCTCTCTCTTTCTCTCCACCTCTCTCTGTCTCTGTTTCTGTATGTCTGTGTGTGTGTGTGTGTCTTTCTCTCTCTCTCTCTCTCTCTTTCTCTGTATCTCTCTCTGTCTCTGTCTGTCTGTCACGTCTGTCTGTCTGTCTCTCTCTTTCTTCCCTTTCTCTCTCTCCCCCCCTCTCTCTCTGTCTCTCTCTCTCTGTCTGTCTGTCTGTCTGTCTCTCTCTCTCTCTCTCTCTCTCTCTCTCTCTCTCTCTTTCAGTTTGTGCCGTAAACCGAAAAGGGGCTGAACGGCAGACATAAGCGTTGAATGCATACTGATTGGTTGATTGATTTGGTTCAGTTTTTACGTCGACACCCACCTCAGGTGATATGATAACCATCCCAGGGAAGTGGGGGCAGGGGGACTTACCTAATCCTATACTGACACCACCAGAACAACAATTATGTTAAGATGGGACAGTGAGAAGGTCAGTTTTTAACGTAGCACACCCCGGGATTCGAACCCACAACCATTAGCATGTGAATCGTAGAATACATAATCGTACAAAGGCCTCTTTGTACTCTACCCCTGAAGTTTAAGTATAATGAGTCAAATACTTTGAATCCACTAACATCTCTCTCTCTCTCTCTTTCTTTCTTTAGTTCTTTCTCTCTTTCTTTCTTTCTCTCTCTCTCTCTCTCCCCTCTCTCTTTCTCTCTGCCTGTATCTCTCTGTCTGTCTGTCTCTGTCTCTGTCTCTGTCTCTCTCTCTCTCTCTCTCACTCTGTGTCGTAAACCGAAAAGGGGCTGAAGGGCAGACATACCTGTAGAATGCATAATCGTACAAAAGTCTCTTTGTACCCTACCCTTGAACTTTTTAAGTACAATAAGATAAACACCTTGAACTCACTTAATTCTATCTCTCCTCTCTCTCTCTCTCTCTCTCTCTCTCTCTCTCCTCTCTCTCTCTCTCTCTCTGCTCTCCTCTGTCTCTCTCTCTTCTCTTCTCTCTTCTCTCTCTCGTCCCTCTCTTGTCTCTGTCTCTGTCTCTCTCTGTCTCTTCTCTCTTGTCCTCTCAGTGTCTCTGTCTCTGTCTCTCTCTCTGTCTCTGTTTGTCTCTCCTCTCTGTCTGCTGCTCTGTCTCTCGTCTGTCTTTCGTCTCTGTCTCTCTCTTCTCTCTCTCTGTGTCTGTCTCTCTCTCTGTCTCTGTCTCTCTTGCTCTCTTTCTCTCTATCTCTTCTCTCTGTCCTCTGTCTCTTCTTTGTCTCTGTCTCTGTCTGTGTCTCTTTCTGTGTCTGTCTGTCTGTCTGTCTGTCTCTCTCTCTCTCTCTCTCTCTCTCTCTCTCTCTCTCTCTCCTCTCCTCAGTTTGTGCTGTAAACCGAAAAGGGGCCGAAGGGCAGACATACTGTAGAATGCATAATAGTATAAGTTTTTTGTACCCTGCCACTGAACTTTTAAGTACAATAAGTCAAACACCTTAAATCCACTTACATCTCTCTTTGTCTCTCTCTCTCTTCTCTCTCTCTCTTCTCTCTGTCTCACTCTGTCTCTCTCTGTCTGTCTGCTTGTCTGTCTGTCTGTCTGTCTGTCTCTCTCTCTCTCTCTCTCTCTCTCTCTCTCTCTCTGAGAGTTGTATCAGGTGACACAGTCTTGTCCATCTTGTTCTGTCTGTCTGTCTGTCTCTCTGTCTCTGTCTGTCTCTCTCTGTCTCTCCCTCTCTGTCTGTCTGTCTGTCTCTCTTTGTCTCTCCCTCTCTGTCTCTATCTCTGTTTGTCTGTCTGTCTCTCTGTCTCTGTCTCTCTGTCTGTCTGTCTGTCTGTCTCTCCCCCTCTCTCTGTCTCTCTCTCTCTATCTATCTATGTATCTATCTATCTGTGTCTGTGTGTGTGTCTCTGTCTCTCGCTGTCTCTCGCTGTCTCTTTCTTTCTCTCTCTTCTCTCCCCCCCCCCCCTCTCTCTCTCTCTTTCAGTTTGTGTTGAAGGGCAGACATAACTGTAGAATGCATACAATCGTACAAAGGCCTCTTTA
>CM060305.1:95324250-95329250 GCA_030674185.1 Monoplex corrugatus | reverse complement strand
CATACACGCTCCATGACAACACACGCACGCACGCACGCACACACACGCACGCACACACACACACACACACACACACACACACACACAAACGAACAACCAAACAAACGAACACTCACACTCGCTCATAAGCAAGCAAGTAAGTGAACAAGCCAAGCATTAGATAACAACAACAAGAAAAAAAATTATACACAGACAGAAAAATTCATCATGGAACAATTTTACTGCTGTTTGTAGTCAAATATGTTTACAACTTTTATTTCCCACGTGCTGCCTTATGAATATTCAAAACAGGCTAAGTGGCTACGAGCATCAATAACCTATTTTTAACCTCAACAGGGATTAAACTTTCCCAAACAAGTGTGACTGCCCGCGTTCAAGCAAACACGAACCAGGAAAAAAAAAAGAAAAAAAATCAGAACGTGTAGGCCTATTTAATACAACCAGACAAGACTGGAGCAAACTGGCCTTTGTCAAGCGTAAACGTAAGATCTCAAATGAACAAACACCAAATACAAAAATTAGGAGAAGACTGAAACTTCCCTGCTGCTACGAGACCAAGGAAATCAACCTATCTCTTCAGCAGAAGTCTGTTTTTCGATTGATTGTTCAAAGAGTTCACTCAGTCGTGGGCAAAATGTATTACCAACCAATAACAACTTGCATCGTTATAGTGAATCAAACAATGAAAAAATTGTGTGTGATTTATAAATCTTCCAAAGGAATTGAACATCAACTGTTTGAATATTATACACTCCGCAACAAACTCAGGACAAATTTTTTGAAAGACATTGTAAATGTCTGTACGAAAAAGCCATTTCGCTCACATAATAAACGACACAACAAAATCGTGTCCAGATTCATAGTCCATACCATCAATCTGAAGGAACACTTTATTGAAGGTAGAATGGTTGTTTGTCATTAGCTACTTATGGTACCTAAAGAAACAATGACCAGTCATCAATTACGCTCTGTTGCAAGCCAAGCTAGATCAAAAGGACATGACACATTATTTTATTAGATATCTGAAACATTTGGCAAAATATTTTCCTGTATCGTCAAGTTTGATTTTAAAAAAAAGTCCTCGTAAATGTAGCTGATCCTATGCTACGAATGTCTAGTTGTCAACGGCATAGCTTTCTTCGTGCATTATCTATAAGGTCTTGAATGCATATCGTGCTGTGATGTTTGTATAAATGATTATGAAAGAGTATCAAATCCAACGATTTTATGAAGTGATGTAACATGACGCGATTACCCCCCTTCCCCATCTCTTGTTTGTGTGAAGGCCAGTGGTTGATGTACGATGATCCTTTGTACTTCCGACTTCTCTGTCTGTCTGTCTGTCTGTCTGTCTTTCTCTCTCTTTCTCTGTCTCTGCATCTGTCTCTGTCTGTCTGTCTGTCTGTCTGTCTGACTATCTGTCTGTCTCTCACTCTCTCTCCCCCTCCTTCTGTCTCTTTCTGTGTATATGAGCGTGTGTATATATGTGTATGTGTGTATACATGTGTGTTGTATGTGATGTGTGTGAGTGTGTAAGGAGGAGGGGTGGAGCATAAGGAAAAGGGAGGTGAGACCCACGAAGGAAGAAATGTCGAGAGGGGGTGACACGTGGCAGAAGATCGAGAACATTCCTTTTTTGAGTTCTCCCTCTCTCACTCCTCCCCTCCCCCCTTCAAGAGAGAGAGAGAGAGAGAGAGAGAGAGAGAGAGAGAGAGAGAGAGAGAGAGAGAGAGCAGAAAACACACAAGGACAACCAGTCGTACACATAGACAGCCAACGCCTAAAACTCACCTTTTGGCTAAATTTCGAAAATACACCCTATAGCCATGTACAGCAAAAACGGCAGAAAATAATATATCAGCCACCACGAAACAAGAACTCAAAATGATAAATACGCAGAAACACACGGGCCACAAGGACCAAAGGTCAGAACAGTAAATAACAACGTGAAATAGGGAGACAGGCCACACCAAGCGAAAGAAAGACAAATGACACGAGAGGGGAGAACCTTAGGCCACACTCATAACTTAAATCTAGGCACGAAAGGAAGGCCTCACTCCGCTTTTCACTGTTTTTCTTTCGTTCGCAGGCCACATGGTCAAGACACCTCTGGCAATGAATGAATGAGTGTGGCTTTTTTGTTTGTTTGTTTGTTTGTTTGTTTTGCAAGGTTAACGGTAAGCATGGTTTTTAACTGCTGTCTTTTATCTTGGGTTGTCGTTTTTTGACGTGGTGTTAGCCCTGATAGTCGGCTGGGCTATAAGCAATATGAACTGAACTGAACTGTTGTGTTTTGTTTTGCTTTGTTTGTTTGTTTGTTGTGCCCAGTTCTTGCTGACTGCCCTGGTGATTGATGGTCAGAGGAGTTGTAGTCGGCCATATCTCCTGTCATTCTACTTTGATGAAGGTGACAATGGTTATACTCCTGTTATGTTCAACTGCAGGGTCCGCTTGATTGCAGAGGCAGCTTGTAAATGTCACTGTTTTGTTAAAGTCGTACCACTCTCGGAGTACATGAGGACTAGCTATAAGAATATTGCTCAATGAAGCTTGAAAACATTTTGGTTGCACCGTGAGATACCGAGGCTATTGTCGGATTCTCCTGACTACAAAATATACAGGGGCAGCTTGCTGAAGTTTAAATTTGCCGTTCATTTGTGCCTTGATGGACAGCAAAGAAAAGAAACGAGACAGTCTTGAAGGAGGCAGACACAAGATCATTAATAAAGAAGATTAGGAAAAGACAAGCGACATTTACAGGACACTTTATGAAGACATGGGAAATAGAATATCTTGGTCACAACAGGAAAGCTGGAGGGAACGAGAACACCAGGTAGACCTAGGGAGAAAACATTGGACGGACTTGCAGGTGGCTGAAGACAGAGTGGAAGATGTACATGTACTTGCAGCGACAGGGATAGATTCGTGTGGAGGGCCATGGTCGTCAGCGCCATACCGCAGGGCAATAATGATAATGATGATGATGATGATGATGATGAATGATGTGCCTTGAACTGGTCGAGGCTGATACGGGAGTCTCATCAGTACTACTTGCTGCCCACTCTTCAGGAGATGGTGGTCATCCCTTTCTGTCCGTACATTAAGGGTGCGTTCATAGTGAGCCCAGACGGCCACGGACGGCCATGGACGTTACCTATCAAAAAGATCGTGTACAGCAAACCTCTGTACTGTCTGTTTTCACTGTCGACGGAGAGAGTATTTACAGTAAGCCCGGCCAGATACACCTGTACACGGACGGAAATTCTCCGGTCGTACTTGCAATTTTTTCCCCGTCCGTTCGGGTTAAGGGACTGGACTGTTGTCTTGATTTCACACCGAATTATCATTCTTGCAAGAAAAACGTACGACGAGACGCTTATTGCTGCCGTGAGATCAAGGCCGTGCTTTTACGAGAAGGGTGATGAAAATCACTACAGAGACATACTTGTAGCTGCATGGAAAAAAACATCGCCAGAGAGGTTGGGACAGATTGAATGTACAGAAAATCGACGGAATGGCCATACAATGTTTCTTTTCTTCTTCACCATCACCACAATATCAACTTTTGTCGCTTCGTGCACACCATTTTATCTTTGGTGGGCTCGTGTCGAAGGGAAAAAACGTGGCCGTCCGGCTCGGTCATCCTTGCAGTATTAACGCTTTCATGGTCACGGCCGACTAGCCGACCGTCCGTGGCCGTCCGTCCGGGTTTACTATGAACGCTCCTTAGGATGACTTTCTTTAGGATGTTACAGTTTAATTGACCTTGAAGCGTAATGCTTTTCAATCGCCTACTTGCTATAAAGACTATCAGTATAACGTGTCTGGCTTTCCATGTCTTTGTCTAATATGTCATTATAGTTTCTTTGTCCCGCAAAAAGAATGATACAGATATGCAATTATCATTTAAAAAAAAAAAGATTATAAATCGTTTTCATAATATATAGTCGAAACATATTTATGTATGTGTGTTGTGTTCTATGTCCTTGAGGGTGTATGTGTGTGTGTGTGTGTGTGTGTGTGTGTGTGTGTGTGTGTGTGTGTGTGTGTGTGTGTGTGGCGCGCGCGCGCTTAATGTATATATGTATGCATGCACTAACGGTGACGTGCATTAAATGCGTTACATCTTTCACACAAATATGTGAGTGCGTGTGTTGTGTGTCTGTGTGTGTGTGTGCGTGCGTGTGTGCGTGCGTGCGTGCGTGTGTGTATGTGTGTGTGTGTATAAGTGTGCATGTGTGCGTGAGTGTGTGTGTGTGTGTGTGTATGTGTGTATAAGTGTGCATGTGTGTGTGTGTATGTGTGTGTGTGTGTGTGTATGTGTGTATGTGTGTATGTGTGTGTGTATGTGTGTGTATGTGTGTGTGTGTGTGTGTGTGTGTGTGTGTGTGTGTGTGTGTGTCTGTGTCTGTGTGTGTGTGGTCTAATATGTCATTATGGTTACTTTGTCCCGCAAAATTAATGATACAGATATATGCAATTATAATTGTAAAAAAACATGATTTTAAATCGTTTTCATAATACATAGTCGAAACATTTTATATATGTATGTGTGTTGTGTTCTATGTCCGTGAGGGTGTACGAGAGTGTGTGTGTCTGTGTGTGTGTGTGTGCGTGTGTACGTGCGTGCGTGTGTGTGTATGTGCGTGCGTGCGTGTGTGTATGTGTGTATGTGTGTGTGTGTGTGTGTGTATGTGTGTGTGTGTGTGTGTGTGTGTACGAATAGCGTCCCATAATGCGTCTGGGCGTGGATGTGCCACCCTCCACACTACCACGGCCTAGGCCCAATGTCGCTCCCTTCCTGAGGCATTTGTTTCAGAAGGGGCAGAAGGTGGGAGGAGATGGAAAATGAAGTGAGAGATGAGATGACCACTTCTACGGCCGCGCACCTTGCGGACACCTGCAACAAAAACAGATTTGATGTGATTTAGAGGGTGGAGCGAGCGGAAAAGACAATGGGAAGTGTGTGTGTGTGTGTGTGTGTGTGTGTGTGTGTGTGT
>CM060305.1:95276750-95311750 GCA_030674185.1 Monoplex corrugatus | reverse complement strand
ATGTGTGTCTGTGTCTATGTGTGTGTGTGCGCGCGCGCGCGCGCGTGTGTGTGTGTGTGCGTGCGTGTGTTCTTTAAAAAACCAACGAGGAAACAAAGAAAAAACCCAAGATGGTCATCCCTTTTTTACAATTTCGTTTGTATAGAAAAATCAGTACACATATTGCAGATTTTGTACTTCTAAAAGTCATTGTGACTTAGAAGAGGCATCACATGAAATAACAGTTTATGTCAAACGAGGACTATGGCAGACTCTCAGAACAGTGACAACAGAATGCAGATATTTTCAGAAAGTCCTGGAAAAAAAACCCACTGTTCACACACATTGCTCTAAAGGCACTGCTTTCAGGCAATATTTTTATAGTCTGTGTGACCTTGACCTTGGCACCATGACTTCCAAGCTTCTGCTGTGGCGACTCTTCGATCGTCTCACTTCTGGTCCAGACTCAGTAAGAACCATCTGGAAACAGCCGAGAAAATCTTACCGACATGTTTTGGTCACAGACACGTACACGCTCAGAGACACACCTCCCTCTGATAGAGATTTGGTTGTATTTTAGACTTGTAAGGTTAACGATGAGCATGGTTTTTAACTGTTGTCTTTTATCTTATCCGGGTTGTTGTTTTTGACGTGGTATAAGCCCTGATATGGCTCTAGTAGTCAGCCGGGCTACAAGCAATATGAACTTGAATTTGAACTTGGATTCTAATCGAGAAGAAATCAATTTTTCTTGAAAAATATTTGACATTCACCTTAGATAAAAAACAAAGAGGGGGGGGGGGGGGGAACGAAAAACAAAACTATGAACGAAAAGAGAGAAGCGGGTGGACGGGATGATAAAGGAAAACAAAGAAGGGAAGGAAGCAACAACAACAAAATAAAAGAAAACAAAGGGAAAAGAACAAACATCTCAGCGCAGCACAGATAGCTTAGAAAGAACGCCGTGGCCAGGAACTCAGAAAGTTATCTTGAAATGACACTGTTTTACACAACTTGTCACGAACAATATTTTACCCCGTGGGAATGACTGGGGGGGGGGGGGGTTCTTTCAGTGTAAACAGTATGCCCACCTTTTGGAAAATCTGTGCTAGAAATGTCCTCTTTTCGGTCACTCTCTTTGTTTCTTTCTTCCTCCTTTGCTTTGTCATTTCTTCCTATCATTTCCTGCCTTGCTGATCCATTCACCTGTATGTGTTCGATAAAGTCTTACGTACTTTCTCTTAGGATCGATAATTGGGTACACGTGTTAAGTGCAGTTTTTCCCCCGTGGGGATGCCGGGGGCTCTTTAAGTATAAATAGTATACCCACCTTCTGGAAATTCTGTGCTAGAAATTTCCTTTTTTCTGTCACTCTCTTTGTCTCTGCCTTATTCCTTTGCTTTCTGTCAATTCTTCCCAGTATTTCCTGCCTTGCTGGTCCATTATTCACCTGTATGTGTTCGATAAATTCTTCTGTACTTTGTCTTAGGATTGATAACTGGGCACACGTGTTTTGTGCATTTTTGGCTCTAGGGAAATGAGATTTGCGGAGGCAATTTTAGATAAGTTAGGCTCGTTTTTATATATGTTGTAGTGTCCTTTTTATGTTTAAATTTGTATTTAGTTTGTTTTTTAAATCCTCAATGTGCGATAAACTGGACGGATTATGTGCGTGAATCCATTGATATGTGTACTAATTTTCTTTTCTTTTTCCTGTTGAAATGTTGCAATAACGAACAATATTCTCCCTCTAATCGGCTGGGCCTTAAACAACAATAACAATCACAATAACAATAACGAACAATATTCTCCCTCTAATCAGCTGGGCTTTAAACAACAATAACAATAACAGTAACGAACAATATTCTCCCTCTAATCGGCCGGGCTTTAAACAACAATAACAATCACAATAACAATAACGAACAATATTCCCCTCTAATCAGCTGGGCTTTAAACAACAATAACAATAACAATAACAGTAACGAACAATATTCTCCCTCTAATCAGCTGGGCTTTAAACAACAATAACAATCACAATAACGAACAATATTCTCCCTCCAAGGAAAGCTCGAGTTATCTTTTATCCCTCGACTTTCTAACCCTAACCCTCACACATAGCAGCTAATCAGCACACGTGGTTCAGCGACTCCTTCTGTCTGACTCACCCTCCCCGTTCACAGCAAAGCAGGTTACAATCTTTCATCCCGCCATCAAGATACGAGTTTCCCAAACCAAAAAGTGTCAAGTAAAATTCATCTCACCCCTTTCAAAAAAGAAGCTTTTCTGTTTTATTTGCATATTCCATAACATTGGACAAATTGCATGAAAATTAAAACTGACAACCCTATCCAAACATTCACGGCAGCAATATGAAAAATAAATCTGATAACGTTATACAAACATTCACCACAACAATATGAAAATTAAAACTGACAACGTCATGCAAACATTCGCAACAACAATATCAAAAACTGACAACGTTATACAAACATTCACAACATTAAGAAAATAAGAAAACGTCATCAGAACAGCTACAACATCAAAACGAGTCTCAAAGATTTTACAGAAATACTAACAGTACATGTATAACACTAAGTATTGTCTGAGAGAGTCTTCTCTTTCTCTCTCTCTCTCTCTCTCTCTCTCTCTCTCTCTCTCTCTCTCTCTCTCACACCACACACACCACACACTCTTTCTCTCTCTCTCACTCTCTCTCTCTGTGTCTTCTGTCTGTCTGTCTGTCTGTCTCTCTCTCTGTCTGTCTGTCTCTCTCTCTCTCTGTCTGTCTGTCTGTCTGTCTCTCTCTCTGTCTGTCTGTCTGTCTGTCTCTCTCTCTGTCTCTGTCTGTCTGTCTGTCTGTCTCTCTCTCTCTTGTCTGTCTGTCTGTCTGTCTCTCTCTCTCTCTCTGTCTCTGTCTGTCTGTCTGTCTCTTCTCTCTCTGTCTCTGTCTGTCTGTCTGTCTGTCTCTCTCTGTCTTCTCTCTCTGTCTGTCTGTCTGTCTGTCTGTCTCTCTCTCTCTCTTCTGTCTGTCTGTTCTGTCTGTCTGTCTTCTCTTCTGTCTGTCTGTCTGTCTCTCTCTCTCTTTCTGTCTGGGCTGTCTGAATGCCGTAGTTAAATTTGCACACGCTGAACGACTGATAGTGTTCTTCCTCACAGTGTTCTCCCCTTTCTTTTCCTCGTCTGAACCTTTTTCCTGTACAGATAAGGAGTGTTTCCCACCAGGAAGTGTCACACCATTGGACATTAAACGCTCGTTTGAAATGGTTGCAGTGCAAAGCAAGTTAGCCATGTTATCTGGAGACAACATTTGTAAAACCCAGCCGACTGCGTAGAGCCATATCAGGGCTTATAACTAAGGACACTAAAACATAAATAAAAAGGGAGCATGAATTACCTAAAATTGCTTCCGCATATCTCACTTCCCTAGAGCCAAAAATGCACTTAATTCATGTACCCAATTATCAATCTAAGAGAAAGTACGTAAGACTATCCAACATACTACAGGTGAATGGACCAACAAGGCAGAAAATGATAGGAAGAAATAACAGAAAGCAAAGGAGGAAGAAAGAAACAAAGAGACTGGCAGAAAAGAGGAAATTTCTAGCACAGAATTTCCAAAAGGTGGGGATACTATATTTGTACTGAAAGAGCCCCCGGCATCCCCACGGGGGATGCAAGGTGTCCATACAATCAGCTAATTAACGCTAGTGGAGTGAGTCTGTTCCTTCCCTGTCTTTTCCTCAACAGATTGTGTTACCGTTTCCACCTTCCCCAAGTCACGGAGCGTGTCCTTACCAACCGTGTCCAATGATTTGACATTAAGCGCTCGGTTGAAACAGTGCGACACAAACCACGTTAGCCGTGCTGTCTGGAGATAGAATGTTTGCCCGAAGTGGATTGCAGAATGCAGTACGTCTCTGGTCAAATGAAGTAACCCATTACGCTCAGCATAAAGCTCCTGCTTTAAATTTCCTTGTACTTAAAAATCTGTGATTCAAATAAATTAACACATCAGTCACCAGTCGTCATGGTATAATATTAGTACAACGGATTACTAGTAGGATGTGGGCGCAAGTCGCAACAGTCAAGTCAAAATAGGCTTAATTGTGAGATTTTTCGGCCCCAACCAACTCCAAACCAGTGATGGGTATGCTTTGGAGTTATAAGAAAGACTGGGACCTCACAATCGAGTCTTATCTACTTCAAGGATACGTTAACAGTTGCTCAAACGTCCTGACCGTCAGCTCAAAAGTACCGACCATCACCACAGGCGTGTGTACCTCTCGGACTGGTTGACGCCAGGATGTATATTATGATAGTAAAATGTAGAATACAACCATTGTAAACAGTCTCAATCCTAGGTGGAAATCATCATGATTATCACCCACAATGTCATCGTCATTATAGCGCTGGGAACAACTATTGTTCCAGAATCTGTGGCCATGAATGTGGTGTAGAACATGGATCAGGGAAAAACAACAACAACAACAACAACAAAGTCTGTGTTTATGTAGGTAACGCGAGTCAGCAAGTGCCTCCTGCTTGCTTTGAATATGGATACTTAGTATATTTGCACTACAGGTCAAGGACAGTCACGCTCTCACAAGTTTTACATCTGCATAATTTATACGGAGTGGCTATTACAGTAGCTGGAAAATGTCTTGGCTCGTTAAGAGGCAATTAAAGTTGAAAGGAAAGAATCCTTTGATCTTCAGTCACATAAAATCCTTTTTTATTCTTTTCTCGTTGCATGTTCCTCTTTATTATTCCTATTGTTTTTGCTTTTTCTTCTCATCTTCTTCACCTTTTTCCTCTCTGTCTTCGAACCCCCCCCCCCCCCTATTCTTCTTTATCTCCTCCTTCTACTTCTTCATAAAAGTGTGAATGTAGCTTTGCTGCCTTTTTTACTTTCATTTACTATTTCCTTCCTCAGAGAAAAGGTCAGGTTCAGGACAAACCAGCAGCAGATGCTCGCGATACAAACCAGTCCCTCCCCCAAAGCTTTCGGTCCCTGTCCCTCCCTGTCCCTTCTCCTTTACATGCAAATTGAAGAAGACAAAGTCCTTTAAAATCCCAGACAGTCGTGCAAGACCACACAATGGTAGTAGCGCATTCCCGCCAACCGCACCATACCTGCTGTGCTGCCCTTCGGACAGAAGGTCTTTGACACGCTGTAAACGGCAGACACCTGAAACAGAGAACTGTAACTTTTGTAGTGGCTGTGGTGGTGGAAAGCTACATATAGACCAGAGACATGCACAGACAGCTCGACAATTATTTGAGTTTTCAGACTGTCACTGTAAAGCTGGAGGGAAATAGAACACCAGGTAGACCCAGGGAAAACATGTTGGACGGACTTGCAGGGTGGCTGAGGACAGACAGGGTGGAAGATGGCTTGCGGCAACAAGGGATATGATACATACGGAGGGCCATGATCGCCAACGCCATGTGGCAGTGCACTTGATGATGACGACGATGATGATGATGATGAGGAGGCTGTCATTGCCAGTCTGCACTTTCAAAAAACATGTCACAGCTAAAAAAAACTGCCGCTGACCAGTCGCTGTGGTACAGTAGTTAGAGTAGCGGACTAGATCTATCGACTGGAAGGTTGTCGGTTCGAATCACCGTCACTTTTGTCAAAATCATAGTGGGATTTTGGGCCCCAACTGGTTCCTACCAGAATTGAACGTGCTATGGGCTCATTGGAAAGACTTGGATCACACTGTCGAGTTTAATCCATTTCAAGTATGCGTCTTTGATGGTGTAAACTCCTGACCAGCACTGCAGATATCTGTATCTTTGGATGGTTGGTGCCAGGATATACTATTATGGTAGTAAGTGTAGAGTACAGCCCTGTTAGGAAAGAGGAATTAGAGCACCTGGTCACAACAGAAAAACTGTAGAGAAAGAGAACACCAGGCAGACCCAGGGAGAAAATATTGGACGGACTAGCAGGGTGGCTGAGGACAGACAGGGTGGAAGATGTGCTTGCGGCAACAAGGGATAGAATCATATGGAGGGCCATGATCACCAACGCCGTACTACAGGGCACATGATGATGACAGCCCTGTTACATAGTCTCAATCTCAGATGGAACTCCATAGCATCATGATTATCATCCTCATCGTCATCATCATCATCATCATCATATCATTGCAGAATTGTCCCAGTTTCTGTGACCACTGATATTGTGCACAAAATGGAACCAAAAAATGCATGGAGATTGTGTAGTCCTGGGCCCTCTGCAGTGGTATGTGCTCCGTGCCACGGGTCTCCGCAATAGTAATGATAATAATGACTGCATTTGCAACAGCACTCCTGACAAGAATCCCAAGCACCTCTCAAAAGCATGAGAGACAAAGGCAGACGTGTCACACAAACACATGTCAACCCCTATTGCGATGATGGAAACAGATGAACTGAAATAATACATGGTAAGCAAGCAGTGAATGTGAATTATGATTAACCCTTTGACTCCCGCACCCTATCCACCAACTGCGAAAATTTAATCCTTTGACTCTCTCACCCTATCCACTGTCTTCTTGCAGGAAGCTAAGTGAATAGGGTGGGGGAGTCAGTGGGTTCAGTTTTTGTTTTGCTAGTATGGTTGACAATGCAGGACGCTGGTGGACATTATGGCACATCAGATATCAGTTGGTCAAAAATAGAGAGAAAGAGAGAGAAAGAGGAGGAGAGAGAAGAGAGAGAGAGAGAGAGAGAGTCATAGAGCAAGTTGCCGATCCCTTCTATCTGTGTCTCTAGACTGGTCAGCGCAACAGCATTAACCACCACCATTTTTTTCTCACAACCGCAGCATCTTTTCAGTAGTTAACTGAACTGGCTGGGTTGTCCACACAGTATCCAATGCGTCTTTTGTGGTCTGTGTGGTCATTGTCTGCCTGGCTGACCGCATGGGGAGAGATGAAAAAGCGATGCATGGGGGATATGCTTTTGTTGAGATTGAAGGACAAAGACGTTGCAGGCTAGTGTCATTTCTGCGAGGAGAATGGATGCATGGGGTGTACAGCGTGTCGCGAGCGACAAAGAGGTTGTAGTGGACAAGGGTCATTTTTCAGTGTCATGCTTTCCCCGTCGGTGTTGACCCCACAAAGGCCATGTTCGTAAGGGTGCAATGTCCTGGACAGGAAAGGTCATTGTGAATCTAGAGGAAGCTTACTTTTTACTGCTGGACGTCACTGTTTGAATTTAAAGGATATATGGAAGACGCGCGTATCCTTCTTAGGTGAAATGATGGTTTGCGTGTGCGCCATGGATTGATATGAAAATTAAATACCGGTATGCAAGGCAAAAATTTGCCCGTTTGTACTGACAGCAATGGATTGATATCAAGTTGAACAAAAATGTCCTAACCATTTTAACTGAAGAGAGCATTTTCACGAAAGACAGGATTCTACAGTGTTCAACAATCCGGAAAATAAATAATGTTACTTATCAATTTTTCCCACTCCTGTTGTTATTGTTATTTTTGTTTAAAGCCCAGCAGACTATGAAGAGCCATATTTAGCCTATAACTGTTTCAAATATAATTCAACTGGAAAAAAAGAAAAGAAAATTAAGTACACATATCAATGCATTCGCGCACCTAGTCTAAGGAGATGCCCCTGGCGGTGACCACTCCGTCCAATTTATCACACAGGGAATTTAAAAAAACACTCCTAATTCAAATAGAAACGTAGCTAAGGACACTAAACATGTATAAAAAAAATCGGGCATGAATTGCCTAAAATTGCTTCTGCATATCTCATTTCCCTGGAGCCAAAAATACACTTAAATATGTACCCAATTATCAATTCTAAGAGAAAGTATGTCAGATTTTATCTAACACATACGTGAAGGGACCAGCAAGGCAGAAAAGGATGGGAAGAAACGACAGGAAGCAAAGGAACAAGACAGAAACAAAGACATAACGAAAAGAGGAAATTTTTAGCACAGAATTTCCAGAAGGTGGGGATACTATTTATACTGAAAGAGCCCCAGTATGCCCAAAGGGGGATTCCCACTCCTGAAACACCGCAACATCCTACTGAAACAAAAGTCAAGCTGATCACTTCCATCTGATGATTTATACCAGCGCCAGTTCTGGACTCCGACCTAGTCCTGGAACAACAAAATACTTGAAATCCATTGTTTCAGAAAGGCTGTCAACAGTACCAGACGTGACATGATTAGAAATGCCAAGATTAGAGAATTGGTGGGGGCAACACCATTCCACCATTATATTCATTAGCAGAGAATAAAGTGTCCTGGGTTTGTGATCAGAATGCAGCATAACTAGCTGACTCAACAAGTATATAACTAAAACAAATGTTTGGAGGTGAGTGAAGAGAGAAACAGATGAAAGAAGGCCATCTAAGTACAAGAAGACTGACATAATATGGCATTTCGACTCTTCAGACTTTTCAGATCGGTGTTGCTCATCAGATCCTTGTTCCCACTAAAACCCAAGATGGAGCAAGTGGACGATAAAAGGAAGAAGACTGAAGAGAGAAGTTATTCTCACAAGAGGTCATACGCGTAAACAGGGGATGGTACAGTGAGCTAATCATGAAAACAATCGCTGGGGAAACAAGCCTTATTTAGATAGAATCAAGACAGGCATAAAGCTCTAGGCCCTAACACTGTCCTCAGACTCACAAATGGTCACTCACACAGATCAGTCACACAATCTCGAGGTCAGACCAGCGACCACCATCACCACGGTCACCTTGCCTTCTCTCCCCCCTCCCCCCATATCAGCTTCACTCCTTCAGTTTAATCCCCCTCCTGCCCCCTACAATCTGCCAGACAGACGAGGAAGTTTGATACGGAGCGCCCTGGGCAGTTTTTCAATTAATCCCTCGTCACCACTAATCACAGGTGAGGGAGGCAGCCAGGCAGAATAGCGATGCACGCACAATAGAGCCCGGCATGGCAACAGCATTGTGCACAGATTATAGACACACAGACTAATCAGCGTGAGGTCTGGCTGGATGGATGGACTTTTCCCGAAAGCGGGGGACAGATGGAGGAGAGCAAGAGTAAGGGAGGCGACAAGGAAAAAGGCAGAAGTGTCTCTGATCAGGTGGATTTGAGAGGTCCTTTTATACAGCCTGGTTGTCGTAGAAGTAGATGGTTGTGGGTTCGAATCATAGGGTGCGCTATATTAAAACTGGCCTTCTCACTGTCCCATCTTATCAGCATTGTTGTTCTGGTGGTGTCATTATTGCATTAGATCATTCCCCTTCCCCACTTCCCTGGGATGGTTATCCCCGTCGGCCATATCATCTGAACCCAGTTCCAGGTTGTGAAAGATAAAGCAGAGAAGGAGAGGAGACGGCTAGTGCCTTCATAATACTGACTCCAAACAGAAGTTGAGATCTCTCCCACCTCGCTCCCCAACGACCTCCCAGTTTATAGCACAGCCTTTACCTTGCCATGTGTGGCGTGGTTGACCCTTGAGATCGATGAAGACCCCTGACAGTCATTTCACAGACAGTGGCTGTCAGATTCTGAACATGTGAAAGATGAAGTGGAAGAGCCATTTATTGCACAGTAGCAAAACCACTATGTCTCAGTACCCAGCTGAGGCAAGGACTTCATTCTGAAAGCTAGCTGTCCTGTTGATATACTAACCATTCCATCAGCAAGTCCTGCATGATGGTTACTACACGACCGAAGACTGCACCATTGGAAATCTCCATTTCTACACTACCGAAGACTGCACCTTTGGAAATCTCTATTCCTACACTACTGAAGACTGCACCTTTGGAAATCTCTATTCCTACACTACTGAAGACTGCACCTGTGGAAATCTCCATTCCTACACTACCGAAGATTTCACCTTTGGACATCTCTATTCCTACACTACCGAAGACTGCACCTTTGGAAATCTCTATTCCTACACTACCGAAGACTGCACCTTTGGAAATCTCTACTCCTACACTACTGAAAACTGCACCTTTGGAAATCTCTATTCCTACACTACCGAAGACTGCACCTTTGGACATCTCCATTCCTACACTACCGAAGACTGCACCTTTGGAAATCTCTATTCCTACATTACTCCCAAAGACTGCACCTTTGGAAATCTCTATTCCTACATTATTGAAAACTGCACCTTTGGAAATCTCTATTCCTGCACTACGCCAAAGACTGCACCTTTGGAAATCTCTATTCCTACATTATTGAAAACTGCACCTTTGGAAATCTCTATTCCTGCACTACCGAAGACTGAACCTTTGGAAATCTCTATTCCTACACTACGCCAAAGATTGCACCTTTGGAAATCTCTATTTCTACATTACTGAAAACTGCACCTTTGGAAATCTCTATTCCCACATTACTGAGAACTGCACCTTTGGAAATCTCTATTCCTACACTACTCCAAAGACTGCACCATTGGAAATCTCTATTCCTACACTACCGAAGACTGCACCTTTGGAAATCTCCATTCCTACATTACTCCAAAGTCTGCACCTTTGGAAATCTCCATTCCTACATTAATGAAGACTGCACCTGTGGAAATCTCCATTCCTACACTACTGAAGACTGCACCATTGGAAATTTGCATTCCTACACTTCAGAAGACTGCACCTTTGGAAATCTCCAGTCTGTGACGGAGTTGCATGCCTTTGATAACGAGGAAGACCTCCGACAACCGTCTAGGAGGCAGCTGTGGAAACTCGTGCTGAAGATAAAGTGTCGTTGCACAGCGACTAAATAACTCGTATGCTCTTGAACCTCGAATTCCAACGGTACGGAACGCCGTCATAGATTGTATGCTGCTTAGACTGCAGTTATAGATATAGCAGGAATCTGCCCTGTTGGACCGTGCCCTAGTAAGATAAACACCTCTACACATCCGTTTCATTCCTACCCAGTACACATGCAGTATTCAGCTTATTGGCAAAGACAGATTTTACTTAAGGCAGGGAAAGAAGGAGACAAGGACAAAGAGAGAGCGAGGAATGAAAGGGCAAGCAGTGTCAATGGTCACGAAGATGGAGAATGTCAACATCTATGGTCAGTAAAAGGAGCCCTATCCCTTAACCCCGAGGTCAAAGAGGAGAGAGGTGGTAGACCTCAAGTTCTCTTTTTTTTCAGGACCAGTGTTATGAGGCCAGTGTCCATCTATTCTCCCTTACTGCGCTACCTTCTCCAACCATGAACAGGGTGAGATACCTATTCATATGTGAATGGATCAGAGGCTACCCCAGTGGGGATGCCGGGGGCTCTTTCAGTATAAATAATATCCCCACCTTCTGGAAATTCTGTACTAGAAATTTCCTCTTTTCTGTCACTCTTTGTTTCTGCCTTGTTCCTTTGCTTTCTGTCATTTCTTCATATCATTTTTGCCTTGCTGGTCCATTCACCTGTATGTGTTCGATAAAGTCTTACGTACATTTTCTTAGGACTGATAACTGGGTACATGTATTCCGTCCATTTTTGGTTCTAGGTAGGTTAGATGTGCGGAAACATATTTTAGGTAATTTAGATCCGTTTTTGTATATGTTTTGGTGTCCTGGTATGCTTAAACTTGTAATCAGTTGTGTTTTTCAAATCCCTTATGCGATAAATTGGACGGAGTGGTCAAAGCCAAGTGCATGTCCCTAGATAATGTGCGCGAATGCATTGATATGTGTACTTAATTTTTTTTGTTCCTGTTGAAGTTTTGTATGTTTTGAAGCGGTTATAGTCCTGATATGGCCCAACGCAGTCGACTAGGCTTAAAACAACCATAACAATAACGATAAGAAGCTACAATTACAAAGCGTTTTTTTTTTCACCAGCCAAATTCGAACCCATGTAATGAGATTAGAAGACGGGGAAGTCTACCACTGCGCCAATACGACCTCTGTGTCTATGGTAAGGTGAATACAAACGGGTCGTTTTTCGATTAGGAGGGCAGGGAAAGGAACTATTATTTTTTTGTTTGTTTGCCAGTGGCAGGGGAGGCCGGGCATCATGTGGTCAGCCTCGCTTTTTCTTTCTTTGTCCCCCTGACCTTCAGACTGAAGGCTTTGTTTGGCGGGCTTTTGCAACAAGACTGTTTGAAAATATTTTTGTGTGCCTTTGGGCGCTTGTGAGCTGAGAAAAAAATAAGAAAGAATAAATAGAAAGAAAGATGGAAAGAAAGAAAGAAAGGAAGAAAGAGAGAAAGAAAGAAATGTATTATGGTCAAGCCATTCTAACGACACTGTCTGTGCAAAAATGCATACAGAAAATCCTGACTTTGTGCTTTTGAAAGCCACCATGACCTTTTAAAAAACGTCAGATGAAATAACACTTGTTGTGAAATGACGACAATGCTAGGCTACTCGTATTACAAGTCATCACCATGTGCCCTGCCGCATGGCGTTGGCGATCATGGCCCTCCATACGAATCTGTCTCCGACCCTGTCTGTCTTCATTCACTCCGCAAGTCCGTCCAGTATTTTCTTCCCGGGTCTACCTGATGCTTTTTTTCCCTCCAGTTTTCCTGTTGTGACTAGATCTATGTGCTCTAAATTCTCTTGCATCAGAAAACGATGAAAACTGATTTAAAAGATTGTCAGAAGTCCCGGAGAAAGTACGGTTCACATGTTTTTATCGAAACGTGCTGATTTAAAGCACTTTTTTTTTCCTAGGTCTGAGTCACCTAGATCTTGGTGATATGATTTCCAAGTCTTATGCATCTTTGACTCTTACACAATCCACATCTTTGGCCTAATCATAGTAAAGTTTCGCCCAGAAACAGCTAAAACATTCTTTGGAACAGATTCAGAACACACACACACACACACACACACACACACACACACACACACACCACGCACGCACGCACGCACGCACGCACACACACACACACACACACCCCTCTTTTCAGTTGAAATGAAACAATCTCTTTAAAAATGAAAAAAAAAAGGAGGGACCGCCGTGTAAGCAGACTTACAAAGAATACAGAAAGGTTACAAAGAGAAAAAACACTAGAAGCTACGGCCACAATTGAAGTGTGTCCAAGATCTTTGTTGTGCAGGTGCAGTAGTGATTGTGGTGTCTAGGTGGTGTTTTAGATGTAATCTGTCTCTGTTGCTTTGTGTGTGGGGGTGGGGGTGGTGGTGGGGGAGGGGAGTGGGGGGTGTTCACGTTGTCTATGGTCCTCTCAATCACAGATAGCCTTTTCAGGACTGCGGATAAAAAAAGAAAGGTGTTTAGAAAGGTATGTATTTTAGACGTCCATTGTTTCTCTATAAATTTATTTCTGATTCTTGGATTGATTTATTTATTTATTTATTTTTATTTATTTATTTATTTATTTATTTATTTATTTATTCATTTATTTATTTATTTATTTATTTATTCATTTGTTCGTTTATTCGTTCGTTTATTTGTTCGTTTAATTGTTATTCATTTATTCATTCATTTATTCGTTTTTTTCCCTGGGGTGGAGGGTCAGTTATTTCCCATTGCCCTTTACAGTACAGACAAGTATAAAACTTTTCATCTGTTCTTGCAGAGTTGGGGGGGGGGGGGGGGATTCTTCTTATTCTTCTGCTCATTTTCTTACGGCACATTTTTAGTCACAAAATCTAGGACACTTTTTTTCACAGTGCTGTGATGATGATGATTACGATAAGGACGACAATTATATTATGGAGTTCCACTGTGAATTGAGACTGCGTGATAAGACTGTACTATGCGCTTTCATTCATGATATTATCAACGGGACGTTTATAATGAAATCATCGGTCACAGTATCATGAATATCGTCACAAAATCTGTAGACATTAATGTTCTGATCTTGTGGTGAACTTATTTTTGGCTTTCCCAACTTGTTTCCACGCCTGAGATAAATTCAAACTGGGGGTTTTGGGTTTCAGTGGTTGATGGAGTCTGTCGTTTGATGACCGTGACGGTGATCTCCTTACCACAGTTTCTCCTACGCGGTCCGGATCCGTGACTGGGGCGATTACTGTCGTTAGTAGACGACTGGGTAGGTAGTAGTAATTTGAGTCAAAAAGTGTTGAACTCCACCGAATAACTTTGGGGCAGTGCAGAGTCTCCTTTGGTGAGTGGCTTTATGGTAGCTCGACATCACTGTTTTCCGTGGGCTTTCTGGGATTGGAACTTCGACTTAGTGAACGTTGGGGTTGGTGGTTGTTGTAGACCTTACTGAGAGGAGAATGATCAACATCCGTAACGCGGCACAGAATATGAAAGGTCAAAAACAAGAAAACAAACACACACACAAAATCAAAGAAAAAACGGACACACACACACAAAACAAAATAAAAAGTAAAAAGAAAACAACAACAACATCAACAAACAAGCAAACAAATATGCAAACAAAGAACAAAACCACGGATGTACTTTTAAAAAAGTAATTTTAAATTCCTTTTTTCCCAGAGCCTTCCTTCCGGAAATCCGTTAGGCCAAATACCCTTAAACAGTGGGCAAAAACGCAAAACGCAACGTTTGAACTTGCACAGATCCAAGCCAACGTTGGCGTATTGTCAAAAGTATTGCATGTCAGGCCCCACCACAGAGCCACGATTGTTGTTTAGCGCTCCCTGTGAACCACACCCAGATCTATTGCTTACAGCATAAAGAGATAAAAAGGCTTCAAACGCTGCCTCCACGAAAGCAAAAAGCTACGAAGGGGACCGGTGGTATATCGCCGACTTATCACGAACTGACGAAGCGTCGTCACTTGATAGGTCTCGCATTGTGTCGACGACTGAGAGCTGAAAAGAAGAGAGAGAGAGGAACGACGTGCTAAGGTGAAATGGTGGACAGACAGACAGACAGACAGACAGAGAGAGAGGGAGGGAGAGAGAGAGAGAGAGATTCAGATTCAATTGGTGTGTTCATAAAGGTCATGGCTCATCAGAAGGGGGTAATAAGGATTCCAGAGAGAGAGAGACAGACAGACAGAGAGAATCGGAGAGAGAAAGAGATAGACTCGGAGAGACAGATTCGGGAGGAAGGGGGTAGGGAGAGAGAGAGAGAGAGAGAGAGTACGAATACGATTACGAACGATTGATTAAACATTACAGCCCATTTATATTGAGGGGGGGGGGAGAGGGACGGTGAGATGGTAAATAAACAACCGATACGTAATGAAAGCCATCGACACACTACACAAAGTCCTTTACAACATGGACACCGAATCACTGAACTAACTTTTGCGCACATTTCCATTTGATCAGCCGGTAGCTGCCTACATCCATGTACACGACGCTCACTGGTCTATGAAAAGACGTGTGTGTGTGTGTGTGTGTGTGTGTGTGTGTGTGTGTGTGTGTGGTGTGTGTGTGTGTGTGTGTGTGTGTGTGTGTGTGTTTGTAAATTAATTATCTATAACAGTATTTGATTCCTAGGGAAAGTATATGTGTGTGTATGGTGTGTATACAACACATACAAATAACTATATATATATTATATATGTGTGTGTGTGTGTGTGGTGTGTGTGTGTTGTGTGTGTGTGTGTGTGTGTTGGTGTTGTGGTTTGTGTGTGTGCATACACAAATAGACAAATTATATATGAGATGGTAGAATCAACGAAAGAAAATATGAATGTGAGAGATAAGGCTGATGTAAATGGATTGTGCCCAGTTCAAGGGATCCAGTCTGACCTTGGAAATGGAAGAAAAAATCATCCTAATCAAACGGCCAAGGGGCTGAAGGGAAAACGGAATACCCGGAGAGAAAAACACTTAGTCAGAAACGGCTGGTCCTGTCTTATAAAGAAGGAATTGAAACAGATGAGAGTAAGAAACATGTGTGCAGCCGCAAAGCCAGGACCTTAGTGGATTGAGATAAGGGCAGTCAAACACAATGACAAAAATGGCCATGTACAGTAGATGAGATCCAAGTGTTAGAATGAAAGTATATCACTTGTCAGTATTAATTTGAAGCATACATGAACACGCAACTAAAAATGATTGTATGGATAAATTCATCAAAAACTACAGAAACATAAATATGTATATATCGATAAAGGAGTCACTATCTATACATATTGAACACACACACCCATACATGTACACATACAGGCACACATGCATGCATATAAAGCAATCACATGCTTCTAAAGAAATAGAAATATGGTAATACATGCATAAAACAAACAATCAAAAACAAACCACTCTAATTGTACTACATTCTGTAACAGATGTTGTTATGGTTAGCCATTGAGACCACAATATAACAACAACAACAACAAGAACAATAATAATAATAATAATGATGATGATATATGATAACCTAATAACACTGACAATGTAATGATGATAATCATCATCGTCATCATCAAGGGCCCTGCCGCAAGGCGTTGGCGGTCATGGCCCTCCATATGTATCTATCCCTAGCTGCCGCAAGCAGATAGATGATGATAATGATAATAATAATAATAATGATAATAATAATAACAACAACAACAATGATACTACTTATAATAATAGTAATCTATTTGTTTCCACCAGCTTCCTGTCAGATTGGGTGAGGGTGTGAAAGGGCTCATTGATATGATCCTAAGCTTGTTGGATGAAAACATTTACCACAACGACGTGCTCAGTACACTGCAAAGTCTCCTACAGTGCGTGGTCATATGCATACCTGAACACGCTGACGCTGCTGTCGCTTCAGTGCACATCCTGAACTGGAGCTATGATCGTGTAAACAGAGTGTTTCCAAGAATCTAAATTGAACGTTGTGATATCCAGTAGCTATGTGAGCGAGGTGTCTTGTTTCGTCAAGCGTTCATACTTCTCTTGTTTTATTTATTATTTAACCATTTAACCCTTTGATTCCCGCACCTTATCCACCAACTGCAAAACCTTGACCCTTTGACTCCTTCATCCTATCCACCAGCTTTCTACAGGAAGCTGGTGGATTGAGTGAGGAAGTCAGAGGGTTAAGTTTTTGCTTGTGCTTGCATGGTTAACAATGCAGAATGCTGCTGGACAGGGTACTAGAGCCAAAGGGTTAAAACAACCGATGAACTTTTGACATATCTTTTTCGTCGGCGGTTTCAGTCATATGGAGGAGAAACCCAGCGTGACAGACAGGACTGCTGTGTTCTATGAATATGAAGCGTCCAGAAACCCAACACTCTGCACTGCTAAGAAGCACCAGCCT
The DNA here is from genome assembly GCA_030674185.1 of Monoplex corrugatus. NCBI lineage: Eukaryota > Metazoa > Mollusca > Gastropoda > Littorinimorpha > Ranellidae > Monoplex > Monoplex corrugatus. The sequence continues at coordinate 95,294,650 of CM060305.1, read as the reverse complement.
CACACCAACACGCCGTTAGAACACGATGGACAAGACTGTGTCACCTAATACATGTACAACCCTCAAGAGAGAGAGAGAGAGAGAGAGAGAGAGAGAGAGAGAGAGAGAGAGAGAGAGAGAGAGAGAGAGAGAGAGAGAGAGAGAGAGAGAGAGAGAGAGAGTTCGATTAACGATAAAATCTGTCTAGACACCGTGAATACATTGTCGATCCACCTTGACGAAAACAAACATCAACAAAACAATTAAAAAGTACAGCTCGCTTCAAGAGATGTAGCTAGGGAGAGAGAGAGAGAGAGAGAGAGGAGAGAGAGAGAGAGAGAGAGAGAGAGAGAAAGAAGAGGGAGAGAGAGAGAGAAAGAAGAGAGGGTGAGAGAGAGAGAAAGAGAGAGAGAGACAGAGAGTGGAATAGACCAAGCTTCACTAACATTCCATTAAAAACGAGATGGACAAGACAGCGTCATCCGATACGACTCCCTGGGGTGAAGCGAGATGGATCCAGGACTCAGGAAAATAGAAGAAGGGAGCAGGTAAGATCGCACAGGTACAGGAGGTTAGATGTGATGATAAGGGTTATCTATGATGTGGTTTATGTTTTGTTTTGTTTTGTTGTTGGTTTTCTTTACTTGTTTGAGTTTGTTTGTTTGTGTGTGTGTGTTTGTGTGCTTGTTTCTTTGTTTCTTTTTTGTTTCTTTTTGTTTATTTGTTTCTTTTTTGTTCTTTTTGTTTGTTTTTTTGCTTGTTTCTTGGTTTCTTGTTTCTTTCTTGGTTTCTTCTTTGTTTCTTTGTTTTTTCTTTCTTTGTTTTTCCTTTCTCTCTCTCTGTTCCTTTGTTTCTTTCTCTGTTTTTCTTTGTTTTTTCTTTCTCTGTTTGTTTCTTTGTTTTTTGTTTGTTTGTTTCTTTGTTTATTTGTTTCTTTATTATTTGTTTGTTTCTTTGTTATTTGTTTGTTTCTTTGTTATTTGTTTGTTTCTTTGGGTTTTTTGTTTGTTTCTTTGTTCCTTTGTTTTTTTCTGTTTGTTTCTGTGTCTGTTTGTTTCTTTGCTTCTTTGTTTTTTCTGTGTTTGTTTCTGTTTGTTTGTTTCTTTGTTTCTTTGTTTGTCTTTTTGTTTCTGTCTTTTTATTCGCTGCGTCAATGTACCCCTAGTCTCATGCCGCACATTTCAGCTTTCCATCATCTCCAAGCCCACAGAATGTGAAGTCATGACAGCCGTGCATGAAGGGGCCATAGAATCAAACACAATTTTTCACAATACTATGATGATGAACATGGGGATGACAATGATTATCAAGTTTCACTTTCGATATGAGATTACTGACAGGGCTGTGAACTCTATGCCTACTTCGATGGTATATTCTGGCGTCAATCGGACCCGAGAGATACAGATACCTGCGGTGTCGGTCAAGAAGTGAGAGCAACAACACCTTCAATATCGCATCTGTAAAGCGGAATCGCCCAGCTGCAGGTTACACAGAGAAGAAGGGGATAGGCTTGTTTTGTTGTTGTTGTTTTTTGTTTGTTTGTTTGTTTGTTGTTGTTGTTGTTGTTGTTGTTGTTTTTGATCATCGCACTCAGGGAGGTTACCTTTCTTTGTGCTCACCTTTTTATTATTATTATTATCATTATTATTATTATTATCATTTTTCCCCTGTCCCATTTTCTACGCCACCTTAATGGCCGCAAAGCTGGCACAGTTTTTACAATGCGATGATGATGATGTCGATAAGGATGATAATCATGATGGTATGGAATTTCATCTAGGACTGAGACTGCGTGACAGGGCTGTGCTCCACGCTTACTATCATAATATATCCTGGCGTCAACCAGGCCGCGAGACACAGACACCTGCGGTGCTGGTCAGAAGATTTGAGCAACACCCTTAATGACGCATCCGTGAAGTGGATGACACTCGACTGTGTGATCCCAGTCTTCCCAATGGGCCCATAGCACGCCCAACTCTGGGTAGGAGCCGGTTAGAGCCGAAAAATCCCACAATGATTTTCGAAGGGACTGATGGGGATTGAAACCCACGATCTTCCAGTCGGTAGTCCGTTGCGCTAACCACTACACCACTACTGGTGGGGATAGACTTCTTGTGCTACAGCTTGGATAAGATGGACAATGTTGTGACACCCGATCGGACCCCATATGGATTTGAGGGCAGGAGAAAAGCGAAGAGAGCTTTTCAGACGGAGCAGTTTCGATTTCACCAGGAAGACAATAATAACTACAACCTAACAACAGGTGTCGGTCAAGCTGGAGTACGGGCTCAAATTTTACCCTTCACATTGGGTAGATATGGGTAAATAGCACTACTGCCTGGTGGATATCTCGGGAGAGAATGAGGCTTAGGGAGTAAACCCTGAAAAAAAATCACCCCTACTACCTTGCAGGTTGTCGTGGGAACGACAAAGGCTATCGGAGAGACCGTAAATAAACCGATGGAAGGCAACGGGAAACTACCATCGTACTTTCCCAAGAAAATTCATGGCCAGACTTGAGGCAGCGAGATGTGGTTTCTAAGAATGTTGACAGTTCCATGGACAGCAAAGAAAACAAACGAGACAGTCTTGATGGAGGCAGACACAAGAAGATCATTCATAAGGAAGATTAGGAAAAGACAGGCAACATTTAAAGGCCATTTTATGAGGAAAGGGGAATTAGAGCACCTGGTCACAACAGGAAAGCTGGAGGAAAGAGAGCACCTGGTAGACCCAGGGGAAAATATTGGACGGACTTGCAGAGTGGTTGAGGACAGAGAGGGTGGAACATGTGCTTGCGGCAACAAGGGACAGATGCATATGGAGGGCCATGATCGCCAACACCATGTGGCAGGGCACTTGATGATGATGACATTAGATTTACCCGGAATTGACTGTTCCATCTAGGTATGTGTATCTGATATGTTAACAAGTTTTGTATTTTATTCTATTTACCTTTCCTCTCAATGAATTCGGGATACATTCTGAGTGCTCAACAAGGAGACAGAACGTTGTCCAACGCCAGTTTCTCAACAATATGTATAAATTATGTACATGTATGGGAAAAATACAGGAGGACGATGGAGGGGTCAGTTCTTTTTTGCTGTGAGATTGTTATTGGTCTGCACGAGTATAATTCTCCATTCCACATAATGGGATCTGGATTTATCATCTGATCTGGAAAACTAGTGCCAGACAATGAAAGAGGCATTGTTGCAGTCCAAGGATGGAACCCACGACATTTCGCCTTCTCAGACAGGTGTTCCTTCATTATATTTCAGCTCACTTCCGCTCCAACGTCACACACACACACACACACACACACACACACACACACACACACACACACACACACAAAACACACACACACACATACGCACGCACGCACGCACGCACGCACACACGCACAATGAATCCTGTTACAAAATTGCGAATATGAAGGTAACAACATGAAACTTTGTAAAATTAATCTTTCAACCAACCAACGTGGTTAAGTGATAAGCGCAACGTACCACAAACGTGGGTTCACATCTTGAAATGAAATGAAATGAAATGAATGAATGAAATGAAATGAAATGAAATGAAATGAAATGAAATAAATGAAATAATGAAATCAAATCAATCACTATGGGATTTTTCGATTTCGATCGGTTTTTATCCTGAGTTGAACGTGCTAAGGGGCGCGTTAGGAATACTGGGACCACACAGTCAGTTCTCATCTACTTTATCGAAGCGTCCGTGAGGGTGTTGCTCACATTTCTTGACCAACACTGCAGGTTGTGTCTCTCAGGCCCGGCTGACACCAGTATAACAATATATACAATGAAAGTAAGCATAGAGTACAACCCTGTCACGCAGACTCAATACAGAAATGGAACTCCATTGCATCATCAGTATTATTTTCATTCTCATCATCTGCACAGTGTAAAAAAATTGTCCCAGATTCTGTTGCCTTCCATGTCTTGCTCTCAGGGTGACCTCAGTTTCGGTGAGTTTGAACGATAGTCAAAATGAGCAGTACAAAAGATGAGGCACTCCCCACACACACGCCATGCGCCCCGCCACACCTCCCCCAAACCCAGAGTTTGAGATGAAAATATGATATGCTGTCATCAAATATTTCATAACTGAATATTTTCTGAGTAAGCAGGGGGATGATTTTACACATAGCCCGCACAGGTACAAGGCGTACAAAAGAAGTACCTTTGTTCTACTTCAAGACACAAAAATTACCTAGGGATAAATTTAAAGTAAGATCCTTCTATGCTCTACACCGAATTGAAAATTACACGTTTTAGCCTTTGAGAAGATTTAGCTCAGTGGTTCTGGCCTGCATCTCTGAGCATGATGAACTTTACAGCAACCAGCAGCGTCAAAGCTCGGGGCTAAAAGGATTAGGGAAGGTGTGTCTTCCTCAAAGCATTCATGCTTTTGGGCTTACCTTAAACTATCATTAGTGGTGAATTCGTCGACAAACTTCACTATAGCAATTTAACACCTGGCTGCATGCTTCATGTGGCTACTTCCAAGATAAGCTGAGACTGAAAAAAAAATTAGAGGAGGTGTGGCTACCGCAATGTATCCAAGCCTTTGGCTTACCTTAGAATATCGTAACAAAGAAATCAACCGATTAAGTTCCCAATGGTAATTCTGTGTCTAGAAGCCTGCTTATGTGAGCAGTTTCTTAAACTGTTTCAGGTGTTCGTATCTAAAACTGAATTGAAGTTTGCAGTTTTTTTTCTATGTTGAAGGCTTTAGGGAAATATTTGCTGAAATGTCAGATTATTTCATTTACAAAAGTGAGAAAAGATGTTTGGGGTGTGGTCTTTGTTCAAGAGCAATTCATTGAATCCGGACAATTCCGTATACGCTTACGGGCACACACACACACACACACACACACACACACACACACACACACACACACACACACACACAACACACACACCACACACACGTGTGCATGACACACACACACACACACACACACACACACGGCTCTCACACACACACACGGTGCTCACACACACATACGGCGCTCACACACATACACACGGCGCTCACACACACACACAAACACACAACACACACACACACACACACTAATACGCGTGCGCTCGCATACACAAACGTACGCATACAAGCACGCATCACTTTTGGAATAGCTTAGTTTTTGTGTGTGTGTGTGTGTGTGTGTGTGTGTGTGTGTGTGTGTGGTGTGTGTGTGCGTTTGAGAGAGAGAGACAGACAGACAGACAGACAGAGGCAGAGAGAGACAGAGAGAGACAGAGGGAGACACACAAAGAGAAGACAGACAGTGCTGCACACACGCGCGCACACTCACACACCACACACACACACACACACACACACACACACACACACACACACACACACACACACACACCACCAACACACACACACACACATACTGACACAGGTAGTTCATATTTCAATATTTATTTCATTGTTGTTTTTCATAAGTTTGCATATCACACGATACGGTTTTTTTCCCCATCTCATTGAATCATTACACACATTGACAAAACACATATTTATATAAAAAGCATCGAATTAGCATGATACGAACAATATTCAAACCGAAATACAAATAAACCCATACATTTTAAAGACATGCTATGATGATATGGCAAAGATAATTGATGACGATATGACAAAGATGATCGACGATGATATGACAAAGATGATCGACGATGATGTGACAAAGATGATCGATGATGATGTGACAAAGATGACTGATGATAATGTGACAAAGATGACTGATGATAAAGAAGACAATGAGTACATCGATCAATCCATCATGTATACACCACACAAACATAAGAAAAAGGAAAAGCATAAAAAAGATTTAAAGAATTTTTTTTTCATTTATGAAATAATAATGAATTAAGAAAGGCTGGGCATAAAAGACAGGGAGAGAGCGGGACCGAGAGACAGGGGGAGAGAAGAGACAGAAACACAGAGAGAGAGAGAAGAGAGGGAGAGAGGGAGAGAGAGAGAGATACAGACAGACAGACAGGCAGGCAGACAGACAGACAGACAGACAGAAACAGAGAGAGGGAAAGAGAGACAGACAAACAGACAGACAGACAGACAGATAGACAGAGAGAATGAGAGAGAGAGAGAGAGCTCGAGGAACAAAAACATCTGTCTAAACACTGTAAATACATTGTCTATCCACCTTAACGAAAACAAGAACATAAACAAATCAATTTGAAAAGTACAGCTTCAAGAGATGGAGTTGGAATATTTGATACAGACCAATTTCAGTAACACAATCTAACAAACAAAACCTAACTGAAAACACACAAACAAACAAAAAATAAAAGTACAAAAGAACCAAAAAAGAATCGATCAATCTGTCGAACATCAGTACATCAATCAACTAGTAGTGTGGCACAAACAGTATTAAAATGAAAATAAATTATACAGGAAAAATAGAAATCAAGCGTAAACGGCATGAAAATGAAAATACATCATACAGAAAAAACAAAGAAATAAAAATAGTCTACACAATGAAAAGTAAGCAAACAAGACATACTCGAGCATTATGATTTTTTTTTCAATACAAACAAGAGAAAAAACAAACAGAACTACTTTCAAACCATTTGGAATATTATGCCCTATACATATTATAGAGCTTGGTCGAATTAGGAATGTGAGACAAGCTTGAAATACGGTTAAATGAACAAGTTGTTTTTTTAAAAAGACATCATACTTCCCCCCACCCACCCACTCGACCCACCCACCCGACCCCTCGTTTGCCCCAGAACACAACTAACAATAACGCAATGCTCTACTCTCATCGTAACCTCAGTTCCAACAGACTTTGGAGGTGCGTTGAAGAGTCCAAATGAACAGTGTGTGTTTGGGGGGGGGGGGGGGTAGTGACACAGTAACGGCCCAGAGAATGGGGACCAAAAAACAAACAAAAGAACAAACAAAAATAATAGTAATAATAACGACAGGCCATACACAAATTGAAATCAAAGCAGACCATGTTTTCGCGAATAAGTACATCTAGATAACGAAAATATGTAATTAGTAAGGTCTGACAAATCTGTATTATTCATTTCATGCGCGCATCGACGTGTAATCAGATGACTGTATGCCAGATTTCACATACTCAAAAAATTCAATCCACTGTCCTTTAAAACACTCCACACACACACACACACACACACACACACACACACACAAACCCACACACACATCACACACATAATGTACATACACTCTCTCGCGCACACATGCACCACACATAATGAACATACACATACACACGCGCACCACCGCACACACACACACAAACACACACACAAAGACCAACACACACACACACACACACACCTTCGGCCGATATGAAATAGACTCCCCTTACAAAATCCAAGGAGACTGAAAAAAAAGTGGAAATCCAATGTGGTTCCAAACTGAGCTCGCACACTCAGGCACACAAACAAGTCCAAACCACTGACAGTCCCAAATGTATGGGCATAGAGCATCAGACAGAAAAGACATAAATACACAAATGACAGAACGAATCAGAATCAGCAAGGAAAGAAACAGAAGGAACGATGAACGCAAAGAACTACATACCCCTGATAAAAATACGAAAATTGAAAAAAAAAAATGTAGGCAGTGCAGAAGCTACGTTACAGACGTAAAGTTTCAATTCAATGACATAAGGGACATGGTGATAAGACAAAGATCAAAAGACCTTTACGTACTTTACATTCGACAGTATCCAAACGGAAGTCCCTAATTTATGCTTTACACAATTGTCCACAAGGGATGGCACATTAGGAGAAAGCAAGGATATTTGCAACATAAGAAAAATCAACAAAAGCTGAAACAAAGCGGAAGAGACGGAGGAAAGGTCAAAAACTACGCAACACACGAAGGCATGCACACATACACATACATATATGCGTGCGCACCTCTCCACACACGCATGCATGTATACACGCCTCTGCGCGCGCACACACATACACACACACACACACACACACACACACACACACACACACACACACACACACACATATATATATATATATATATATATATATATATATATATATATATATATATAATATATATGTGTGTGTGTATATATACATACATGTATATATCATATCAGCGACAGCAGCAGCAGCAGCAGCATGTGCCCTGCTGCAAGTACATCTCCCACTCTGTATGTCCTCAGCAACTCTGCAAGTCCGTCCAACATTCTCTCTCTCTCTCTCTTTACACACACAGACACGCGCGCGCGCGCGCACACACACTCTCAATACAATGTCTGATATCAATTTCTGATTCAGTTTGGTTCACATAACGTTCTCTGTCACGTTTCCTCTTTCGTCTTCGGTCACGTGACGTGTGCAGTTTCTCGCAGAGATCAAAGTTGTAAAGACACAAACAAACGTTCATGATCGTGTCCTATTAACTACGATGGGATGACTACTGCATCCCTACAGTCACTACTATCGATTGACTGAGATCGAAGGTCTCGGACTTATCACAGCAAGGCATGATCAAGTGTGCAATGCACGTGACCAGTGACGTTTAATGACGTCCGTTTGTCATCATTGTCCAAGATATGCTGACACACCGACACCTAAACAAACTCAAGATAAACACAACGGTCGACAATGAAAATAAATAAACCAAACGAAGTACACACAACGAAAGGAAACGGTATCAGAAATTAGGGATCTATTTATGGCCATGAAACAAAAGTAATCAAAAGAAGGAAACGATCAATACATTGAAAGATGAAGAACAAGACAAAATAAAACAGGGCAGAATAACAGAACAAAATGAACCCTTTGACTCCCGCACCCTACTCACCAACTGCAAAAACTTAAGTCTCTGACTCTCTCACCCTTTCCACCAGCTTCATGCATGAAGCTGGTGGAAAGGGTAAGGGAATCAAAGGCTTAATTTGTTTGCTTTGCTGGAATGGTTGACCATGCAGGATGCTGGTGGACAGGGTGCGGGAGTCAAAGGGTCAAAACAATGCTTTCTAAACAAACACAGACCCAACAATCAAAAAACACCGACGACAATAACGAAATAATCTTTCACAAGCGCGCAGTCGGCACTGCTGACCAAAACAGACCATCATGGCATCAAAAGATCCACTTACAGTTTCCAGTTTGCTCAAGACAGCGTTACTGCGCTCGGGTGATTCCATATGGTCGCTACAGCACATATGCCAGTTTACGGAAGGTTCCAAATAATCATAGCCAACTTATGAAAATAAAAAGATATAAAGGTTGTTCCATAATCTCGAGGTCAAAGGAAATCTCAATTATTCTTGGGGCCAGCATTATGAGGACGGTACATATTTCGTCTTCCCCAATGCTTTACCTTGTCTAACCCTGAATGGGGTTAGGTACCCACTCACTGGTGGGTGGGCCGGAGGCGGCATGCATAAAGTGTTCTCAAGCGAGATCGAATCTATGCAGACTCGTACAGACTGGAAGGCGGGTGATCGAAGAAGGTGTGAAAAGAACAAAGAATGTCGCGAACTATGTTAGTTTGTATACTATTATGACATACTTTACTACTCACTGCAAGACTCTAGGTTCACTAACATCCATTTTGATCTCCTACTGGTTCAACCGATACTTTTTCTTCTTCTTCTTTGTAAATGATATGAATGCTTAAATTCTTTAAAAAAAACTATCAGACGATCTTTTCGTTGGGACATTTTTAAGATAGCAGACAGGCTGGCTCCTATGTCCAGTTAATAATTTCGAGTGGAAACATTCCTTACAAAACTTTCAAACAAATGCAAACTACAACATATCATGAGAAAACAACAACAGCCGCAACAACAAACACTAATCATTAAACTGGTTATTTCATTCAAATCAAACACTCGTTAAAACACGAATAAGATTTTTCAGAAAGACATAGCTGCCATTTGAAAGTGGCTACACATGGTATCAAAGTTCAACTGCAGTCTGTTTGCATTGTGACAGACAACAGCTTCAACCAGACAAACCTAGCCTTTGTTGGGATCACATCCCGCCACTATTAAAAGCGCCTTTCAAAACTAGACGTCCATTTCAAAACTATGGATTTGATTATCACATTTTTTTGGCCATTATTTCGTGGCAATGGATAAATTTTATCCACAACCAGCTCAGTCGTACACAGTGTTTTAACTCCACAGAGGAACCTCATTTGCCCGTTGTGTGGATCTTTCACACTATGCCAACAGTCACAATCATAACATGAATCATGTCTGAAGACAGCAAGCTGACGATCCTGGCACAATCATTTACTTAACACGGGTTGGAAGGCAAGAGAGACTCTCGTTCGTTGGTGACAGTGTTGTGTACTGTAAGTCACTGGACTACAAGTTTCTGCAAAACCGCAACACGACTGAGATGCAAGTTTATGGCCGACCTGTCAGGTCAAGAGGTTTATATGATCGGAATGAATGCACGCCCCTCCCCCTGCCCCACCCGATTATTTTTAAAGAAGTGAGGGGTGGGAGAAGAGCAAAAGTGGGAAATTGCAGTAGATGTCATTTTTGAATCCAGCGAACGCCAAAACACGAAGCACCAAATTCCAGCACAGCCAACTCTCGGTTCACGAATTGTTGTTGTTGTTGTTGTTGTTTTGTTGTTGTTGTTGTTTCGTTTTGTTTTCACGAATCACTCCAACAAACGTCTCTCATTCTTAGTCGTAGGAACACTCGGCGTTGGCAGAGATCTTCATCCAGTCCTGGAAAAACGGCGCACATCGCAGCTTGGGCTTGCCAAGACGCATGCGCCCGGTGAACAGGAAGTCTCCCTTGCCCTGCTGGATGCCGCACTTCCGTGGCGCGTGGATGGTGCCGTACAGATAGCGGTCATCACGCCGGACACGATGGAACACTGGGGAGTTCTGATGGACCAGCTGAGCCACGGCCACCTCGATGTGCATGTGTTCACTGCCATCCCTCGGCTCCTGGGTCTTGTGGATGCTGCCCACCGCCACTGTCAACACACAACACAACAGTTCTTCAGTTATTGCTATTGTTATTGTTGTTTAAAGCCCAGCCGACTACAGTACAGCCATATCAGGGCTATAACCGCTTCAAAACATACAAAACTTCCAACAGGAAAAAGAAAAAGAAATGAAAATTAAGTACAAATATCAATGCATTCGCGCACATAATCTAAGGACATGCCCCTGGCGCTGACCAATCCGTCCAGTTTATCGCACAGGGGATTTAAAAAACGCATCTGAATACAAATTTAAGCATACCTAAGGGCACCAAAACATATATATATAAAAACGGGCCTTATTTACCTAAAACTGCTTCCGCATATCACATTTCCCTAAAGCCAAATATGCACTTACTATATGTACCCAGTTATCAATCCTAAGAAAAAGTACGTAAGACTTTATAGAACACATACAGGTGAATGGACCAGCAAGGCAGAAAATGATAGGAAGAAATGTTAGAAAGCAAAGGAACAAGGCAGAAACAAAGAGAGTGACAGAAAAGAGGACATTTCTAACACAGAATTTCCAGAAGGTGGGGGATACTATTTATACTGAAAAAGCCACTGACGTCTCCACGGGAGTGGGGTTGGGGGTGGGTAGCTCTTAAGTTTTCTGCTTTCAATGCACAATACGTCAGTTTTTGTGTTTTTGTTATAGTATAAACAGAATTTGCTTTAACCGAAACAACTACCGTGTAGGCAAAACTTGCGTTAAGGTCAAAATTACATTGTCCGAACATTTGTTGTGGCCACTGTCGTCGCTGTTATCAAAACATCTGATATAATCAAAATAGTTGTTGACAACAGTTGACATATTCAAAATATCTGCAGATGTAAAAGTATTTGTAAATTGTTCTGATCGTAGCCAAAACGATGCATATCTACTTAGTCGAAAAAGCTGCAATACCAATAGTGGACATGTTTGTTGAAAAGTCAAAACACTGGATAAAGCTGCCTGTTCGGTCAAATGAGGTTATTTCATAAAAAGATACAGTCTTCCAACACGAACGACCGGGCAATCAATGAACATTGCTTAAAAGTCTTTATTCGTTTGTTTCTACTTATAATTGCTTTTAAAAATGAACCAAAACGAAGTAGGGCACTATAACCAGGAGTATGCGCGCGCGCGCGCGCGCGCACGCACACACACACACACACACACACACACACACACACACACACACACACACACACACAACACACACCGCTTATGCATGATATATATGTATGTATATATATGCTTCCAATTTTGCCTTTGAAAATAAATACCAATGTATTCAACATTTGGAAGCACGAAAGAGGAGGGGAGAACGCAGTAAGAGGAGCCACGTCTCTATCTTCAGTCTGCAATCACCGGAGATCGAATTATATAATACACGAGTTAAGGAGGTAGACAACAACAACAACAACAACAACGACGACGACAACAATGTCTGGGGTACACTAAGACACGTCAACAAATGTAGTCATCCCCACAATTACCTGCCTGTCATGCAACCCCACTTCTCACTACGTCTCAATATCCTCTACACTTGCTCATGGGCAGCTTATCTCCTGTACTCCAACCACAAATACCTATCTCACTCTTACCACAAATAACCTGCTATCTTACTCCAGCTGTAGACATCGTATCTTTCTAGCCCTACAACCAATAAAATCAAACAAGGTTTTAACCCTTTGATTTCCGCACCCTCTCCACCAGCATCTTGCATTGTCAACCACGCTAGTAAAGCAAAAACTCAACTCGTTGAGTCCCTCACCCTATCCACCAACTTCCTGCACCGAGCCTTCCGTTGCCAGCCCCACTTGTCTGGAACGATCTGCCTTTTCCTCTCCGCTGTTCATCATCTCTCTCTTCATTCAAGGCGGGCCTCAAAACCCATCCTTTTGATAAATACTACCAGTAATGAAACATGATTTTTGATCTTTCTGATTCAGTATTCTATATAATTATTAGTACTTGCTTGCAACAGATGTGCTAGTATGTGTGTTGGGGGGGGGGGAGAGACTAGGAGTGGGAGTTAGTATAACTGACTTCTAGGCATAGGGCTGATTGGGAAAAATGAACTAATTAATGTAAAGCGGAGTGAATCTTTACCTATGCATAGGAGAATAGCGCCGTATAAAAGTCTATTATTATTATTATTAATCAAAGGTTTTAAGTTTTTGCGGTTGGCGGATAGGGTGCGGGAGGCAAAGGGTTAATAACAACCATGACCACGTGACCACACATAAAGGGTCACATGCATGAAGGTGTACGATATCAAATGTCCTAAATGTTGACTTGGCAAGACCGGTACTCGACCCTAGGTTAGAACGTGACAAGTCAAATCCATACCCGCCCGTTGTTGCCTATCGATCTATCTCAACTGATTGCAGTTTTCGTTATCGTCGAAAGGAGACATGAAGACGAGCCAGGTAGATAGCGGGCATGGGTCAAACGTATGTTTTCTTGTCTATGTCGGTTACGTTGAGAAGATAATTGGGACCAGAAGAGGGTCTGTCGTCTCTGTCGGCACGTTTGAGGAGATAATGTCCCGTTATTACTTAATCAGATCCAAGCACACGCCACGCTAATCCTTGTCGCTGGTTTAAACGATAAACGTTTGAAGTTTTCCGCCGCTGGTTATCAACCCTCTAACTCCCTTACCCTGTCCACCAACATCCTGCATTGGTCAACCATGCTAGTGAAACAAAAACTTAACCCTTTGACTCCCTCACTCTATCCACCAGCTTCCTGCAGGAAGATGGTGGATAGGGTGAAGGAGTCAAAGGGTTAAGTTTTTGCAGTTAGTGGATAGGGTGCGGGAGTCAAAGGGTTAACTGGTTGACTGTTGAAGACAAGAGCTCTCGATGATTGTCGATGTCGAAAACGAAACGATACCTTTGAAGTACTCGTATTATCGTAATTATTGTATATGTTGTCTGTTTTTGTTTCCTCTCTCTCTCTCTCTCTCTCTCTCTCTCTCTCTCTCTCTCTCTCTCTCTCTCTCTCTCTTTCTCTTTCTTATCTCTCTCTCTTTCTCTCTCTCTCTCTCTCTTTCTCTCTCTCTCTCTCTGTGGGTGTGTGGGTGTGTTGAGTGTGTGTGTGTGTTTGTATGTGTGGTGAGTGTGTATGCGCTTGACTGGGTACGCGTGTTAAATGTTTTGATATTTGTAATGTATGGATTAAAACAGCACAACAAACATTAACAACTTCTATGTTGTACTCTACAAAATATTGCTTGATGCACCGGTACTGCAAGCTAAAAAAAAAGGTATCACTTTCTGGAGATAGATTACGTCGTAATAAAACAATTCGATATATATATGTTGTGGCCACTGTCGTCGCTGTTATCAAAACATCTGATAAAATCAAAATAGTTGCTGACAACAGTTGACATATTCAAAATACCTGCAGATGTAAAAGTATTTGTAAATTGTTCTGATCGTAGCCAAAACGAGCGTACACTCAGTTTCTTGGAAGGCCTAAAGATATAAAAGGAATGGAAGGAATGTTGTTGGAAAAAAAGAATAGTTTCCCCAGGTACAGTAATTGATTTACTTATTTTCTTCTTGAAGCATGCATAGCATTGTGAGTGATTTTCTTCCTGTGGTATACACAATTACAGTAAGTGATCTACTTTCTGAAGGATCCAAAGGTAGCATGATTTTATTTATAAAGTATGCATGGATAGTGTGATTTTCTTTCTGGAGTACAGATAGGTAGTGTAAATGATTTTCTTTCTAAAGTACACATAGGTAGTGCAAGTGATTTTCTTTATGAAGTATACAAAGGTAGAGTACGTGATTTTCCTCATGAAGTACACAAAAGTAGAATGATTTTCTTTATGAAGTACACAAAGGTAGAGTGATTTTCTTTATGAAGTACACAAAGGTAGAGTGACTTTCTTTATGAAGTATACAAAGGTAGAGTGATTTTCTTTGTGAAGTATACAAAGGTAGAGTAAGTGACTTTCTTTATGAAGTACACAAAGGTAGAATGATTTTCTTTATGAAGTATACAAAGGTAGAATGATTTTCTTTATGAAGTATACAAAGGTAGAATGATTTTCTTTATGAAGTATACAAAGGTAGAATGATTTTCTTTATGAAGTACACAAAGGTAGAATGATTTTCTTTATGAAGTACACAAAGGCAGAATGATTTTCTTTATGAAGTATACAAAGGTAGAATGATTTTCTTTATGAAGTATACAAAGGTAGAATGATTTTCTTTATGAAGTACACAAAGGTAGAATGATTTTCTTTATGAAGTACACAAAGGTAGAATGATTTTCTTTATGAAGTATACAAAGGCAGAGTAAGTGATTTTCTTTATGAAGTACACAAAGGTAGAATGATTTTCTTTATGAAGTATACAAAGGTAGAATGATTTTCTTTATGAAGTACACAAAGGTAGAGTGATTTTCTTTATGAAGTACACAAAGGTAGAATGATTTTCTTTATGAAGTACACAAAGGTAGAGTGATTTTCTTTATGAAGTATACAAAGGTAGAATGATTTTCTTTATGAAGTATACAAAGGTAGAATGATTTTCTTTATGAAGTACACAAAGGTAGAATGATTTTCTTTATGAAGTATACAAAGGTAGAATGATTTTCTTTATGAAGTACACAAAGGCAGAATGATTTTCTTTATGAAGTATACAAAGGTAGAATGATTTTCTTTATGAAGTATACAAAGGCAGAATGATTTTCTTTATGAAGTACACAAAGGTAGAATGATTTTCTTTATGAAGTATACAAAGGTAAAGTGATTTTCTTTATGAAGTATACAAAGGCAGAGTAAGTGATTTTCTTTATGAAGTACACAAAGGTAGAATGATTTTCTTTATGAAGTATACAAAGGTAGAGTAAGTGATTTTCTTTATGAAGTACACAAAGGTAGAGTAAGTGATTCTTCTTTATGAAGTATACAAAGGTAGAGTGATTTTCTTTATGAAGTATACAAAGGTAGAGAAATGATTTTCTTTATGAAGTATACAAAGGTAGAATAAGTGATTTTCTTTATGAAATATTATACACACAGGCAGCGTAAATGATTTTCTTTCTGAAGTATACATAGGTAGTGTGAGTGATTTTCTTTGTGAAGTACACGTAGGTAGTGTGAGTGATTTTCTTTCTGAAGTATACATAGGTAGTGTGAGTGATTTTCTTTGTGAAGTACACGTAGGCAGTGTGAGTGATTTTCTTTCTGAAGTATGCATAAGTAGTGTGAGTGATTTTCTTTGTGAAGTACACGTAGGTAGTGTGAGTGATTTTCTTTGTGAAGTATACATTGGTAGTGTGAGTGATTTTCTTTCTTCATAGGAAGTGTAAGTGATTTTCTTTCTGAAGTATATGTAAGTAGTATAAGTGATTTTCTTTCTGAGGTATACACAGGTAGTGTAAGTGGTTTCCTTTATGAAGTACACACAGGCAGTGTAAGTGATTTCTCGTTATGAAGTATACACAGGTAGTGTGAGTGATTTTCTTTTTGAAGTATACACCGGTAGTGTAAGTGATTTTCTTTTTGAAGTGTACATAGGTAGTGTAAGTGATTTTTCTTTCTGAAGTATACGTAGGTAGTATAAGTGGGTTTTTTTCTAAAGTATACGTGGATAGTATAAGTGGTTTTCATTATGAAGTACACATAGGTAGTATTAAATGATTTTCTTTCTGAAGTATACACAGGTAGTTTAAATTATTTTCTGTATGAAGTATAAGAAGTAGGCAGATTTGAACACTATACCACAGTTCTCTCCCTATCAGTTGCACTCTGCAGTTACACCAACAGTAAACCATTCAGCAGGTAGGCTACATTACGCTTACAGCCCCGACGGACGGCCATCTGTGTGTGGTCGGAGTATGTGTATTTCTACTGTCTGACTTTCTCTCTCTTCTTCTTGAGTGTAAGATAAACTGTTAGAGCAATATACATCCCCCATATTCTACAAAACCAAATAAGCACATAAAAATACATTCATTTCTGCGTGTGCGTGTGTATCAAATATAAATGGGTAGAGTGAGTGAATTTCTTCCTAAAGGTTACATAGAGTAGTACGTGATCATCTTCCTAAAGTGTAAATAGGTAAAGTACGTAATTATCTTCTTGAAATATACATATGTAGTGTAAACGAATATCTTTCTAAAGCGTTATGAAAATTACGGGCTGTAACTCCATTATCGCCTCTAATTTTGCAGTTAACATTTTGCCGGAAGTACTTGTTTCCAACTTCTCGTATCAAAAGACCACGCAGACATTTTGCTGACAATTATCTTCACAGCCATCTTCAAAAAACACCCCAAGTATGTGAATTGAATTTACGTTTACAAGCTCAGTTTTCTTGCTCTTTACTCTCGTCAGATCGCAAGCGTATCATAATTTGCTATTAAATCGTGATTATGCAACGTGTCATCTTCAGCTTGGTTAACAACTTGGTGGAAATCGTTTTGAAAAAGAGAAACTGCGTTGATTAAATTTGATACGGCGGAGTTTTGTTGTTGTTGTTGTTTTTGTTGTTGTTGTATTTTAAAATTTTTTTACACCTTTCCCGAGGATAGCGCGTCGCCAAAGTGAAGTACCACCCGTTAAATTTTTAACTGAAAGTAAATCTGTGACTCTTCTTCGCCTAAACCTTCGCCAGACAGGGCATATAGATCCAGGTACGCTCAAAACGTCTCATTTCGTCCAGACCAAATTCATCTGCAGCGAAGGTGAGAATTCGTTTAATGAGACACGTGATGGCGGAGGGGAGGGGGAGAGGGAGAGGGGAAGTGATGTTCAGGTTATGATGGTGGTGAAGGTGGTGGTAGCAGAGAAGTTTGTCTTTATGCAGAAGGGGAACACACTGGAGGAAGTGGAAGTGGGATTAAAACGGTTCTGTCGGACGCCTGTTTGAACCAGGTCCAAG
>CM060305.1:95266750-95269250 GCA_030674185.1 Monoplex corrugatus | reverse complement strand
TCTCTCTCTCTCTCTCTCTCTCTCTCTCTCTCTCGCCCCTCTGCACAACATTAACATTTAAGACCGTTATTTCTAAGTAAATTTACATTTCGATGAAACTGCATACTCACTGTGCAGATTCTGGTAAAATTCAGATGTGACCTCTTAGATACCGCAGTACATGTACATTCGTAACGTCACAAACACCCTGACGATCAAAATTTCAGATGTCGTTTATGTCAGACTTACAATGAAGATGAAATACATGTTAATCAATGCTGTTCTGGTTTATATGATTTTATGTTAAGAAAATTAGTTCCATGTAGATATTGTGAAATCTCGGACGTTTTCAGCTGTCACTGCTTTTTACGTCCAGAAATGAAGAAAACACCAAGAAGTTCGAGATATTTCTGTATAAATTTGAAAAGAGACCCGGACAGATTATATCACAAGCTTAAAAATTCAATTTAAATTCCGTTTGGGCTATGTTGTTAACTCGTCTTTATTTAATGTATGTGACTGTCTATATTGTATTGAAATTTTATACATGCATCTTAAATGTCGTGCGTACTCCTTCACAAGAACTTAAGGGGTTGTTTGAATAATATGTCTGGCGTGCAGTCTCGCTATATTCTGCTTTCTCTCTTTGCTGCCATTGTTCTATTCCAGCTTGTTGCCCGCCCCACAACACTCTTTTTCTTTTTTGTGTGTTTATTTGCTAGGCAACGAAGTAGTTGACAGAGCAGCTAAAATAGATCCTCTTTTTGTCTTGAACGTTTCATGGTTTTGAAGACACCATGCCCACAATTTGTAAACAAGTGATTATTTCTCAGTCTTCTCTTCTGTCTCATATCAATTATTGACGTAAATCATTATGAACTTTTTTGTGTGTTTATTTGCTTTTTGTTTGTGTGTTTGTTTGCTTGCTTGCTTGTTTGTTTTTGTCCTAACAGTTTTATTTGCATATCTTAACATTATTTGTTTATCCTTCTTCGGCACACAGTACCATATGTCACCCCAGCATAGACCTACAGTCTGTTTCTTGGAGCGCAATATTTTCTGACTTTCTCCTATTAAGAACAAAAAGAAAACAAAGCAAAACGAACCAAAAAAAACAACAACAACAACAACGTAAGAGGAAAAAGTACAGAAAAAACAGGCCAGAGAGCAAAATATATATATGACCAAAACGATGACGATTATCAATGATTTTCCAGTTTTTCGACCTCTTGAGGATTTGACCGCCATCTCTGAGACATCCATCCAAGGCAAATATCGTTTCATACTAAATGAAGAAAAGAAAAACCAAAGAACGCCATGCATGATAAGGCACATCGGTCCTCACTGACCGATCCTATCCACCAACTGCAAAAACTTAACCTTTTGACTCCCTCACCTTATCCACTAGCTTCCTGCAAGAAGCTGGTGGATGGGGTGACGGGAGTCAAAAGGTTAAGTTTTTGCTTCGGTAGCATGGTTGACACTGCAGAATGCTGGTGGACAGGGTGCAAGAGTCAAAGGGTTAAGCCACGGACAAAAAGACACGGACAACTACCACCTTGTGTCCACGCAGCAGCAAGTAGAAGTAGCAAGAACTTTTTGATGAAGCTCCTCGCCGGCCATAAACGGCTCAAGGCCAACATGAACGGCAAGTTCAAACTGACGCCTGCTAACGCCCTATCGGTATATTTCGCTAAAAACAGCATACACAACAACATTAACGAAATCTAAAATTTAACGTTTCAACAAATTGCTTCGGAAGATGAGAAGCTGAGCGCAATGAAAATTAAAATGTCATGATTAAGTTGGAAATGCACTTATTTAAAAATTCATTGGTACAATATGGCCTCCCTATCCGAACCTACTTTTTGGTTTCGTCTGCTTTTACGGTGATGAACGGTGATACATTTTTTTTCCACCACCAACACATTATTCAAAGCTATTCAATCATTTCGGTAGAAGTCCTATTTCGATCGGATGTGCATCAAAGAATATATCTTATTTAATTCTTTTGATATGAACAAGTTTGTGATGTTTCTCAAAAAGAAAGGAATGTACATAAAACAAAGTGGAACGTAATAATTTTTGCATGGCTATGCGCGCTGGCTGACCACCCATTGCCAGTGATGAGATACATGTAACAGACAGTGCTACTGCTAAAAGCTACTGGAGAAGAGTTGTAGTCGGGATGAATGGTATGGAAAAACCTGCTTCCATACCGATAGGGCTGAGTATACCGATAGGGCTGGGTATACCGATAGGGCTGAGTATACCGATAGGGTGTTAACAGACGCCTTTACAATGTCCTACTGTGGTAAACAGCGCTCAACAGCTGAGCATCTCAAGTTACTACAATGCCTCCATCAAGTGGAACGACAGGAGACAAGAGACATGATCGGCTAAAACTCCTCCCATCACCACGTCCCATGGCAGCCTACAGGAACCGGAAAAATCGATCACATTCTGATCACTAGATGTGGCCAGATGGCGAACGAAAGAAGAAGACCGACTGATTTAGAAC
>CM060305.1:95254250-95261750 GCA_030674185.1 Monoplex corrugatus | reverse complement strand
TTCCACTCACTCCTGTTAGACCCCTTTGCCAGTCATTCTCATAATAGGAAAGGAGGACGAGAGAATCCCTCTTAACCCTTTCACTCCCGCACCCTGTCCACCAGCATCCTGCATCGTCAAGCAAGCAAGCAAAGCAAAAACGTAACCCTTTGACTCCCTCTCTCTTTGCACCAGCTTTCTGCAGGATAGGGTGAGGAAGTCAAAGGGTGAAATTTTTTGCAGCTGTTGGATAGGGCGTGGAAGTCAAAGGGTTTAAAACCAAAGAACCAAACTCGGGACCGTCTCACTGCCTAGGCAAGCGGTTTAACCACTGGGCCACCTCTCTACTGGCCATACTGATTGCAGGTGACAACGAGAAAGGAGGGATAGTGGAGTTTCCAGTGGAAAGGCCGGAAGACGGGCGGTGGGAGTGAGGGGGCAGGGTGGGGGCGGGGGATGGAGGCAAAGGGGCAGTAAATACAAACACGCACTCCACTCCACCACCACAGGTGTACAACACAAAGGGGTCCTGCAGGTGTCGTTTATTGCACGTCCGTCACCAACACTTTTGGTTGCTTAAAAACAATGAGAAGGAAGGTCGAGAGATCGGGGGTGGGGGTGGGGGACAGGCATGGAGGGGGTGGGGGAGAGAAAGAAAAGGGAAATAAAACCCGAAAGAGACAGACACAGAGACAGAGAGATAAAGAGAATGACATTTTGTTTTCTAGCAATGTTACAGCAAGAGAGAGAGAGAGACAGACAGAGAGAGACAGAGACAGAGAGAGACAGAGACAGAGAGACAGAGAGAGACAGAGAGACAGACAGATAGACAGACAGACTGATAGAAACTCGGAATTTTAATGAATTTAGGCTAACAGCCCCTTTCACGGGAGAAATCATAAGACATATTTCTGTACAACATGCAATTAATTAACACACTTTAGTGTATATACATGAGAGAGAGACAGACAGACAGACAGAGAGAGAGAAGACAGACAGACAGATAGAGAGAGAGAGACAGATAGAGACAGAGACAGAGACAGACAGACAGAGAGGGAGAGTCAGACAGACAGACAAGACAGACAGAGAGAGCGGTGGTGGTGTCTGATTAGCGTGATTTAATCACCTTTATTTTGTGTGTGTTTGTTCACGCTACACAAACATAGATATAGACTATGCATGACTAAACTTACCGAAATCACTCGTACAGTATGCCTCCAACAACTCCTCTGCGTACACGGTCTGCATTCTGCGGATGGAAAGGAAAGTTTTTATAACACAATATTACAAACTACAAATGGAAAGACTTAATTAAAAATATTACAGACCACAAACTTCCTGATGTGAGCGAGTGCGTGAGAGAGAGACAGCGATCGAGAGACAGAGGAGGGGAGGAGAGGAGCAGAGGAGAAGAGACAGAGACGAGAGAAGAAAGAACAGACAAGAGAGAGACACACAGAAAAAAACAGAGACAACAAAGAGAGAGACACACAGACAAAATAAACAGAGACAAACAGATAGAGAGCAGAGAGAGAGAGAGAGAGAGAGAGGAACAACGCCCCTATCTATCAATCAATAATCCCATGCAGTGGATCAATATTTTTTCACGATGAAATGCACGACTAAAGCAAGCTGCATGACTCTCACCAAATCTGCATTCTCTTTCAGCAACAAAATCACGATTTAAGATCACAGCAATCGAAATGCGCGCACACACACACACACAACACACACACACACCACACACACACACACACACACACACACACGCAGAGCCGTGGATTGTAAAGTCCCACAACAAGCAAAACATTGTTTTTCTACGAGGTAATCTGTCCAAAGCAACCCGCAAGGACTCGTTGACATGTGTATCACCTTACAACATCAACTAACTAATTTCATATCACAGCGATCAATGCGACCACGAAGCACAGAGCACAGACTGCTGTTTTGTCAATATAAGTTGGTAGCAAAGACCCACAACAGCAACAATCACCATTAGGGTGATGGCCCCTTGCAGAGTCCGCTAGTGGAAAGTTTGCAAGCGTTACGCCCCTTCATCTTCCAACCAAACGTTACAGTAATGGACTGAAGGGCATTCATCTTCAGTCCCGCCATGGGGTCCTTTGCCTCTTCACTACATGGGTCCACTGTAGTTTCGTCCTCCCTGGACTGTCAGCACTGGCAAATCCATCCAAAAACCCCATCAGTCCTCTCTCCCTTTTCACAACTGCAATAAAATCACAGCTCATCTACTTTATGAGTGGCTTTGGGTGCATGTACGTTTTGCGCACTTGTGCACACCGCCACCCCCACCCCCTTCCTTGCTACCTTGCGAGTAAACTGCAGGCCTGTGTAGCTGCGTCAGACTATATAATGAATTTGATAAGCTGAATGTGTGGCACAGTTCTTGACTATCTCAAGGTATGAATAGTTATACACTAGTTAAAGGGATCTTTACTTTCAATGTCATCGTTATTTTGAAATAGGAACCCTACCTGGATTCGGCTGAATGTTTTGAAAGATATTAGATCATCAAATTGTCAACTGTCAGCTCTCTCTCTCTCTCTCTCTCTCTCTCTCTCTTCTCTCTCTCTCTCTCTGTTTTTTTTTCTTCTCTCTCTCTGTTTCTTCTTCTTTCCTCTTCCCCCCTCCTTTCTCTCTCTCTCTGCGCCACAGAATCATTATGAAATATCGCTAGATATAGTAAGAAATGATCGGTGCCTCGAACAACGCCAAATTTGCAGTAATCCTACATTTCAAAAGACGTGTCCATATTTAAGCAATCATCTGAGAAGGAATACTCTCTCTCTCTCTCTCTCTCTCTCTACAACACACACACACACAACACACACACACACACACCACACACACACACACACACACACACCACACACACACAAGGATATTATTATAACATAGCAGCAAGATAGCAAGATGGACAGGTTTTCTGTCTCGTTAGGTACGGGTCCTCGGCCCACTCAAGCACCTAAACAAGACCCCCATGTTTCCGAAGGAGCCGCAACCTCGTTAGGTCGGACAAAAAGACTTGCCCCCCATTAGGATGAGGAAGAGACCTCTCTAATTGGTCCTCTTTCATACACTGTCTAAAGGTGACAGGCTGCAGTGTCTTCAATGACAGTCCCATCCTGACAAAAGCGATAGTTTCCAAACGGTCCCCATCTTGACAAGGACAGGCCCTGAGAGTCGTGTGTCGGGGTGGTGTCGGCTTTGGACAGAGACCTTGTCGTTGCGTGTGACAGGACTTGATGGGCCCCATCACGTAATAGGCTCAGGTGGAAAGAAGGACGGTCTACAGAGGTTCTGTGTGGCAGACCCGTCGCAACATTCGGGGGATGTTCGAATTTTCCGTAAAACAGCGAACACACGAACTAAAGTCCAAAACATTACGAAGGAAATCTGATGTTTCTGCGGAAACGTCTTTTAGGAACCAAGGGAATTACGGGAATGTTCGAATTTTTTTTCATTCAAATAGCTAACTAACGAACAACATTTAAAAAGTTTACTATTTCATTTTCTACAACAAACAGCTTTAAAATCTAAGGATAAATGGTACAGTTCTTGAATGAAAGAAAAAAAAAAAAAAAAGAAAATTCAATAACAAAAAATTCCAAGGATGAATGTAGATCTAGAAGTTTTGGTTCAGCCAGGCATACATCTACATCTATCATTGTGAAAATAGTTTCATTGTTCAAGAACATGAGGCGAATTTTAATTCAGAAAACTTAAAATTCAAGAAAGGAAAACACCTCAAATTTAGATGGGGGATAAGAGGGAGACGTTTGTTTAAGGAGAAACAATAATTAAACCCTTTGACTCTCACACCAGGTCCACCAGCATCCTTTTGACTCCCTCTCCCTAGCCACCAGCTTCCTTTTTTTTACAAAATACTTCTCAGTGAAATGTTTAGGTTGAAGTTCTGAAAACCAACAGCTATGCAAGAAAGGAAAGAAAGGCGTGTTGGATTGTGGTTGCTGATGCATGCCGAGTGGCACTAGAGGACCGACCGTTCTCGCTGTGGGGGCTGGGGTGTTTGTACGTGTGCACACCGTTCCTCCTTCAAAGCCCATGACCCGTGCCACGTGTGCATTCTTCCGTGCAAGTGCATCCCTCTTGCTTGAAGGATTTTCTTACGCGTGGCTATTGTTCTCTTTCCCTGTCGCGTGACTTGGAGTAGAGGATGTCGTGTGTGCAGGTGGGGGCATGAGGGGGAAATGTGTGTGGAGGGGGGTATGTGGGTGGGTTGGTGGGCGTGGACTAGGTGTGTGTGTGTGGGGGGGGGGTGCATGTGTTTGTGTGTGTGAGTGTGTGTGTGTCTCTGTGTGTATGTGAGTGAACGCGCACGCGCATGCGCACACGCAGAAGAAAAACAGACGCCAAGTCACAGGTATGCGTGCAGTTGGAAGATAAAAAGAAAACGCAAAAGGATGTGGCGGCCTTTTACGGGACCACCAAATGTGCACATACATTTTTTTCCTTAGGAGGAGGTCCTCAAGGAGGTGGGTGGGTTACGGGATCCCAAAACACACCTCCAGTAACATCTAAAAACTGTGCACACATACACATATTACGTCTTCAATTTCTCTGTTGATAGGAGCTACAGGAAATAAAACACGTGCAGAATTGATATGTATACGAATGTCCAAACCTAATCTAGAAAAGATCTAGAATTGCGCATATGATTATAACAAATGAAACGCAACACTAACGCGCGTCACCTTTCCTCCAGCATTCGCCTTTCAAAGGGTGCTAGATGACAACTGGTGATAGAGGAACATAATAACATGCACTACGTCTAAATGTTGTCGTGAATACGACCGTCAAGCGTGCAGAAAATTGCGTATAACAATCTGTATCCAAAACTGCCTTCGACACAAAATTCGTCTTTCACTGAATAGAACAATATGCATAGTCTCAGTGCATATTACACACACACACACACACACACACACACACACACACACACACACACACACACACACACACACACACACACACACACACACTACACACTATAGATTGTTATTGTTACAATATATGCCATTCACTGGGAATAGGGATGTGCACCATGGCTTAAGATCATATCGTATCGTAACGTATACTTTTATGACAGAAAACCAAAGTTCAGTCCAGAACGCCATCCTTACTCATGATCAAGAACGTCCACATATTATCATTTATACTCAAATGTGTAACATGTCCCCAAAGTGACCTTTCCACCTGACTCACTTACCTCGATTGGGATTTGGAAACATGCACATTATATGTCATCATTTATAAGAAATTGCCCCCCTTGTTTCCCTTTCTATCTGAAATATTCACCATCGCATAGATCAAGAAGGAACGGTGAGCACGGATTTTAACTGTTGTCTTTTAATCTTTACCTGGCTGTCGTTTGTTTTTGACGTGGCGTTAGCCCTGATGTGGCTCTAGTAGTCGGCTGGGATATAAGCAATATGAACATGCGCTAGATCAAGCAGCCTACACAGCACGTACAATCTATAATAAAATGTACTATAGCATAAGTACAGGATCACTTCTATCAAACTCAGTCACTTAGCTTAGGATCACGAAGCGTGCACATGACCAGTCGCCGTGGTGTAGTGGTTAGCGCAACTGACTACCGACTGGAAAGTTGTGGGTTCGAATCTCCATCATGTCAGTCCCTTCAAAATCCTTGTGGGATTTTTCGGCTTTAACCAGCTCATACCCAGGGCTCACTGAGAAGACGAACCGCACAGTCGAGTCTCATCCACTTCACGGATGCGTCACTGAGGGTGTTGCTCAAATCTTCTGACCAGCACCGCAGGTGTCTGTATCTCTCAGGCCTGGTTGACGCCAGAATATAATATTTTTTATCATGACAGTAAGCGTAGAGTACAGCCCTGTCATGCAATCCTAGATGGAACTCTATAGCATCATGATTATCATCCACATCGACATCATCATCATCATCGGACTGTAAAAAAGTGTGGCAACTTCTGTGGCCATTAAGATGGCGCAGAAAATGGGGCAGGAAAAAAAGGTGATCACAAAGGTAACTTCCCTGAGTGCGATATTCCTTTAAAAAAAAATTTTAAAAAAGAAAGAAAAAAAGAAGCGTACACATTAACCGTTTGACTCCCACACCCTGTCCACTAGCATCCTGCATTGTCAACCATCTTAGTAAAGCAAAATCCTGACCTTCTGCAGGAAGGTGGATAGGGCGAGGGAGTCTAAGGGTTAATTTGGAAGCTGGTGGATAGGGTGAGGGAGTCAAAGGGCTAAGTTTTTGTTTGTTTTGCTAGCAAGGTTGACAATGCAGGAAGCCGGTGGACAGGCTGTGGGAGTCAAAGGTTTAACTTGTACTGTACCAAGTCCCGAGTTCCCTCTTCTATTTGCAAACCACTCACCTTGCATAGGATCTAACAGCGCATTGTCCGACAAGGGTTCCACATCGTACCGCACAGTGACAGAGGGATGCCCGTGAAGCGGTTAGTCCTCTCCACCTCCACAAACAACACCACCGACTGCCTAGTCCTGCCCACCACACACACCTCCTCCTCCCCCCTCCCCCCCCCTCACCCGTCGTCATCACCAGAGGAGCCATCGAAGACGACGATGACCTGAACTCCTCCAGATTCAGTCGATAGTTGCGGGGTCTGTTGGCACCGGCGCTGCGTAATGTCTCCTGAGACACCTGGGCCACCGTGTGCCGGCTCTGCACGACGAAGCAGAGTCTGAAGTCGCCCTGGAAGTAGGGAGGCTGGATCTCCAGGCGGATGGCGCCGTAAGCACTGGTCCAGTCGATGGAGCCCGAGCCGCATCGTGTCCTTACGTTGAAGATGGCCCGCTCCGCGTCGTCCGAACTGTGGAAGAAAAAAGAAAGAAAGATTAGAAACACATGAGGATAGAATTCTTCTCTTTCTTCTTCCGATCGCCGTCTGTATGATCAGGACGCATGTGGCGATGAACGTGGCTGTAATTTTCCCCCTGTGACAACAACATAAGCCAGGCAAAATTTTCCTTCCAATTTTGCCTTTGTCAAAAGTACTCAAAAGACAACAAAGAAAGACCTTGCCTGTGTATAGGGTTTTGCGCAGGCTCAGGAAGTCTGCCAGATATTTGCTGGCAGATTTGGGTGGAGCACATATGGAATTGTCTGAGTGCGATGAATCCCTCTTGAACAAACTCCAAACTCCAAAGAAACAAGCTCACAAGCTTTAGGACAAAAACAACAACATGACGACAACAACAACAGCAACTACGACGACGACGGCAACAACAACAGCAACGACTACAACGACTACAACAACAGAAGAACTGACTTCCTTGACGATTCGCTCAGCCGGAAAAAAAAATGATCCTGATGTGAAGCCCTAAGTGTCTGTGAACTGTGGTGACATCGTCATTGCTGATCATATTTAGTCCACAATCTGAATATATGACTATTCAATACAGAATTGAAATTTTTAATTCTAAAAATGAAACAATATTAACAACAACAAGAAGCACCACACACAC
>CM060305.1:95216750-95249250 GCA_030674185.1 Monoplex corrugatus | reverse complement strand
ACACGCATCTTATTACTGCAACGCTTTCTGAAGGATCTCATGGCAAGAAGAATAGTAGCCATCTTTTCTTTCTAATCTTCCTCTTGATGTAAAGTTGCGTTAATAAATGTATTAACGTTCACTATTCCGTTAATACATGTATTCACATTTGTATTGCGTTAATACATTATTAACGTTTTGTATTGTGTTAATACAGGTAATATGTATAACGCGGTCATAAATCAAGATTTTGATTGTGGCAGATTCGAATGGAGGAGGGCGGCGGGATTTTTTCTGTGATTTCAAGTGTTGTGTGTGTTAAATACGCGTTCTGATTCTTTTTTCGTACTTTTCTGTTCGCTCGAACGCGGGCAGTCAAGTTTGTTTTGGATTTCTGTGAATTTCAAGTTCAGTTCTGTACTATGGTAATGGATATATATTATATGACCAAAAATGATAACAAAAACAAAAGCCAGTCAAACCAAAGACTCTTCAGCCAAGCCAGCAAGACCCTCGTTTCTTCGCTCTCTACACACAGGGCTCAAACACCACTGACACCGTTTTTGATCCCCCTCCCACCGATTTTCACAGGTGAGGTCTGTGCTTCCACGTCTCAGAACAAACTTACCTGCAGCCCGCTAAGTCAACGTCCCATGTTTGTCTGGGGTTCAAAGTGCACGGAGCTGTGCTAGATCTGCGCAAATGTGCCAAGGGGGACAAATCAGACTGGACAGGCTGTCTGATCCTTCACTCCCCCCACCCTCCTTGCCTTATCCACCAGCTTCCGGTATTTTCGAAGCGAATCATAAGAACTTCGACGATTTTGCGCGAATTTTGTTGTAAATGTGAGGCCGGAAATGAAGCGTCTTCAAACTGAATGTCACAAATACTGTTGTTGTTTTTTTTTTATAGTAATTTTTGTTGAAAGCCCAGCCGATTTCGTTGAGCCATACCAGGGCTAGATCTATAACCTGTTTCAAAACATACACAATATTTCAACTAGAAAAAAAAAGAAAATTAACTACAGATATCAATCCATTCGCACATAATTATAATCTAAGCACATGTCCAATTTATCACACAGAGGATTTGAAAAAAAAACATACCAAAATACACATTTAAGCATACCTAAGGACACTAAAACATATAAAAACAGGCCTAAATTACCTAAAATTGCTTCCGCATATCTCATTTCCCTAGAGCCAAAAATGCCCTTAACGCATGTACCAATATATCAATCATGAGAGAAAGTACGTAAGACTTTATCAAACACATACAAGTGAATGGACCAGCAAGGCAGAAAATGATAGATAGAAATGACAGAAAGCAAAGGAACAAGGCAGAAACAAAGAGAGTGACAGAAAAGAGAAAATCTCTAGCACAGAATTTCCAGAAGGTGGGATACTTTTTATACTGAAAGAGCCCCCGGCATCCACACGGGGTGTAATAAATGCAGCATGTGATGGTGTACATAATGAAAAATAATCATATTTGGTAATTATACTTACTAACATTAGGAAGTTAAAATACCGATCGTATCAACTAACAAACTGATCAATAAGCTTACATGAGAAATGCCACATAACTACACATAAATACCACTATATGTATACATTAAAAGCTCATGATGTCTTGCTAACAGTACAGAAATTAAAGAAGTGCACGTTAGAAGCACATAACAACTGCTTTCATTACGAGAAAGATTTCTGTTCAATTGTTGATTATCTTAAAGGAGTTTGGCTTTGATTCGTTGGGGGTGGGGGTAGGAAATAATGTCTAGGATTAGGAAACATGTCTATCATTTTCAGGCACGTTTCAAGTAATAATGGTAGCATACCCGGCTAGTTTCATGTAATAATGGGAGCATACCCGGCTAGTTTCATGTAATAATGGGAGCATACCCGGCTAGTTTCATGTAATAAGGGGAGCATACCCGGCTAGTTTCATGTAATAATGGGAGCATACCCGGCTAGTTTCAAGTAATAATGGAGCATACCCGGCTAGTTTCATGTAATAATGGTAGCATACCCGGCTAGTTTCATGTAATAATGGGAGCATACCCGGCTAGTTTCATGTAATAATGGGAGCATACCGGCTAGTTTCATGTAATAATGGGAGCATACCCGGCTAGTTTCATGTAATAATGGAGCCATACCGGTAGTTTTATGTAATAAGGGAGCATACCGGCTAGTTTTCATGTAATAATGGAGCAATAACCCGGCTAGTTTCATGTAATAATGGGAGGATACCCTGGCTAGTTTCATGTAATAATGGAGCTACCCCGTTTCATGTAATAATGGGAGCATACCGGCTAGTTTCATGTAATAATGGGAGCATACCCGGCTAGTTTCATGTAATAATGGGAGCATACCCGGCTAGTTTCATGTAATAATGGGAGCATACCCGGCTAGTTTCATGTAATAATGGGAGCATACCCGGCTAGTTTCATGTAATAATGGGAGCATACCCGGCTAGTTTCATGTAATAATGGGAGCATACCTGGCTAGTTTCATGTAATAATGGGAGCATACCTGGCTAGTTTCATGTAATAATGGGAGCATACCTGGCTAGTTTCATGTAATAAGGGGAGCATACCTGGCTAGTTTCATGTAATAATGGGAGCATACCCGGCTAGTTTCATGTAATAATGGGAGCATACCTGGCTAGTTTCATGTAATAATGGGAGCATACCTGGCTAGTTTCATGTAATAAGGGGAGCATACCTGGCTAGTTTCATGTAATAATGGGAGCATACCCGGCTAGTTTCATGTAATAATGGGAGCATACCCGGCTAGTTTCATGTAATAATGGGAGCATACCCGGCTAGTTTCATGTAATAATGGGAGCATACCCGGCTAGTTTCATGTAATAATGGGAGCATACCTGGCTAGTTTCATGTAATAATGGGAGCATACCCAGCTAGTTTCATGTAATAATGGGAGCATACCTGGCTAGTTTCATGTAATAATGGGAGCATACCCGGCTAGTTTCATGTAATAATGGGAGCATACCCGGCTAGTTTCATGTAATAATGGGAGCATACCCGGCTAGTTTCATGTAATAATGGGAGCATACCTGGCTAGTTTCATGTAATAATGGGAGCATACCTGGCTAGTTTCATGTAATAAGGGGAGCATACCTGGCTAGTTTCATGTAATAATGGGAGCATACCCGGCTAGTTTCATGCAATAATGGGACCATGCACTGAGTATTTGGTAAAAACAAGGAAACCTACATTTCACGTCCATTCTTCACTGAAGAGATGAGAAACAAGAAAAACTCAACTTCCACGACGGCCGAAACTTTAACCCTTTGACTCCCGCACCCTGTTCACCAACTGCAAACACTAACTCTTTGACTCTCTCACTCTATCCACCAGCTTCCTGCAGGAAGCTGATGGATAGGGTGAGGGAGTCAAACGGTTAAGTTTTTGCTTCGCTAGTATGGTTGAGAATGCAGGATGCTGGTGGACAGGGTCAAAGGGTTAATGAACTGAGAGACCAAGGAGGTTTGACTACAAAACACCTTTGTGGCTGAGACCTGTGCGATATAGATCAACTTCCCTGACATACCGAAACATATTTTCTAAACGAGAAAGGAAACGAGCATTAAAATTAATGCCAAGCACCGGGGTGCTAAGTTCAGATAGAAGCATACCAGGTAATTAACTACAATATTGGCTCTGGCCAGGAACTTCGTGCGCCATTATCTCGGAGACTGTCAGGCGCGGCCAGGTAAAGTGTCTTCAACATATACATACGCAAGCGAACTTGTCAGAGATAGCGATCATGGAAGTGCTTCATGTAATTCGTTTTCAAGCGATAGGACATCAAAGGATAGCCAAACGAGTCTAGGTGTCGGAGTGATTTAATAGGCTGAAATAAGCACAGCTACAGCTTTCCGCCATGTCATAAATATTTCTTAGGTGAAAACAGAGAAGGAAGGAATAAAAGACACAAAAGAAGGAAAGAAAAGAAAGATGGAGAATGCTGATTCCAGCCAAGGACTCTTTGGTTACGATGTCACGAAACGTGTCAGTAAGATGTTTACGGCTATTTTTATATTTTTGCATGTTGACAGCTAAATGTCGTGAACATTGCTAAGCTGTCTCAATTCTTCTATCTACAAAGGGCAGAAATGTTTGGTGCCTCGAGAGAGACAAAATGCATGCAAATTTGGGGGAAAAAATACTTGCTCATCATCCAACAAAATGTCGTTAACAGTAACACACACACACACACACACACACACACATCTAACTATGTTCTCTTCTCTCTCATCTTCTCTCTCTCTCTCTCTCTCTCTCTCTCTCTCTCTTCTCTTCTCTCTCTCTGTGTGAAAAGGCTGAAAGTTCCGTTCGCTAGATCTTGACCCCTGCACTTTTCACACACCAAAGTAACAAACTTCACCAAGTGCACCCACTACCACACTCACTAACGACTTATCAAAATAACAGTCACAACTTAAGACGGAAAACAAAACCTAGCCGCTTTCACTTCAGCCCCGTGACTCTCAACAACCCTGGACCTTTAGACTCCCGCACCCTAGTCACCCAACATCCTGCACTGCAAACCATGCTAGCAAAAAGCATTGCAGGAAGCTGGTGGATAGGATGAGGGAATCAAAGGGTTAAGTTTTTGCAGTTGGTGCATAGGGTGCGGGAGTCAATATTGGGTTGACGAGTTTGCGCCAGTCTTGTCTTGTTGTATGAAACACGTGTTCTACTCCTATTTTCTGTGGTTGTTGTTTTTTTTTCTGGTTCCTATAACCCTTATTTAACCAATACATTTCTCGCCAACTACACTTGCACATGGAACTCTACCCCGTGTTGACGAAAGGGATTGGACTCAAAACTCAGGCACTGACCACAGTCCTAAGCAGTCTCTTTGATCAGGGTCTGAGCCACGTATCACTTTCACAGATAACGATCAAAAGTACAGACTGAACAGACGACGGCCCGCACCCCCCTAACCGCCACCACCCGAACAGCCCTATCTCCCAGAGCTATAATCAATGTTGGTTTAGGAACGCTGAAGGGCAAGCATCAAGACATTGGACATGGCGTCAAGATATTCATCTCGATCAGCTCCAGAGGACCATACGAGATCTGTTCTGATTATAGGCCAACATTTGGCTCAAAGCCAACAGTGTCTAGTAGGAATCTTGCTCCGAGCTTGGTGCTTATGTATCTTTGGATAAAATCAAAGCACCGAAATCTCTTCCAATCACGCTTCATTAAGGTTCCATAATCTCATCTGAAGGCACAAATACCAAGCGCCCAAACTTTCCAATCTAACTTGACTGTTCCAAAATATACACTATCTATCTATCTATCTATTATCTATCTATCTGTTTGTCTGTTATCTGTCTATCTATCTGTCTATCTATCTATCTATTATCTATCTTCGATTATCCATATGTAGAATATAATTATTTATATATAGGAGTGTGAGAGAAAGAGATAAAGATTATTGTGTGTGTATGTGTGTTGTGTGTGTGTATGTGTGTATGTATGTTTTTGTGTGTGTGTGTGTGTGTGTGTGTGTGTGTGTGTGTGTGTGTGTGTGTATGTGTGTATGTGTGTGTGCGTGTGTGTGTGTGAAGAACATTTCCGGTGGACACTATACTTGCTACGCACTGAATTTTAAACGACAATACGATGGAGCAAAGAGTACGCATCATCGTACATGCAGATCATGTACAAAACTGGGTTTGAATAATGTCAACAAATCTGGCAGAAGACGCATACTCCATTCATAACACGCTCCATTCAATAACAACGCTCTCAATACACATTTTATTCAATAACAACGCTCCATTCAATAACAACGCTCCATTCAATAACAACGCTCCATTCAATAACAATGCTCCAGTCACATGGACATAGCGAAATATGCAAGGGGAATGGGGGAAACATAAGACCTACAATGCAAAGTAACGGTAACACTTTATCATGTGTTATGCATCTGGTACCCACTAAAGCTTAGAGTCAATGTTGATAAAGGAAGGGTCAACAAGAAGCTTGTTGGCTTCCAGGTATTGAACACGATGTGAACCTGTATTATTGAGGAAGAACTGCTAAAGAAAAAAAAAGAAAAGAAAGAAAAAAAAAGAAAAGAGAAACGAAAGACAGACAGACAGAGATAAAGAGAGAGACAGAGACAACGGGAGAATGAGCCAGAATGAGTGAGAGAGAGAGAGCGCACACACACACACACATACAGAGAGAGAGAGAAGAGAGGGAGAGAGAGAGAGAGAGAGACAGAGAGAGAGACTGACAGAGAGAGAAGAGTGAGAGAACAGAAAGAGCACAGAGACAGAGCACAGAGAGAGCACAGAGAGAGAGAGACTGACAGAGAGAGAAGAGGAGAGAACAGAAAGAGCACAGAGACAGAGCACAGAGAGAGTCAGAGAGAGAGAGATGACAGAGAGAGAGAGGGAGAGAGAGAGCGAGAGAGCACAGAGAGATCAGAGAGAGAGAGTCAGAGAGAGAGAGAGCAAGAGGGACAGAGAGAGAGAGAAGAGAGAGCAGAGAGAGGAGAGGAGAGACAGAGCGCAGAGAGAGAGAAGAGAGCAGAGAGAGAGCACAGAGAGAGCAGAGAGACAGCAGAGAGAGAACAGAGAGAGCACAGAGAGAGAGAGAGCAGAGAGAGAGAGAGCAAAGAGAGAACAGAGAGAGAAAGAGAGAGAGAGAGAGAGAGCAGAGACAGAAGAGAGAGCAGAGAGAGAACAGAGAGAGCACAGAGAGAGAGAGAGAGCAGAGAAAGCAGAGAGCACAGAGAGAGCAGACAGACAGAACAGAGAGAGAGAGGAAAGAGAGACAAGCAAGAGTGGGACACACCAAGCGAGCGGGGTGAGGACATACATGTAAAGGAAAGACAGCAAGAACAAATACCAACAAAACCATTCTTTCTACAAATCTGTAATGAAAACCTGGCGGCGTCGTTCCTCTGGAGTTCCAAATGTAATAAAACCAGGAAGAACTCCTGGTGTGAAATCAAGTTCAGTAGATGCACGATGGCTTTAACCCTTTGACTCCACCTGTCCACACGCAAAACTTAACTCTTGTTCCCTCACTCTCCACAGTTTCCTGCAGCAAACTGGTGGATAGGGTGAAAGAATCAAAGGGTTAAGTTTTTGCATCATAGCATGGTTGACAATGTAGGATACTGGAGGCAGGGTGCGGGAGTAAAAGGCTTTTTGAATTTGAAGTAAAGGTGAGTAAAGCTGCCCAGGAAAGATTTCACTCTGAAAGTTTCCAGCCTAGAACAATGTGTAATAATGCATTCTCATTCTTATGAACATAAAACTTAAGAAACTGTTTGAATCTCCGGTTTTAGCAATCCCTTTCACCATGCCAAAAAAAAATGTACAACAACAACAAAACAAAAAAGGTACCGGAGAGTGGGAAGGGGACAGAAAAAAGAAAGAAAACAAAACTAACTAGAAGAATTTGCCATATTTACATCCAAATGGGTTCAAGACTTGATGAAGTCGTTGATAAACAAAATGTTCACCAGCCATCCAAACAAAAAAGAAATAGATACAAACAAATAAATGCATCAGAGGTCGAGGCAACAAAAAAAACAACACAAAAACAACAACAAAAAAGCCTGTTACTTTATTGACAGATCTAGACCCACAAAGGAAGAAAGAATCTCGGGGCATTCACACAGTTATACAGTTCACTGCAAGATGCTTATCTAGGCCTACGGCGCCATTACAGAATCGTTGCATTAGTGTGCAGTTTTTACAAGATTATTATAGAAGTCTGCAGTACCCGATTTCCGCGGAGAATCTTGGAATGAGTAGGTACAACACTGCACACATCCTGCACATAGCAGTCAACTGACGATGCTGGATATACTGACAACATATCTCTTTATCAAGGTATCCAACATGGGATAACGATGATGATGATGATGATGACGACGACGATGACGATGATAATGATGATGGTGGTGGTGGAATTTCTATCAGGCTCTTTACCTCCCCCCTCTCTCTCTACCCCCCCCCCCCCCCAACACTCTTCCCTGAAAGTCTTTACAGGAAGTTACTAAACATATGGTTGACATTCTTTGTATTTCATTCCCATTCTCCTTCATAAAAACATATGGTTGAAAATTGTCTTTGTATATATCTACTCATAAGAGGCTTGTGGCCTAAATGAAAAATCTCTCTCTCTCTCTCTCTCTCTCTCTCTCTCTCTCTCTTCCGTCTCTCTCTCGCGCGCGCTCACTCGCGTTCGCTCGCTCTCTTTTGCCCCTCTCTCTCGTGTTATGTGATGTTGTAAGCACACACTGACAATGCTTCTATCTTTGTTGGGGGTCAGGGGTGATGAAAAAATGAGTGGGTAGGGGGAAAGGGGGAGGGGGGAAGCTAGCAACGACGGTTACTAACAAACAGTGGGCCTATACTATGACTTTGTATTTTGAGACGTGAAGTAGGCCACTCGTTCATCCGTCTTGATATATCTGTGTTATCTTCACGTCACAAGTGTCAAAACAGTGCAGCGATGCTTATACAGCTCCTGGAAAATGGAAAAGAAAGACAAGGAAGCAGAAAAAAAGAAAGAAAGAAAAGGGAAGAGAGAAGGAAACAGACTGGATATCTATAACGAACACACACACACACACACACACACACACACACACACACACACACACACACACACACACACAACACGCACACACACACACACACACAAAGAAAGGAACAGAAAAAATACTGTTACCAAGACGGCAGAAACATTATAACAATCTCCTTTTGATACAAAAAGTTATGGAAAATCCATATGTGTTACTTTTCGAGGTCAAATTCATCTTGAAAAGGCTTCAATACTTTTCGAGATCAAATTCATATTGAAAAGGCTTCAATCATGAAATAAAATTTGTCGTGCATCAAGAACAATGTTAGACAACGTGAAAATAGAACTGAAATAGTGTTGGAAGTTCCTGAAGAAAGTACTATTTACACATCTTCTGCAAAAAAGTTGCTGATTTTAAACAACCCTTAGGTCCGTGTGATCTTGACCTTGACACACTGTCGTCTAAGCTTGGGCATTCACGTCTCCTCAACAGTACCCACCTTCGTTCTAACTTTGTTAATTAAAGAACCACCCACCATTAACATCTATGAAAGCCGTGTTCACACACACACACACACACACACACATCTCTCTCTCTCTCTCTCTCTCTCTCTCTCTCTCTCTCTCTCTCTCTCTCTCTCTCTCTTCTCTCAAAACCACTCGTCATTAAGATTTAAGACAGCTGTATTCACACATTTCTCTCTCTCTCTCTTCTCCCTCTGTCTCTGTCTGTCTGTCTCTCTCTCTGTCTCTCTGTCTCTCTCTCTCACACACACACACACACACAAATATCACCAACCATTTACACACACACACACACACACACACACACACACACACACACACACACACACCACACACACACCCTTCCGGTCGATATGAACTTATTAGTACGGATGTTAAGACGGCAGATATCATTGAATCGTGCACTTCGTAGTAGAAGCATGCCATTTGGTATGAAGGTACTTGAACCCTTTCTGAGTGATTTTAGAGATGGAAACACATTGGGCGTGACCTGTGATGGGCGTGGTCACAGATTTAATTAGGTCAGTGTGTCATCATCTTCTTTTCATGCTTCTGTACAAAAAGGACGAACTGTGGCATCCAAAACCCACACAGGACTAAAATATTTCAGATATTTGACAAGCTATATGCCGCAAACAGGCATACATTTTGTGTGTAAGCCCTTCTTGGGGACATTAATCAATAATTAGGTCAATCAAAAATGAGGTCAAGTAAATTTCAAGATTACTTGCATTGAGTTGCTCTCGGTGGTAACATAGAACTGAGATCCAACCATATTGTGTAAGATAACATTTTCGTTCTGTGTTTTGTTGTTGTTGTTTTTTCCATAGAAGACGGATCACATTTACTTTTTAATAGAGCGCATGATACAAGAGAAAATTTAAGTAGGTCAAGTGATTTTCATACTTTGGTTGCTTTATTCCCACGAGCTTTGTTTTTATTTTTGCCTGATTAAACTGATATTACAAAACAAAGCTGAGACACTCAGGACTTATTTGCCTGTGTATTTCTTGGTTATCTAGTATATCATGCTGACTGATTTGAATTTCAGATAGTTAAGCCATACAAGGATCCTCTTTTCATGAAAAACTGAGCTTCGTAATATAGCAATATATTTATGTCCGAAGTATCATATGCATATGGAAACAAAATGACAAAATAGTTTTTTACATCAAAGAAGTCAATCAGTCCAACTATAAAATATACAAATTAATGTCTTTAAATGACTGGTTTCAAAACTGAAAAAGAAAGAAAATGACTTTCACATGTCTGATGTCCTGATAGCAGTCTCCACCACAAGCACAGAGGGTGGTGTTAGGCCTGGAACAGAGTGAGCAGTCGTTTTTCAACATGGAAAGATTGCTCTTGACACTTGTGGGTATACGTCGAACTTGGTTTGAAAACAAAGGAAATCTGTTTCTTTTTATGGGGTCAGACAGAGACTTGGTTCAAAACGCTCTTCGATGAATGCTGTGTACTGTTCTTGGTCCTATGTGAGGGCAGTCCTCACACTGTTGACAACTTCGTCGTTCATAACGTTTTTCTATCAATGGCAAAGAGGTACATGCTGTCATCCATGAGAGGATTTCCCATTTCTTCAAAGCGGGAAACCAAGACTGACTTGTGTTGCAAATGCAGTCTGGGTGCAGGGGCGTTGTTCATGATGGTGAGTACTCAATTTTGCATCCCCTTCCAAATGGTTCTCAGAGTCTCCTACAAGTCGTGATATTTCTGGCCCAGCAATGATCCAGCGTCTCAGAGCATTGGGGTTGTTTGTGATGCCAATAGCACCTCCGTCACCTTTCACAAGAGCGTTACATTGTTCATGTGCCCAAATTGCAGAAAAAAATGCGTTTTGTTTTTCTTTCAACAAACGCCCCAGAGCAGAAATGATGGAATATAGCCAGGGTGGATTTCTTCAAGCATTGCCAGGTCTCGGATGTGAACAGTCAACCAGCGAGCATAGTTTAAAGTGATCCAGGGCAAACATCCAAGGCATCAGTTTTGTCAAGCACTGAACATACATTCTGAAATCTGTCCGGATTGAGTAGACCAGCTGAAAAACGCACAACTGGAAACCCAGAACTGTAGCCCACTATGCAAAACACGGCTGCTCATCTGTCATATTTTCTCTCCAGTCCTGGAAATCTAAGATAATGCTTTGATCCGACTCCAGGAACTTTGAATAGGCTCGCCATAGCAAAATGTAGAGTGCAGCAGCCGTGATCTGGTGGGCATGCTTTGTTCTGGTTAAATGAGCTGCCCTGACTAACGAATTGGCAACGCCAGAAAATGCAATTCTTGCCATGGTAATTGCAGTGTTCCACCCTGAACCATCCAACCAGACTTCAAGCGTTTTGAAAGCAGCCATTTCTATGTGAAGCCCTCCTAACATGATGACAAAATGTTTTTCGCCAAAAGTATCAGGCCAGCAACATTGGATTCCTTCTGCTATGGCATACAGTGGCTGATCCATTCCTAACACAGGTGTTTGTCCAAGATTCTGGTGTTGTATAGATGTTTTTACCAGGGTCATGGCGTGTCTGATTAATGCAGTAGTATGAGCATTGTCCATGAGGACAGGCAGCAATCCAATGATGGCAGTTGGAACATCATTGTGTGGTTGTAGAGACGCATAGTATGCAGCCCATGACAAACGGTCACTGTTGTCTACTGGCCATGTTTCTAACGTCCTGACACATGTTTCAACCATGCATACTGTTGGACACAATTTTGAACCTCAGAACTGATGTCTGGCTGCTTACGCCCTGATGGTGCAGGCACCAACTGTTCTTTGTTAGGTTCAGGCACAGGGAAAACATTGGTGTAATCAGGTAGCAGCAAAGGAATTCTCCGATTTTGGTTGTTTGCATCATCATCAATGAGTGGTCTCCATTGCTCCTCACCATCATCCTGTGTCACTCTGTGCTGAATGAGGGAGATGCTGCTTTCATGGAAGGAATCAGATGAAGTTGTTGAGCTGGGGTTGTGGTCTATGTTATCAACCATGCCAATTGTGAACAAACTCTTTCTCATGTTTGTTGAGACAACTACCTTATCGTCCTCAAATCTTCGGCAGACATTGTGCGCTATCTGACATGAAACTGACATCACCCTGTCGTACGAAATCCGCAGACCTAGGTCAGAGAATGTACCAATAAGTTCCTTCTTTCATTCTGCATGTAATTTCAGGTCAAGGTTGTTGTTGTGCCAGTGAAAGCTTGAGTCCTTTGCAGTCTTGCGACAGTTGAAAGCAATCACTTGGGAAAGCGTGAGAACAGCTTGCCTGTCTGGCTTTGTACCAGACTCGGGTTGTTCTATAGCTGTTGGACCATCTAGGATGAAGCTCATAAGTGCTTTCAGGAGGCTGGGACGGAATCGTCTTGGCAGCTGTCATTAAACGTTCCACTGAATGTTACTTTTTTCTGAAATAAATCTTTCCTTATGATCTGGGCTGCTTTGACCAACTGAAGGACCTCAGAATCAGAACTGCATACTTTCTTCAAGGCGTTTCAAAGATCTTTGTCAAACAGACGAATGACATTTCTTCCCTGATTTGTACATGTGAGATCTGGAATAGCAGCTTCTATTTTCTGTCGTAGGCGTGTTGAATGTACCTTCGCGTTTGATAGACCAAACTGTGAGAGGCGAGAGGTGTATAGACGAGACAGAGAAGTCATGCTGAAAACTGAGGCTGTGTGAGTATCATCTCTGAAGTTTTCAATGTAAGCCACAACCTCTTCTGATTCTGGTGTCTGGTTTGCTGGAACACGTCTCTGCAAGGCAGACAGACGTTTCACATGATAATGGCAATCCATTGCCACCATGTCTTTGACAGCAAGCTTTCCAAGTAGCTCTATATCGTTCAGTCGCTGGGCATGAACACGACCTTTGTAACAAAATACAAAGGTAAAATCATTGCTCTGTGAAGTCCTGTGGTGCCAGATGACCCATTGCAGAGCAGACATTGTGGTTCACTTCCTTTCTCGTCTGCGACACAACCACCATCATCTAAGCTTCCGTGTTTTCACAGGGCTAGGTTTATCATTCCTTTCTCTTACTGTTCAGAATAGTATTGCTTATTTTCGCACGACATGATTTGTGCCGAGAAGCTTCATGTTTTTTCAGAGTCTCTTCAAACCCAGATCCATCATTCAGCTTAGATAAGGGAACAGAAAGTGGATTCTCGCCTATTTTCTGAAAAGCTTTCAAATTCTGGGCAATATAAACTTATCCTGCGCCATCACCTTTGGCTCCTTGGCCCTTAAATGGGCATGTAAGAGACGCTTTGTTTGCTGGGTTCTGGCACAGTGCACACAGACTCCAGTCAATAGTCAATTCATCGTCTCCTTCAGTTGAAAACGGTAGACTGGGGCTGTCGATTCGCTTGTAATCACAAGACATCACCGTATATTCCGGCTCACTCCATCAGATCGGTAATACATACAAAAAACAAAAATTTACTCTTGATTGATATGGAACACCATACATTTCATAACGGCGTCAACAGAAACATCGGCAAATTTTACTCAAATAAAACATACGCACAGGCCCGACTGATATGGTGCCAATAAATGTTAATATTTTAAACACAACTTAATTTGAACATTTAGTGTTATAAATGTTGATAATTATTAATGATTATCAATTGTTTTGATGAACAAGGCCAGTACATATTATTACTATTGTTATGTGATGCTGACAAAGGCAAGAAATAGTGCATGAATTTCAGAATTAATGGAATGCATTCTATTTTTAAAATAATACAATATATCATTTAACCAAAATACAGCATGAAATCGGCAGTCTTCGAATCGCATTCACTGAAAGACTGAAAAAAGTCTACGTCAGTTTCCCGGGCCTTCATAACGTGTTGCCGTAGGCCTATACGGTGATTTCTTTTTCTGCACCCCCTAAAAATTATTCATAGACACCTTTTATATCAGTAGATCGCCCCATTTCAACTACATATATTCTGAGAACTCGTAAAAATATATTGTCATTTCAGCTTATTTCAACAGTTTTGTAAACTTTTGAAAACAGACGGATTGTATATAAAATATCAACCGGAATGAATTAATTCTCATAGGTCTAACCCGCCAAGTTTACACCGCCGCTAGTGCCAAGCCCGTGATGACAGATCTTGCCGGCCCTGCATACGCGTGAAGGTCTGCTCCCAACATGCAGGTCTTACTGCCCCTATGGTGTCCTGACAGTGTTAAGAATACACTGATTGGAAACTTTGATCGATCACTGCGCCTTACACAGGGTGCTGTGATCGTGTTTTCCACCTCCAGATATGTTCGTCATGGTCCATAGTATTTGTGTGTAAGAGGACATGTCTCTACTAAAAAGTGCACAATCGTATGACTTGACTTCCCCACTATATCTTCTCCTTCCCCTTTTTTTTATTATAAGGAATGGCCGGGAGATGAAAAACCTGGCACAGAGACGGCCCAGTAAAACAGAACGACAGACACAGTACAGTGAAGGCGACAGAAGACCCAACACACACACCATAGTAGTACAACACTGTCAGAAGGCATAAACAACTACACCCGTCACACAGGGAGAAAACAATAGAGCGCCTGATAACGAAAACACCTGCCACACACCAGACAAAACAAACCTGTCAAGGCCACACAGAACGTGAACACACACACACACACACATGAAACACACACACACACACACACACACAGACACACACACAGACACACACACACACACACACACACACACACACACACATGAACACACAAACACACAAACAATCACACACACACTCACTACACACATA
Organism: Monoplex corrugatus; assembly: GCA_030674185.1. NCBI lineage: Eukaryota > Metazoa > Mollusca > Gastropoda > Littorinimorpha > Ranellidae > Monoplex > Monoplex corrugatus. The sequence continues at coordinate 95,234,359 of CM060305.1, read as the reverse complement.
AACACTCACACACACACTACACATGAAACACACACACACACACACACACACAGAAACACACACACACACACACACACACACGAATAACACACACCACAACACAAACACACACACGACACTTAACATACGCCACAGAACACATGAACACATCACACGTACAACTTAGATGCACAGAAACGCAAAAATTCAAAAACAAAAAGAAAGCTGCAAAGAAGTGAAAACGTCAACAAACAATCACAAAACAAAAATGCCAAAGCAAACAAGAGAACGATGCACACGCACGCAACACCTAAACACACACATACACACACAGGCGGCGCACACAACACATACACACACACCTTAAACAACGATCACGCACACAAAATACGCACACAACGACACAAAACTCACAAAGACCGGAAAGAGGTTGGGAGGAAGAGGGGGAGAGAGAGAGAGAGAGAGAGAGAGAGAGAGAGAGAGAGAGAGAGAGAGAGAGAGAGAGAGAGAGAAGAGAGAGAGGAGTATCCGTTGATGGTAGTAAACTGTCAAAAACAGACTACAAAAGCAAAACCAAACAGAACAAGCACGTACACGCAGAAATACGCTTGCACACATATATGCAAAGAACAGAGAGAGGGGGAGAGAGAGAGAGAGAGAGAGAGAGAGAGAGAGAGAGAGAGGGAGTATCCGTTGATGGTAGTAAACTGTCAAAAACAGACTACAAAAGCAAAACCAAACAGAACAAGCACGTACACGCAGAAATACGCTTGCACACATATATACAAAGAACAGAGAGAGGGGGAGAGAGAGAGCGAGAGAGAGAGAGAGAGAGAGAGAGAGAGAGAGAGAGAGAGAGAGAGAGAGAGAGAGAGAGAGAGAGAGAGAGAGAGAGAGAGAGAGTTGAAAATTGGTAGTAAACTGTCAGAACTAACACAGAAGCAAAACCAACCAGGAAAAAGCTTTGTTCACATCCTCAGATCATCACCTCACTGAGGGATGTCCTCAGAATGGCTGCACCCAAAATGGTGTCTCTCAATCAATCCATGCATCTTTCTCCTTTTTAAATCTCTTCCCTTCTTGTATTGCTTGTTTGGTTGTGTGTCTATCTTTGTTTGCTTTTTGTCCTTAACCTTTTTTGTTTTATTGTTGTGTTTGCATTTAGTCTCTTTCTTTTTTTCTTCCTCATCCTCTGCTAGTCACTTATTCATGGCTCTTCTTCCTCTTCGTCTTCTTCCGCTACTGTTACCATTACTGCTGTCGCTGCTGTTACTTCTACTGTTGTTACTGTTCTACTGCAGCTGATACTATAAATACCACTGCTACTAGTACTGCTTTGCTGTTACTACTACTGTTCGTATAACTAGTACTACTGCCACTGCTTTTGCTATTACTGCTGCTGCTGCTACTAATACTACCACAACTGCTGTTACGACGACTACTACTACTGTTACTACTACTACTACTGCTATTACAGTTGCTGTTGCTGCTATTATTAAACGTTCTACTACTACCACTAATATTGCTGCTGCAGCTGCAACTGCTACTGCTGTTGCTGTTACTGCTCCAGCTACTACTAATAGTTCTGTGTTTTACAACTACTATTACTACTACTACTATTACTATTACTACTACTGCTGCTGTTGTAGCTTTTACTGTTGCTGCTGCTCCTGTTGTTACTTGTATTACTGCTGCTACTACTACTACTACTATCATTACTAACTGCTACTGTTGCTATACTATCAATATTACACTTTGTAATCAATATTTCTGTTACTACTAGGTCTATTGCTTTGTCTCCGTCTTCTCATTCTAGCTTCTCCCGTCCTTCCTCTTCTGCTTCACTGTTTCTTTCTTTCCTTCTTTCTTTCTTTCTTTCTTTCTTTCTTTTCGTGCAGTCGCAGCCACCCAGTCATTCGGCACCACAATGTTGTTGTTCTATGTGACTTGTCTCCCCCATCTTTTGATGGAATCAGACACTCCCCTGCCCTACTTGTTTTTCTCCCCTTTCCCCACTTCTCATTTTAACCATTCCCCATAGCCCAGCATGACCTCCCAGTGGTCGCATCCCTTTTCTTTAACCCTCTTTCCCATAATACACCCTCTCTCACTTTCTCTTTGTCTCTGTCTGTCTGTCTGTCTGTCTGTCTCTCTCTGTCTTTCTGTCTCTCTCTCTCTCTCTCTGGGTCTGTCTGGAGGGCTGAAAGTAAAAGAGCATTATTAATATGCTTATGCCAGACCCTCGAAAATTTCAAAAAGTGTTTCTCTCTCTCTCTCTCTCTCTCTCTCTCTCTCTCTCTCTCTCTCCCCTCTCTCTCCCCCTTTCCTCTTTCTTTCTCTCTCTCTTTCCCTGCCTCCCTCCTCTCTCCCCCCCTTCACTCCATTCATCTCTTGCTCTTAATCTGAAACCGGGGGTGAACAATACCTGCCTCAAACAGCGCGATCCCTATTGGGTACCACTAGTAGGTTACAATCATGTTGTTTCATCTGTCCCTTGTGTTTAAATGGAAGTGGAGCTTTCCTATCCACATCCCTCTCCCTTCGTTCTCTTCCCCATCATCCCCTGTCATCATCATCCCTTCCTGGGGCCTCCCTCCTGGAACTCGGTGACCTTTGCACTTTGAGGAGGTGTAACCGTGGTGTGATATGTGTGTGTGTGTGTGTGTGGGGGGGGGTGGGTGTGCGAGTGTGTGTGTGTGTGGTGTTTCTATTTGTGTGTGTGGTGTGTCTGTGTGTCTGTGTGTGGTGTGTGTGTGTGTGTGTGCGCGAGTGCGTGCGTGTGTGTGTGCGAGGCGTGTGTGTGTGTGCGTGTTTCTATTTGTGTGTGTGTGTGTGTGTGTGTGTGTGTGTGTGTGTGTGTGTGTGTGTGTGTGTGGTGTGTGTGTGTGTGTGCATGTTTCTATTTGTGTGTGTGTGTATGTGCGTGTGCGTGTGTTTGTGTGTGTGTTGTGTGTGTGTGTGTGTGTGTGTGTGTGTGTGTGTGTGTATGGCGCGCGCGTGCGTGTGTGTGTGTGTGCTGTGTGTTTGTGTGTTTGTGTGTTTGTTTGTTTGTTTGTGTGTGTGTGTGTGTTTGTGTGTATAAGCGTATGTCTGTGTGTTTGTGTCTGTGTGGTTTCGTGCGCTATGTGTGGTGCATGTATGTGCGCGCGCGCGCGTGCGCGTTTCATCAAGGTCCCTGGTGAAACTGGCATAGATCTATTTGTTGGTCTAAGTCCTCCATTTCCTTTTCCCTACCACCCTCTCCCCACTCCCCACCGTTTCTCGTTCGACCTTGTGCCTACGATCACGGATTGTACACTGGAGCAGAGGCCCCAAAGGATAAAACGTCTGCCTTGGAAGCGAGAAGTCTGAGTTTCATCCCCGGTAAGGCGGGGATTTCTCTCCCTGGCTCCCTTCCGTACGCCTTGAGTACTGGTCTGGTGGCTAGTATTTCGGATGATACTGCTACTCCTATTACTATTGCTACTACTACTACTACTATCATTACTATTGCTACTACTACTAATACTACTACTACTATCATTACTATTGCTACTACTACTACTTACTACTATCATTACTATTACTACTACTACTACTACTACTACTACTACTACTAATAGTACTATCATTACTATTACTGCTAGTACTTCTATTACTACTACCATTACTACTACTACTATTACAATTACTACTACTATTACTACTGCACTATTACTACTATTACTACTACTACTATTATTGCTACTACTACTATTACTACTAGAGCTGCTACTACTACTACTTTCACTTGTACTACTACTGCTGCTGCTACTACTGCTAATGATAATGATGATGCTGACGACGACGACGACGATGACAATAATAATAATAATAATAATAATATGAATGATGATGATGATGATGATGATGATGATGATGATGATATTGATAATAATAATGAGCTACAAATCTTCGCGCCTTTGTCTCCAAGCGTGATAAGGACAACATGGAGTGAAAGAGCCCCGATACCTGATTAATACATTTATTTATTTATTCATTTACTTTATATACATGTTCCTTTTTTTGAAGAATAAGATACACAGATACACATATCACATTAACCAAGATTATTCTGGTAGTAGGCTGATAAAATACCAGTATAAAATATAGACTAGGCAAAACATAGGCTAGGTAGGCCTCAGGACCTGGTCAGCTCATAGGGTTTATGTGTAAGCTTAAGGCTTGTGCCATGATCACCACACACATGGTACCTGTGAAGTTAGTGCATATATGGAATTCGTTCCGAGCGCGGAGACGTCATCTTGAGAAACTGAAACTGAAACTGAAACTGAAACTAAAAACAAGACATGTTGCGTAAAGCTAGTCCGGTGCATGTGCACCAGAGAGGCGAAAGACAAGACAACAGAAGGCTTTCCCTCCCATGTCCGTTTCACAGTCTGGCACCGACTGACATACAGACAGAAAGACAGACAGACAGACAGACAGACAGACAGACAGACAGACACTGCACAGACAGGACAAGGGTTCTTTCAGGTTGGCAGGATCTATCGTTCGGGGTTGAGGTCACAAGATCCTCAGTCAGACACATTTTCATTTTTCTCTCTGTTCTTTCTTTTTTTTTTTTTTAACTTTTTCTTCGGGGTTGAGTTCACAAGATTCTCAGTCAGACATTTCTATTTTTCTCTCTGTTCTTTCTTTTTCCTTCTTTCTTTCTCTTCTCCTTCCCCCTCCTCTCTTTCTCTTTTTTCTCAATTTTTGCTACTTCTTTTTTTCTCTTCCGAGTTTTGCTTTTCAGTCCTCAGCCTCCCTTTCACCTTCCAAGTTCTAAATCTAGACAAGTAGTTCTCGGTGCGTACGAGCAAGTACACTACGCACGTCTGCAAAACCGCCCGCGCTCGCGCAAACACGCACACGTACACGCACAATACACATACTGCAACTTCAGCTTTGGCATATTACCAAACGCATAAGCTGACTTGCGTGTGGTTGCGTATATACGTGTGTGTGTGTGTGCGTGAGTGTGTGTGTGTGCGTGCGTGCGTCGTGTGTGTGTGTGTGTGTGTGTGTGTGTGTGTGTGTGTGCGTGTGTGTGTGTGCGTGTGCGTTGTGTGCGTTGCTGTGTGTGTGAGTATATGCCTCTGTGTGAGTGTGTGTATGGTGTGTGTGTGACTGTGTGCGCACGTGTATGTGTGTGTGTGTGTGTGTGTGTATGTGTGTGTCTGTGTGTGTGTGTGGTGTGTGCATGTGTGTGTGTATGTGTGTGTGTGTTTCTGTGTGTGTGTGTGTGAGTGTCTGATAGACAGAACAATACGACACCCAAAGACTTACAAAGCAAAACATCTTGCCGGCGCTGGCGCTGATTCTGGCAACAGTCCATGGCAAAGAGTCATGAATGACACCTTCTATTTGTGTTGAAAGAGACATGAATCAGCGTCTGGAAGCAAAGAGAAAAGAAAGAAAGAAAGAAGAAAGAAAGAAGCTAGAACAGACAGGTTGAGAGGCAAAAAGAAAAAGAAAGAAACAAGAGCGAGCGAGCGCCAAAGACAGAGAGAGAGAGAGAGACAGAGAGAAAGGGGGCGAGAGAGAATGAGAGAGAGGGAGAGTTTGTTTTCTTTGAAAAATAAACAACGGGAAGAATGAGCAAAGAAATTAACTTAGATTATATATGTATATATAATTATAATATAATAAATAATTATATATATATATATACATACATATATAATCTAAGTGTGTGTGGGAGAGAGAGAGAGAGAGAGAGAGAGAGAGAGAGAGAGAGAGAGAGAGAGAGAGAGAGAGAGAGAGTTTTCTTTGAGAAATAAACAGGAGGAAGGATCAGAGTAATTGACTTAGATTACGTTTATATATAGATCATTATAGATATATATATACACGTACATATATGTATATCACAACTGCTTTCAAAGTTGAAAGTTAAAGCAAAACGTGCTTACATTACAGAACGTTATGATGTTATGAAACATCCAATCTGAACAATTTTTGGCGCTGATTCTGGCAGCGAGCGGTTCATGGCAAGGAATCCTGAAAGACACCTTCTGTTTATGTTGAAAGAGAAATGAATCAGCATCTGCAAGCACAAAGAAATACGGAAATGGGATGTGGGGGTGGTGGTGGTGGAAGGGTATGAAATAAAAAGTCGAAGAAAAGGCGAGAGACAGACAGAGAGAGGACAGATGGAGGACAAAAAGGTTACGATATGCACATTTTACTCTTTTCCAAGCCTTTCGGGAAAAAAAATTTATGTAATATAGCTAATGTTCTCTCTCTCTCTCTCTTCTCTCTCTCTCTCTCTCTCTCTCTCTGTCTCTTCCTCTTCTCTCTCTCTCTCTCTCTCTCTCAGGACCCTCCTCTTATTCCTCACAAAGAGAAAAGGGAAGTCGGAAACAAAAAGGAAAACAAAACAAAACAAAACAAAACACGAAAAAAGGGATGGGAAGTGATAGAAAAAAAAAAGAAAAGAAAGAAAGAGAGGAAAGAACGGAAAAGAAAGGAAGGAAGGAAGACGGAAACGTTACAACAGACCTTCAGACAGACATGTACATTAACACAGACAGACAGACAGATAGAAAGACAGACAGACAGAAGAAAAAGAGAGAAAGAATTTGAAGGAAAAGCCAGACTAAACTGAGTGTGAATGTTGGCAAAGACTACAAACTGCTTGCCGCATACCAGACACTCACAGCCGTCGCTGCCTGCTTTTTGGCCAAGTTAGTTTTTGACGATTAGAAAATAAGCTGGAGAGGGAATTATTTTGGACCCCTACCAACGGAAAAAATTAGATATATGTGTATCAGATATCTTGAAGATCTACCACGTAAAGGCAAAAAGAAGGAAACTAGTTTTTTATCGACCGAAGACAGGTGTATGTGTCTGTATATTTTTGTGTTTGTGTGTCTGCAGCAAACCTGTGTCAATTTTCCTCCCGAGTCAAAGATGTAGATAGCTGAAAAGTCGCGAACGCATCAGTTTGGAAGTCATGGCGCCAAGATCAAGGTCATACAGGCTAAAAATTTATTTAGAATTAGCTCATTTTGAGGATGATCTTTAAAAGCGCTTTCTCGTGAACTTATGAAAATATTTCAATTCTGTTTGCACATTTGTAATAGTCTAATCTTTTTGTCGCCTCAACAAAGTTTCTTTTCATATGAAGCTTTTTCAAGGCCACAGGGACCTTGAGAAGTACAAAATCTTAATTTTCTTTGAAAAGAAATCGCATACAACAAAAGATTGTTTGAATGACTTCTTAACCATTTTGGGTGTGCATATGTTGTTGATGATGTTGTTGTTATTGTTTTGTGTTGTTGTTTTCTCTCAAATTTCTTTTTATTTATTTTTAACAGGACACAGAGACAAACAATACTAGTAAAGCAGGACAGTTTTTTTTTAATAAAAGTTCAAAACACGCGCAAGTCTTCCACATCTTCAACTGCGTGCATAAAGAACAGTTTCTGTCTACAATGTAAAATACCAATACATAAACATAAAATGGATAAAAAAAAATTTTAAAACAGAAACTTGGGGGGGGGGGGCCGATCAACATTCTTTCGCTGTAAGTCCCCCCAAAAGGAACCTGACAGCGAAAAGCAAGCAGCTACTACCAAAGGAAGCCAAAGATGGCCGGCCCGTCCCCACTCGCCCTTCGACTGTCTCCTATTTATTTTGAGCGAGTGCCCGACCCCACAAATGACAAGGGAAGCGACGCGACCTGTCACGCAAGGGACACCTGCCTGCCGCACGCTTAGTGCCAAGCCGCCACATTCCGAAACAGGACAGACATTCAGTTTCACAAGGTACATGTTTTTATGTATTACTCTGTAGGGTCATTCCAACAGGGTCACTACATTGAAGAGAACGCCCCCGCGTTACGACCCTGGGTCGCAGTAGGTATAGTCTATGACTATGACGCTACGATACCCTCACCATGTATTGTTGCCCTCTACCGTTATAAATTAATGTCTGGTGTGATTGTAATACGCTTGGCAGACTTTTACCGTTATCGGCGTTTGTATAATGTTGAACCAGCTTGTTGAAGTTTTCAAGTGTAGAAGTCGATCATTGACAGTTTTATCATTATGGAAATAATTGTCGATACAGTGCCTTGGTAGAAAATGCTGTGAGGGGCGAAACTGTGAATGCAGAGAGAGAGGAGAGAGAGGAGAGAGAGACAGACAGACAGACAGACAGACAGGCACAGACAGACAGAGACAGACAGACAGAGACAAAGAGAAAGAGTTTGTTTGGAGGTTGGAGACTGTTCAAGAGGGATTCATCGCAGTCGCACAATTCCATTATGCACTCCACCCCAATCTGCCATTAGTTATTTGGCAGTGGCAGACTACCTGAGCCTGCAGAAAACCCTATGTGCTGGCAAAGTCTTGAAACAGAGAGAAGTGATGAGCTGATACCACCAAAATGATGGTGACACCACCAGAATGATGGAAACATTAAGAGGGGCAGTAAACAGGTCGGCTTTTTATGTTACGGGCTGGGACTGAACTAGATAGCAGCACTTGAGAAACAGAAAGACAGTGCAGTTAATTGAAATGCTCTCTCTCTCTCTCTCTCTCTGGTAATGTTTCCCCAGTTATGAAATGTACTTCGTGCATCCATATACCAGTATCACAATCACGAGAATAAATCACCATCATCATGAAAAGACGATGGAGACGGATTAAGCACATCATCTGAGGAGAGCAAAGCAAAACAGTCACCCGGACTGTCCTTCACTGGATATCAGCACGATGCCGTAGAGGAGGAAGACCCAAGAATACCTGGCAACGAACAGTAAGACTCAATGCCTTAACCCTTTGACTCATTCACCCTATCCACCCGCTTCCTGCAGGAAGCGGGTGGATAGGGTGAGTGAGTCAAAGGGTTCAGTTTTTGCTTTGCTAGCATGTTTGAAAATAATGGAAGCTGGTGGACAGGGTGCTGGAGTCAAAGGGTTAAAACCAAAGAGAACACGATAGGTGCTATTGTCTTTGCTAAAACACATTAGGGGTACCCATACAGGGGCTGACCCGAAACCGTCAGGAGAGGAGGATTTTCGTTGCTGCCCTAAATGACAATGGCATAATGGGCAGTTAGTAAATGTATTCACTTCACGAGGACGAGCGATGCTCTAGAACACAGACTGTATAAACCACGTAAGTCATGCAACCATTTGACCTTCTCTGGTAATGGTAGAACAAGCAGCATCATACGTGCCGGAATGGCGTTCTCTACCTTCTTTCTCCGTTTTGAGATGCGAAGAAAAAGACAAGCAACATCTATAGGACATTTTATGAGGAAAGAAAAATTAGACAGCACCTGGTCACAACAGGAAAGCTGGAGGGAAAGAGAACACCAGGTAGACCCAGGGAGAAAATATTGGACGGACTTGCAGGGTGGCCGAGGACGGAGAGGGTGGGAGATGTGCTTGCAGCGACGAGGATAGATTCGTATGGAGGGTCATAATCGCCCACACCATGCGGCAGGGCACATGATGATGAGGATATTTACATTCTGAGAGGTAACCCTGGAACTTATGATCTTAACACTGAACCAGTTTTGTATACTACTAGATCTACATATATTTACCAGTCGTTTTATCAACAACATTTTAATCATCTTCTGTCTGGTCCTATTTATGTGTGTCTTCTCAGACTTACACTATCCCCTTCCCTCCATTTTTTTTAATCACCTTTCCTCCTCCACCTCCTCTCCTTATCTCTCATCCCTCCCCCTGTGTCCTCAACACCCCCACCCACCCTCCATCCCCCGCCTGTGCCCTATTCCGTCGCCTGGTTTTGCTTATTCCATGTTCCCATACATCTTTTCCCACACTCCACGCCTCACTGGCGCTTGTCTTGGGAGGCAACGCTGACAGCGGTTTCATCTGTGGCAATGCTGTATTATTCTGGTGAACTACAACCGTACACCAGCACAGATACACATATACACGCACACACGCACATGCACATAGACACAGAGAGGGAGGGAAAATGAGAGAGAGCAAAGGGGGTAGGGGAGCTGGCATCGTGAACTAATTTATTTCATCAATTCGAAGGCTACGGCCCCTCATGAAGGGGTCACGCGTGCATATACTTCAAACACGTATACTTGTGGATTTGTAAAAAAAAAGACACCAGAGACATACAGAGAGAGAGAGAGGGGAGGGAGGGAGGGAGGGAGCAAGCGAGATAGGAGAAGAGAGAGAGAGAGGGTGCGAGAGAGAAAGAGAGAGCGATGATTTAGCTTTCTTCGTCACAGGCATTTATTCACACAGAACAGATAATAGATACATAATAGATAGATACAGAGAGAGAGAGAGAGAGAGAGAGAGAGAGAGAGAGAGAGAGAGAGAGAGAGAGAGAGAGAGTGGCAGACTGAAAGCAATGCATGGGAAAACCCTCTCAGGAAGGGGCAAAAGGTGTGTGTGGCCTCTGGTTCCAGTTTGTTCACGACTTGACAAACGGCACTCATCTCTCTCTCTCTCTCTCTCTCTCTCTCTCTCTCTCCCCTCTCTCTCTCTCTTTCCCCCCCCCCTCCACTACTTTTCCAGAAAATTCTCTCACAAGAAGTTCACCGGAATCCTTCATTGTCAACCATGCTAGCAAAGCAAAAACTTGACCCTTTGACTCCCTCACCAGCAGGAAGCTGGTGGATAGGATGAGGGAGTCAAAGGGTTAAGTTTTTGCAGTTGGTGGATAGGACGCTGGAGTCAAAGGGTTAAGGCAGACCTACATTCATTAGCAGACACTGAGATCTTCACTATTATAACCTTTGTCAAGTGCAGTGTAGGGTGTTGGGTACATGACACTTGTAGACCCAAGTGCACCCCTGGCGCCAGGCACTCGGCGACTGCACTTCACGAGGCGGGAAAAAGTATCCACTGCTACGATGCTGGACGGGGACCGTACCGTACAAGTCGAGGTCTACGAGTGTGTGGGAATCCTGGGCATCTGTTGCCTACTCCACCTACCCCCCTTCCCTACCTCTCTCTCTCTCTCTCTCTCTCTCTCCCCTCAGTCTTTTCCTCCTCCTCCCAGCCTCCTTTGTTTCTCACACCCTTTTCCCTCCCCTTCATCTGACAGTTTTCGTGTTGTCTGTTTTAGTTTACTTCTCCTCCAACTCGTCATTCTCTCGTCTTTAGCAGAGCTAGCTACATGTGTATAGGGACCATGAGCACACCCCCCCCCCTCCCCAACACACACATACACACATAAAAAGTGCGTGCGTATGTGTGTGTACGCGTGTGTGCCCGTGTGTGTGTGTGTGTGTGTGTGTGTGGTGTGTGTGTGTGTGTGTGTGTGTGTTGTTTGTGCCTGCGTGTGTGTGCATGCAGGGGCATGTGCATATGTACGGATATATGTGTGCATGTGCATGTCTATGTGGAAAATTATGTGTGTGTTTGTTTGTAAGAGTACGTTTCGAAGAAATACATGATATATCACATACACACACACACACACACACACACACACACACACACACACACACACACAACACAGAAGAGAGAGATATATATATATATATATATATATACACATATATATATACATATATATATATATATTGATACGTATACGAGTGTGTATGTGTACATGCAATTAGGCATGACGATATATACGCAAAGGCATGCATATGTATGCCATCACCAGTGAGTGAGAAAGAGATAGAGAGAAAGGAAAGGTGAGATGTTCATCTATTGAAATGAACTGATCGACTTATTCAGCAATGGTTTTCACGCACGCGCACACACACACACACACATACGCACATACACACACACCACACACACACACACACACACACACACACTACGCACAACACACACACACACACACACACACACACACACACACACACACATACACACACACACACACATACGCACATACACACACACACACACACACACACCATATCTCCCATGCCCACCCCCCAACACGCACAGATCCCCCCCCCATCTCTCTCTCTCTCTCTCTCTCTGTCTTTCCACCCGTACCATGATAATGTCATTCTCAGGTGGGCCGTCAATACACGAAGGTGACTCAACAGCCAAAAATGCAACTTCAGGGCACATCGGGGTGGAGAAGAATAAAAAAGAAGACATAAAAATGAAAAAGTAGACATGGAAAGGAAAAGGGGGATGGGAAGGTGTCAGCGAGCAAGGGGATCAGGTGATTATGAGCCATCAGTGGTCGGAAATGACTACAGCGTGGGCTACCAGGGTACATGAAGGTTTAGGGGAAAGAAAATGTCAGTGGGACAAAAAAATAAATAAAAGTACCCATTATCTGTGTGAGGGGGACCGGTGGGGATAGGGGGGTGGGGAGAGGGGACGGGTCAAAAGATGAAGATGTTTCCCAATCCGTGTCACAACAGAGGAAGTCTACTTTCAACATGGAAAAAATGGGGGGTTATCGCTTACGTTTTAGTGTGGGGGACCATCTTTTGCTTTTTAACCCTTTGACTCCCGCACCCTGTCCATCATCATCCTGCATTGCCAACCATGCTAGCAGAGCAAACACTTAACCCTTTGACTCCCTCACCATAATCACCAGCTTCCTACAGGAAGCTGGTGGATAGGGTGAGGGAGTCAAAGGATTAAGTTTTTGCAGTTGGTGGATAGGGTGCGGGAGTCAAAGAGTTAAAATCTGTTTGGGGGGTACTTGGTCGGTAGGACGGTGGCAGTACTGTAAAGCAGATAAGTAGCCTACCTATTCCCGTGTCAAACATACTTGACTGTGTTGTGAACATGAAGAATAGGGGGTTACTTTTACTGAAAATGATAATAATGTGTATGATAGTAGAAGGGCATCCAGGAGTCATGACCTGGATGTGCCCCGGCCCGACCTCTTTAGAGTGTAAGGAGCTTAGAGCCGAGACATTTGCTTTATTGAAAGGGAGGCTTCTCCTTTATGGGCCTTCTGTTGTCCAGCTCTCCCCAGTTTCTTGCTTCTGTCAGCAGTACTCAATAGATGTACCATAGAGTATGGCAATGAAAGGGAAAATATAAGGTATACACCAATGTAACAGATTAGCCTCACAGCTAAAAACGAGAAAAAAAAAATATGTGCCCACTACTATGTCAAAACACTACAATACGTCGCACACACGACGAAGTATGTACAATGAAATGGGGATAAGGTCACTTTGAGACTGTCAGTTAAAGGTAGTGAGAAGGATGCTGGTAAAAGGAAAAAAAATCATGAAACGTACCACCGCATAGCTGTCTGTGAACACGAACAATGGAGCTGTTTTGACTAGATGAAAGGAGGACGCCAAAAGGCACTACAGGTCCTCTCCTCGTGTCGCAGCTCTACCCAACCGGTTGTGAATTCGAATAGTGACGATAACCACCTATCAATATCTGTCAGACTTAGGACAGAGGTGGGAATTTGTCAGACAGGAGTTAAGTGCACCAACATAAAAAACAAGGAAAGAAAGAAACAAAAACAATACCCATGCACCTGTCACAGCTAAGCTGGCCTTGAATACAAAGAATGAAGGTCGTCGTCATTTAATTTAATTAACTTTTGACTCCCACATTGTTAAACAGCATCCTGCATTGTCAACCATGCTAGCAAAGCAAAAACTTAACCCTCTGACTTCCTCACCCTATCCACCAGCTTCCTGGTGGATAGGGTGAGGAAGTCAAAGGGTTAATTTTTGCGGTTGGTGAAAGCAGTACCGGAGTCAAAGGGTTAAAGACTATCAGTTTGTGGTGTAGTAAGGAGGTTAGCGACGAAGAAAACTAAAACGTACTCGTCCCCACGTCCCCCGCGTCCCCGTGTCAAAGCACAGCCAGATTGGTTTGGAACATGAAGTAGGGTATTTATCACGTAGTTAACCACCATTCAGGAACAGGCAGGAGGACAGAAGTGAAAAGGGGGAGGGGAGGGGAGGAGGAAGGGGAGGGGAGGGAGGGAGGGGAGGGGAAGTCAAGTCCGTATCCAAGCCACAGACGAGATGAGCTGGTCATAGAAATATAATTTTAAACAAATGTTGGAGGAGAAAGGGTTGTTGAAAACAAGAACTTGAAAAGTATCCCCCGAGAGAGAGAGAGAGAGAGAGAGAGAGAGAGACAGACAGACAGACAGACAGACAAACAGACAGACAGAGACGGAGAGACAGACAGACAGACAGACAGAGAGAGCGAGAGAGAAAGGTAGAGAGAGGAAGGGAGAGGGAAAGAAAGAAAGGGAGAAAGAGAGAGAGACAGAGACAGACAGACAGACTGACAGAGACAGACAGACAGACAGAGCGAGAGATCAGGATGACTTTTGGTAAAGCCGTGGACTCAGGATCTCAAGTCACGAGATCAGTCACATCCTGCCACATAAACTCTCATCTGATGCCCACCTTGATGCTGTTCCAGGACTGTCAGCTTGGAACAGATTCCGCTCTGCCTTTGCCTAACACCTATCCTTTCTGCTTTTAAATCCTTTTTTTTTTCAAATCCACCTCTTTTCCCAACAATGAATTCCACAACTACTTCTTTCCCTCAGTTTGTGTGTGTGAGTTATTTTTTAATAGTCTTTGTCGATCGTACGCGTATGCCTGGTGGGTGTGTGCGTTTTGATTTGAATTGTCAAGATTTGAGGCTGTATTAATACTATAATCATTATTATTATTATCATATTATTCATCATCATCATCATCATCATCATCATCATCATCATCATCATCATCATTTATCAATTAATTAATTAATTCCCTTGTCATCCTGGTAGTGTCGGGATTTCAAAGATCCCGTTCTCCTTCCCATTTCAAGATTTGCACGTAAGGTTTTGCGCTGGCTCAAGGAGTCTATGGCAGATTTGGGTGGCGTGCGTACAATGTACAAGTGCCCGAGTGCAATGACACCCTCTTAAACAAACTCCAAACTCCAGACAGACACTGAGACGACAAAAGAAGTAAAATGAGGACAATTTCGGAATGGTACAAGGAAAGACATGCAGATCAAAACACAATGAGGAAAACGATTTTTTTTATTATTTATTTTTTTTAGGATCATCGCACCCAGGGAGGTTACCTTTGTGCTCACCTTTTTTATTTCGTCCCATTTTTTGCGGCACCAAAACTCATGCCACAGAAACTGGCACAGTTTTTTTTTTTTTTTTTTTTTTGTCTTTTCTTTACAATGCGACGATGATGATGTCGATGAGGATGATAATCATAATGCTATGGAGTTGCAGCTAGGATTGAGACTGCGTGACAGGGCTGTGCTCTACGCGTATTATCATAATACATCCTGGCGTCAACCAAGCCCGAGAGATACAGACACCTGCGATGCTGGTCAGAAGATTTGAGCAACACCCTCAATGACGCATCCGTTAAGTGGATGAGAGACTCGACTATGTGGTTCCAGTCTTCCCAATGAGCCCATAGCATGCCCAACTCTGCGTAGGAGCCGGTTAGAGCCGAAAAATCACACAATGATTTTTGAAACGACTGATGGGGATTCGAACCCACAACCTTTCAGTCAGTAGTCCGCTGCGTTAACCACTACACCACGGCGACTGGTAGGAAAACGATTTATCATCACCTCATATCTTGAGGCTGTAACCCCGATTTCTCCTCTCCCGTCATGCACCGTCGGCAAACCTCTGTTTCGGGAAAAGCCTTAACACTTTCTACCAACACAGCCAGCCAGCCAGCCAGCCGGACAGCCAGACAGCCAGCCAGCCAGACAGCCAGCCAGTCAGCCGGCCGATACAAACTGTGGCAAGCCTGGAGGATGGAACCCACTACCCTTGCATCATCAGTACGGCGCTCTAACCAACTGATCTAACCAGGCCACTCTCTGCTGTCCCGAGTGAGGAACGAACTCAACCTCTGAACTCAGTCTCAAGTGTCTTGCCCATTACGCATTCATTCTTCATTCCCTCTCCACTTCATCATTCTTTTTTTCCTTTGGGGGCTTTCCGTCCCGCAAGTTTCTCCCCGGCTCTTCAGTTTTAAGTGCGTAGCGAAAGAATTCGAACAAGTGGAACAGAGAGTCGATGAACGCTGTGGACGTGGTGGAATGCTATAGGGTCTGGTTTTGGGCCAGTTACCCATAAATCGGCTGGTTAAATGAGTTCGATCCTCAGTTTAATGGTGGTCTATCAGCTCAGGTGTTAAGCGTTATACTCATAACACAAGGATTGTGCGTTCAATCCAGAGCTGGCCACGATTTTCTTTGAGACAATACTAGCAACAAGAACTGTAGGCTCGGTAAAACATAAGCTAAGTAGGACCGCAGGACCTGGCCAGCTCATGGGTTTATGTGCAGGCGTAAGGTTTGTGTCATTTACCACACTCACATGACACCTGTGACGTTAGTGCATAATTATGGAATTCGTTGCTAGTGCGGAGACGACAACTTGAGAAATTGAAACTGAAATTGATCCTCAGTCAAAGCCACAAGGTTTGGGGTTATATTATATACATACATACATACATATACATTATATATATATAAATATATATATATATATATACATGTATATACAATATATTATATACATATTAAAACCGGCAGTGAACAAGCCAGTGTGTATGTGTGTGTGCATGTGTGTGTGTGCGCGCGTGCGTGTGTGTGTGTGTACACATATATCATATATATATATTTATATACATAATGTACGCGGGCTGTATCCACATATACACATATATAATATCTATCTATCTATATATATATATGTGTGTGTGTGTGTGTGTGTGTGTGTGTGTGTGTGTGTGTGTGTGTGTGTGTGTGTGTGTGTGTGTGTGTGTGTGTGTGTGTGTGTGTGTGTGTGTGTGTGTATGTATGTGTTCGCGGGCTGCTTAGCTCTTTTGACAATGCTGAGGACTCGAGATCTCATCCTCTTGAGTTCAGTCCCACCCTGCAACGTCCAAGTTGGCTTGTTCCTGCCGGTCTTAATATGTTCCCAACGTTCTAGTGGTTTCAGTATTAAAGGTTCCCTTTCCTTTCCTATCTAAAATCCAACAACTGCATTGGATTTTGCGGAGGCTCAAGGAGTCTACCAGTTAACTATTGACAGATTTGGGTGGAGTGGAATAGAAATGTCCAAGTGCTATGAATTATCGCTCTTGAACAAACTCCATACTTCTGATGTCTGGTTGGTATATGGATAAAATTCATGCTTTCCAGTCTGATGCATAGGTTCGCATGGGATCGGTATTGGCTCGACACAAAAGGGTGCATGCAGCCTTCAGTCCATGGACAGCAAGGAAAACAAACGAGACAGTCTTGAAGGAGGCAGACTCAAGAAGATCATTAGTAAAGAAGATTATGAAAAGTCAAGCAACATTTATAGGAAAGGGGAATTAGAGCACCTGGTCACAACAGGACAGCTCGAGGGAAAGAGAACACCAGGTAGACCCAGGGAGAAAATGCTGGACGGACTTGCAGGGTGGCTGAGGACAGAGAGGGTGGGAGATGTACTTGCAGCGACAGGGGATAGATTCATATGAAGGGCAAT
Source organism: Monoplex corrugatus (assembly GCA_030674185.1). Lineage (NCBI taxonomy): Eukaryota > Metazoa > Mollusca > Gastropoda > Littorinimorpha > Ranellidae > Monoplex > Monoplex corrugatus. Next base: position 95,216,921 of record CM060305.1, on the reverse strand, counting down.
GATCGCCATCGCCATGCGTCAGGACACATGAGGATGATGATGATGAGCCTCCAGTCCACTCAGCTGTGATTGAGCGGGTACTTGAAACCTGTTCAGGGTTGAGGAAGGGAAAGCAGAGAGAGGGAGGTGATGGGCATCGCTATTCTAATGACTACCCCTGAGAAAAATCGG
>CM060305.1:95194250-95211750 GCA_030674185.1 Monoplex corrugatus | reverse complement strand
CATCCCGCAGGTTTGTAAGGTTGGTTGGTTATGATTTTTAAAGCCCTTCAGTGTGATGCTGGTGTTTGTTTGCGCCAATACAATGTACGTTACAAGTCACTAGGGTTGCACAAGGACCTAGTCAACAGGACAAATGTCGATCAACTGACGTCTTCGGTCCACAAATAGCTTGGCGTGAAACTTCATAACTTGGGCTATTACTCAATCAAGATTCTAGGTCAGCAAGAACCACGCAGGTTGGTTGGCCCTTTTAACAGAGTCATGGATTCAAGGTCTTGTGTCTCGAGTTCAGTCCCCCCCCCCCCACCCCTCCAACATAAACGTTGGCGTGTTCGCTGCCGTTTTAACCCTTTGACTTTCGCACCCTGTCCACCAGCCCCATGCGTTGTCAACCATGCTAGCAAAGGAAAAAACTTAAACTTTTGATTCTCTCACCCTGTCCACCAGCATCCTGCGTTGTCATCCATGCTAGCAAAGAAAAACCTTCACCCACAGGATCTGGTGGATAGGGTGAGGGAGTCCAAAGGTTAAGTTTTTTGCAGTTGGTAGATACAGTGCGGGAGTTAAAGGATTAATGTTCCAGTCATTCTGATGGATGACAGTTTAGTGCCTCATAAGTACTGTTCCCTTCCCTTAAGACCTTGTCAGCCTATAGTTTTGGGTAGACTCAGGGCGTCTGCTACATAACCGCTGGCAGATATAGGCTGAGAGCGTATAGAATTGCCTGAACGAGATGACAGCCACCCTCACCCCCCATGAACAAACTCCAAACTCCCATTTTCTCTTCACACGCCTAGTTTGAACTAAGAGTCTACCTTGTCCTGGAACTTGTAACATCGAAGCTGGGGATCAGTCCTATGAATCAATTCTCCAAACAGTAAGTGAAAAATAACGGTATCGATCAACAATCTACGACAATGGTAGCAAGGATGGCTTTACTGTCTGCAGTGGGAAAGAGGCGGGACTGGAACAAAGCACTACCATTCTTAAATCGATTCAAATATGTGTCCGAGTCGAAACTTTGTCCATAAACCGGGTGGACATTGTGTTCATTTAAACACGGACCAACATGAAAGTTTCTGTAGCTCCCGTGGTACAGACCAAAAAACCATTCAGGCAGTCTCTTTGCAAAAGAGTGGCCTGACAGTCGGGTGGGAGGATGTTGGTTTGTTCAAACCACACAAACCCGTGTCAAATAACAGTGTGAAAATGAAGGACAGAGGCTCACGGGAGCTGGGCTGTTCTTTGGACGGATGGAAGAACTTTGTCATTTGTGTACTTGTTCCCTTTCGAGTGTCTATGATATCAATTTCCTTAATACCGTAACCATTTCAGGTGTCAGTGACTTTCGTTTCCTTAACGAAATTTAACACGAGTATGACGACGTGGCTTTTAAGCTTTAAGTCGTTAGCGCGACACTGAGATTGGGCTAAGGTCAATTTTTAAAGTTGATATAATGACAACACGACTACAGGTGTGTGAATTGTTATGTACGGTTTGTTTTTATTTGAAATAGAGAAATGGTTGCATAATCATACAAAATGACATTTCAATGCTGAGCAAAACAAAACAACAAGAACAAGAACAACAAGAACAACAACAAAACAACCAAAACGAAAACACAATCAAAAGAAACCAAATGAATGATCATTTCAGCTTGATTTGAATGAAAATAACAGCTGTTGGTTGACATATCAGACTAGGCCTACTTTCATTATTCTTCCAAGCTGTCATTCAAATCATATTCCATCCTTACACTTAAAACTAAGCATTATCATTTAACCCTTTTCCTCCCGCGCCCTATCTGCCAGCTTCAAAAACTTAACCCTTTCACTCCCTCACGCTATCCACTTGCTTCCTTCCATGGCTGACAATGCGGGATGCTGGTGGATAGGGTGAGGGAATCAAAGGGTTAAGATCTTTTTGGTTGCCCCATCTCCTTCACCGATCCTGTATCACTACCTCACCTTCACCCCTTCTTTTTACACCATTTATTTGGATTCTCCAACACATCCAGATCCAGATCCACCCAAACTCAGAGCAGGGCACATAAGTCTGGGACAATTTTGGACAATGCTATAATGATAAGAATGGGGATGATAATGATGATGCTTTGTGGTTTCATTCAGTGTTCTGATCATTCTGGTGATGTCAGTATTTTTCATGACCTTTCAAGACCTTGCCAGCGTATAGAGTTTTGCGCAGGCTCCAGGAGTTATGCCTGGATGATTACTGACAGATCTGAGCGAAGCGCATATATGGAATTGCCCGAGCAAAATGAGACCCTCTTGAACCAGCTCCAAACACATCAAGAGACAGCTGAACTGATAGAACTGGACGGAGCGAAAAGTGGGCTAATAATACTGAAGCGAGGAAGGCCCAGGCTTTCACAGTGGACACGGAACAAGTCGGACCGTGGGAATCTGACCAAGGGGTTCCCGCTTAACAATGGGGCTCACATCAAGAACGAACAAACACAGGTGGTGGCCACTCATCGTCCTTGTCATCGACCAGGTGATAATTGCTGAAGAGGGCTCATCCCTGACGCTACGGTTTAACGCCTAGCGGTCCTTATCACACTCCTCACAAAAGTGGAGCAACGCTGTCTTATCCTCATCGACATGGTTGCATTGGACTTTTAGCCTATTTGCCGAATTTCTTTTCTCATGCACGCAGCATTCTGATACTTGTACTTGGATGTTGGGCGCTCACAGAGTCTGGATTTTGTTCGAGAGCGGTTCATATGCGCTCCACCACGGCAAATTTGCATGCATTTATCTGGCAGACACATTCGAACTGTGTGTGTGTGTGTGTGTGTGTGTGTGTGTGTGTGTGTGTGTGTTGTGTGTGTGTGTGTGTGTGTGTGTGTGCGTGTGTATGTGTATGTGTGTGTGCGCGCGTTGTAGTGTGTGTGTGTGTATGTGTGTGTGTGTGCGTGCGTGTTTGTGTATGTTGCGTTATGTGTGTGTGTGTGTTTTGTGTATGTGAGTGTATATTGTGTGTGTATTTGCATTGCTGTTGTTATTGTTGTTGATGAAGGAGAATGAGTTGTATGGAGACAGGGTTGTGAGAAGAGAGAGAGAGAGAGAGAGAGAGAGAGAGAGAGAGAGAGAGAGAAAGAGAGAGAGAGAGAAAGAAAGACAGACAGACAGACAGAGACACAGAGAGAGAGAGAGACAGGCAGACAGACAAACAGACAGACAGAGAAAGAAACATACAGACAGTCAGACAGACAGCCAGAGGGAGAAAGACAGAGAGAGCATGGATCTGTAGTTGCAAGCTTGAGCGTTTGCACGCGTGCGTGACCATTCAATTTGGAGAAATATATATTCTACAAAAATTCTAATGCAGCTTAGATCCTTCGCCCAACGAATGAAAGTACCTGTTTTGGCCATTGAGATAGAAACTCTCTTTTGTTAACTAAAAGATAGTAACCGGGTATTGTTTGTGAATGAATCATCATCATCATCATCAGTCCCGTAGTCTGGTTGACCGTTGGGGCACCACTGAAGATTTTGCAACCAACTTCCTCCACTCCTCACGGTCCTCAGCTTTCCGCAGAATGATATTCCATTCAAGGCCAGTCCACTCTCTGATATTGTCTTCCCATCTTTTTCTCTGTCTGCCTCTTCGTCTCCCTCCCTGAACTGTTCCCTGCAAGACGGTCTTGGCCAGTCCAGATGATCGTGTGACGTGCCCGTACCACCTCAGTTTGCGTCTTTTCACTGAGGTCAGGAGGTCTTCATACGGCCCGATGGCGTTTTCGATTCGGGTTTTCACTTCCTTATTGGTTATATGATCTTTGTACGAGATACCAAGGAGTTTGCGGAAGCATCTCATCTCCATTGCCTGTATCCTTCTTTCAATGTCTGCTGTTATGGTCCATGTTTCGCATGCATACAAAAAATATTGACATGACCAGGAACGCATCAGTCTGATTTTGGAGCCGATTGCGATATTCTTGTCGTTCCAGATGACTTTTAGCTTGGTCATTGCAGCTGTGGTCTGGGCAATCCTGGAAAGTACCTCGGGCTTTGATCCTTCATCTGATACTATAGCTCCCAGATATTTAAATCTATGGACGGTCTCAAGTTTCTTGTTGTCTATGGTAATGTCAGTGCTGATGCCATTGGTATTATTTGTCATCAACTGGGTTTTCTCTGCACTGATCTACATGCCATAATGCTGTGGAGGCCTCATCAAGATGTTTTATCAAGCTGACTAGCTCTTGCTCTTGCCCAGCTAGTCCGTCAATGTCGTCGGCAAAACGCAAGTTTGTGATTGTTCTACCTCCGATGTTGACTGTTCCCTCGTGGTCTTCAAGTGCGTCAGCCATTATTCTCTCTAAGAAGATGTTGAAGAGAGTGGGGGAGAGCAGGCATCCATGGCGTACTCCAACTGTGGTTCGGAACCATTCGCCTATGTTGTTGTCATGGTAGACTGCACTGGTCACCTTTTCGTAGAGGCATTCTATGGTTCTGATCAGGTTGGCATTGATGTTGTACAGCCTCATGGTTGCCCACAAGGCTGCGTGCCAAACTCTGTCGAATGCCTTCTTGAAGTCCACGAAGACGTGGTAAAGGCCTTGCTGGTGTTGCAGGTATTTCTCACAGAGCAATCTGAGGTTGAAAATTTGCTCTGTGGTACTTCTTCCTGGTCTGAAACCTGCCTGCTCTTCTTTTATTATCTCCTCAGCTTGTGGCTTCAGTCTACTCAGAAGGATTTTTAGCATGACCTTACTTGGATGGCTGATCAGGCTGATGGTACGGTAGTTTTGGCATAGTTGTAGGTTGCCTTTCTTCGGGAGAGTGATGATCAGGGACTGGGTCCAAGGTGTTGGCCACTCACCTGTCCGCCAGATCTTATTGCAGATGATGAGTAACATATCTATCATGGCCTCTCCTCCTGCCTGGACCAGTTCTGAGGGAATGTTGTCCATTCCTGCCGACTTGCCTTTCTTCAATGATTTTACTGCAGCTTCAACTTCTTCTCGCACGATGGGGTAGCTGTCGTTGTTGGTTGGTGGAGGAACGTCTAGCACCTTGGGATCTCCTGTTGTTGTGTGTGTGTATAATTCGGAGCAGTACTCTGTCCACCTCTGCAGAATCTCTTGATCTTCTGTGAGACATTTCCCTGCTTTGTTCTGTATGGTAGTGGTTCTGCCTTGTTTTGAGCTTGCTAGTCCTTTCACAAGCTGGTAGGCTTTTTTGCTGTTATTTTTCTGCAGGTTTGCTTCGATATCTTGGCATTGTTCTTCAATCCATGTTTCCTTTGCTTTCCTCATGCCTTCTTTAACTTGTTGGTTGGCTTTTCTGTATAGTTTAGCACCTTCATCCGTACTTTTCTTTTGCTTTAGTTCTCTGCGTTTGTCGCTCAGCTTTAGTACTTCTTCCGTGACCCAGGGCATCTTTGTTGGTCGGTGTTTTCCAAGGATGTCGTTGGCTGCTTCGGTCACGGCAGTGTTGAAGTTGTTGATCAGAGTGTCTACTTCGGTGTCCACGTTGTCAAGGACGAGGAGAGGAGCAAACTTCCCTCCTATCGTTGCTTGGAAGTTTTCAACTATGTTGGAGTCTTTGAGCTTCTCAAGATTGAACTTAATTCTTATGTTGCCCTGTTTCTTCATCCTCTGGAGGCGGAGTTTGAAGGTCATCATTACAAGCTCATGATCGCTTCCAATGTCGGCTCCTGGAAAGCTCCTGGTCTTTGCGATGTTAACACTTGACTGGAAGCGTCTTTTAACCATGATGTAGTCGATCTGACTGTGGTATTTTTCTCCTGGGCTGTGCCATGTCCAGCGTCTAGATGGTTTGTGTGGACCGAACGTGTTCACCACCTTCAGGTCGTTGTAACTGGCGAATTCTAGGAGCCTCAAACCTCTTTCGTTGGTCTCAGGGTTGCAGTATTGGCCACATATCCCTTTCCAGTTATTATTATTATTATTATTATTATTATTATGAACATTTAGTACGCCTAATCAAATTAATGCCCTAGGCGTTTACAATGGCAAAACATATAACCAGAATCACAAGCACACACACACACGCCCACAGAAGCACCCACGCACACACAAACACACACACACACACACAAACACACACACAGCATGACATGCAAATACAATGACACATTGACACTAAGACACTATAATGTCACCATTACATTACATGCGGGGAAGGGGCAGAGATTACCAGTTTTGGGAAACAGGTGAGTTTTGAGGGAGCGTTTGAATGTGGACAGAGAGGGTGAGTATCTAAGAGAGCGAGGTAACTGATTCCAGATGGTTGGAGCTTGATAGGAAAAAGAACGCTGCCCAAACCTTTTAGTGCGGACTATGGGGATACTATAGAGACGGGTATCAGATGAGGACCGCAAAGCTCGAGATGGCGTGTAGAGATGTAACAGATGGGTGAGATACTCAGGACAGGAAGACTCAATAGATTTGAAGCAGAGGCAGGCAATCTTGTAGGATATTCTTTGCTGAACAGGGAGCCAGTGGAGAGAACAGAGCAATGGCGTAACATGGTTAAATTTTGAAGAGCGGAAGATGAGACGGGCAGCATGATTTTGAACTTTCTGAAGTTTGTTAATGAGATGAGAGGGGGAACCAGAAAAAAGAGCATTACAGTAATCGAGACGGGATAGAACAAATGCACAGACAAGAGCCTTTGTTATTGTGTTCATCCTCTCCAATCTTCGCATTCCAGTCGCCCTGCACTATAATGATGTCTTTCTTTGGCGTCTGATCTACGATTTCCTGCAGTTGATCATAGAAATCTTCGACAGCCTCGTCATCATAGTCAGTTGTTGGGGCATAAGCTTGGATGACGGTGATGTTAAAAGGTGAAGCCTTAAGCCGAATAGTAATGAGTCTGCTAGAGACTGGTCGGCATCCCATGATGGCATTCACAGTGTCTTTGTGAATGAGGAAGCCAACTCCATGTTCATGTTTGTCTTCACTGCCACTGAAGTAGAGTTTGTGGCCTTCTGGGGTAGACGTTTCTCCGAGGTTTTTCCATCGTACCTCACAGAGCCCAAGGACGTTCCATCGGTATCTCTTCATTTCATGCGTTAGTTCTGCAACTTTTCCTGCTGCTCTCAGCGATCTCATATTCCAGGTGCCGATAGTAACATTTTTTCTTGTACGTAGGGATTTTGGTCCACCAGTCACATACTTTTCACCTCCGCCCTGATGGCCAGCGACGGAAGGCGCGGTCCTTGTTCCGGGCGACGACCGGGCCGGTATGGATTGAGTTGCGGTTGTAATCTTCATTTAGTGTGTCTTGGGCAATGTCGCATGGCGGAGCCCATCCCTCTCCATGCCAGACCACAGCCGACGTCCTCCATCTAGGTGGTTCGCCTTGGTCTTGAACACATAGCTGTTGAGTTCCTTGCGAAACTTCGTCCGCCTTGGCCGGTAACCTGCATCGTGGAGGTTATTCGCCCAGTGATGCAGTGTTAACATCACCCCCTCACATGGTTTGGCACGCCTGCTGAGGCGAGGTCCCGGGGTGTGGCGCTTGGAGCCAGCACGTGAGAGATTTAGAGGATGGACGAGGACCAGTGATGCCCGTCCACCCTACCAGGTAGAGTGCAGCAGCCAGACATCAAAGGTACTACCTCTATCCAGAGCCCTGTGAATGAATAAACACGTTCAAATCCAAACTGTCACCCTGTCTGTCCCTACGTGTTTTCCACCACACACACTTTCCCTGTGTACTCTTAATTAATTATCTTCAGTAGCCAGTATCATTTATAGACCATTTTATGAAGAAAGGGAATTGGAGCATCTGGTCACAACAGGAAAGCCTATGGGAAATAGAGCACCAGGTAGACCCAGGGAAACAAATATTGTACGGACTTGCAAAGTGGATGAGGACAGAGAGGGTGGAAGATGTGCTTGCGGCAACAAGGGACAGATGCATATGGAGGGCCATGATCGCTTCCGCCATGTGTCAGGGCACTTGATGATGATGACCCAGTATCATATTCAGTAGCCAGTGCAGATTATGCACGCCAAAGTAACAGATCACCATCTAAAGGAACCGTGGGAAAAACACACACATAGAATGACGATAATTGAAATACCATCAGTGCAGACAAACGAAGAGAACATGACTGACTTCTGAACAACACCAGATGAGGTGATAAACTCACTATTAACACAGTGATAAACTCACTATTAACACAGTGATAAACTCACTGTTAACACAGTCTGATATCCAGCTATTTCAGTTGGGCTTCCTATCGGAGAAACGGTGATACCAGCCAGTGGCCATTGACGTGTTTTGAGGTAATACAGGGCAAAGCTTGTACTGTCATTGTCCACTTCGCTACTTTAGCAGCATCAGTTCTCGATTCATTTTTGTTTCGCTACAGGCTGCCCTAGGGACCGACTCCACGTGACATTTTTATCACGAAACGCAGTGCACGCGAAGAAATGAGAGTTCCGATAGAAGAACTCGTGTTCATCCCCGTGTTCTGTCAACTTCGATCAAAACTGTAAATGTCACTGTATGGCACTGGACAGTAGTCAGGACATGACTCACCTGTGGTGGGAAAGACTGGGACACATGACTTGAAATTCATTTCCAATACAGAGACGATGTCTTCAGAAAACTGGAATTGAAGCTGGACACAGAATTATAATAATAATAATAATAATGATAATAATAATAACAATAATAATGGTAACAACAACAACGACAACAAGAACAACAATAATTGACGATGATGATGATGATGAGAGTGGTACTACTGTTACTACTACTACTATTACTAACAATAGTGATGATGATGATGATGATGATAATGATAATAACGTTAACAACAATAGGAATAATAATAATAATAGTAATAATAATAATAATATTGATAACAATAATGTTAATAGTACTAATAACAACATGCACCAAAAATCAGAAAATGCTGATATTAAGCCCGCTAACGCTACGAGTACTGGACATTTTCTTCGTTTTCTATAAGAAATCCGTATCACAGGAGGTCGGTTCCGAGGGCGGTCTGTAGCTGCACATCACCTTTCAAACGGAGTCGGCGGTTTCCCACGGGAAAAAAACTGTGATAGCCTACCACAGTAGCACAGATTCTCCTTCTTGCGTATTACGCTATGCGATCCCCGGTCTCTATCTGTATAATGCTTTTATACAGCTGTGATTATCACTTCGTTCACAAACCAACTGTGTATTGTCATTATCAGTATGTATCACGGCCGGCATGGCAGTCACCAAAGTGTTAAGTGTCCATACTGGCATGGGGTTCGTGTGACCTCCTTCGGTGGAGGGAATAGGGAAGACATCTAGAACGAGTGAAAGTCATGGACAGTAAGGTTGTAGAAGTTATTGCAGGTTTACGGTCCCTTGTCTCTAGCAAACTGGTCTCAAAAACAAAAGAAGAGTTTCTGAAATTCGGCAGGTGGACGAGCTGAAGATTGTGCAAAGAGGTCTGCATTGCTAATCTAGGTGAAGGAAAACATGATTTGTTATATGAAAGTGCATGATTGTCTGCCATGAATCTTTGTTAACAAAATGTGTGTGAAGCTGGATTTATTGTCGATGCAAACAAACTCTAGAACCCTCAGTTAAGCTACAGGAGCCTGCAATGTGGGTTGATGATGTGAATTTTCAGGGCCACCAGTTTCGGTTTCAGCTTTTGATTGTTTAAGATTGTGATACCAAGCACGCGAATGATTTCATATACTCTACCTCACAAATAGAAAACACACAAACACACACGCACGCACGCACGCGCGCACACACACACAAACACACACACACACACACACACACAAACTCCCTAAGCCTGCGCATTAACCATATATGTTTGCAAAACACTGAAGTTTTGCTTATGGTTTCTGTGATACAGCATTACTGAAATATATACACACACACACACACACATATATATATATATATATATATATATATATATATATATATATATATATATATATATGTATGTATGTACGTATATATATATATAATGTGTGTGTGTGTATAAATATACATATTATACATACATATATATGTACACATATATATACATACATGTAGAGGTAGAAAGAAACTCTAGGGAGAGCTAGACAACAGAAGGTCTTCAGAGAAGTAACCCCCTTTAGACAAGTGTTTCGGCCCTGAATTCCTTACACTCTCGGGGGGCCGGGCCACATCCAGGTCATGACTCCTGGATGCCCTTCTGCTGTTGTCTATTTTTTTTTTTTTTTTTTCCCACGCCGGGGATCGAACCTGGGCGATTCTGCGCTTCAGAACTGCGGTACGCGGTTTTACCAATGTGCTAACGGGGCACACATCATCTGTAGGGAATTTAATCCTTATGAAGTTCACTTTTTTGGTTCCTCCTTGCCCAGATCCAGCTTGAGCTACTTTCTGCTGCCTCTGCCATCGCTTTAAGGGCTCTAGTCCTCTTCTTCCCAGAAATGGCGAGTTGTTTCATGAGATCATAAGCGGAGGTGCCCACAAACCCTCTTGCCCCGACCTCTATGGCGAAGATTTTGACCCGCAGACCTGCTTTCTTCAGGGTGCTGGCAAGACCGGCGTATTTTTCGGTCTTGTAGATATGTGCTTCTTCCATTCTGCTTTCGTATGGCACAGTGAGTTCTATCAGAATCACTTGTTTCGACGAGTCAGAGTGGAGAGCGATGTCTGGTCTCATGCCTGTCTTGCTGATGACATCTGGGTAATTTCTCCACTCTGGGAGGTCTGCTGTACACTCCCAGTCGACTGCTCCATCCAGAAGACCCTTTGGCAATGTGCTGGTTGTCATAGCCCTTTCGGGCCAGACCTGTTTCCCTCCTGCTTTGTAGAACGTTGTCATAGCAATTGGTGCGTTTGGGGTCATGGTTTTTTCGCTAACCACATCTGTCATCACTTTCAGAACTTGGTTGTGCCTCCATGTATACCTTCCTTGGGCTAGCGCTACTTTGCAAGAGCTTAGGACATGTTCCACTGTTTGTTTCTTCTGACAGAGCGGACATGCTGGGTCGTCTGCTTTCCCCCATTTCACTAAGTTTGCATTCGAGGGGAGCAGGTCATATACAGATCTGAGGAGGAAGCTTATCCTTAGAGGAGCCATGTGCCACATATCGTTCCAGCTGAGACTTCTTTGGAGTGCACTGTCCCATGTTGTCCATTGCCCCTGTTGACCTTGCTGGACTGCCTTCTGCACTCTTTTGACATCTTCTTCTTCCTTCAACTCCTGTATGATCATGTCTCTTTTTTCCTTCCCTTTGGCTTTGGACCACCATTGCATTTTTGTTGCTCCCAGTCCCTGTCTGTTGGTTTGCGTGTGTCCAATTATTTCTTTGATGCTGAGGTTTCTCTTGGCATTGTTTACAGCCTCTTGGACTTTCCACTTTCTGCCAGTTCTCAGCTTTGGATGAACTGCTCTCACGATATTGTCCTCCGATTCCTCCAGCATGCTCAACAGTCTTGCTTTTCCAACTTTGTATTCCTCCACTATGGATTTCAGAGGTAGCTTCAGCATTGCTTGACGACAGTAGAATGCAACATCAGTGAGACCAGGTGGGACACCGAGCCATTTTCTTGTGTATTTGTTGATTTTGGCTTCCATTGCTTCGACTGTGCTGGTGCAAATGTCATAGATTAGCAGTGGCCACAGCAGCTTTGGTATCAGCATGAACTGTAGACACCAGACTTTGTATTTGCCTGGCAGTCCGCAGTTATCTATTTTCTTCAGGCCTTCTTCTGCTGTTTGCTTGGTTTCACATCCCCTTTGTGTGTCTTTCAGGGAGTCATCATACCATCTTCCGAGACTTTTTACTGGCTCTTCTGTGACAGTGGGGATGGCTTGGTTGGCTACCATGAATTTGACTGAATCTGCCACTTTTCCTTTTCGCAGTGAGAGACTTCGGGATTTCTTAGGTTTGAACCTCATTCTTGAAGAGGCCACCAGCTCATCCAGCTGCTTTAAGATTTGGTGTGTCTCTTCCTCATCCGTGGACAAGACTGTTGTGTCATCCATGAAAGCTTTCAGAGGAAGCATCTGGTATCCATCTCCCAGATTCACTGGACCTGAACTCTTCATTGCAGCTTTCAAGATGACTTCCATTGCCAACACGAACAGTATGGGAGAGATTGCACAGCCCATTGCAATGCCCACCTCTAGGTCTATCCAGTCCGTGGTGTATTCTTTGGTAGAGAACCGCATTGAGAACCCTTGGAAATACTTCCTCAGCATTGTTCGGATGTTTTCTGGGATGTGATACATTTCAAGAGCCAGCTGGATCATATCGTGTGGAACTGATCCATATGCATTCGCCAGATCAAGCCAAACTACGTCAATGTCTCTCTTCTCTGTTCTTGCTTTTTGGATGGCATCCCAAATCAACGTGGCATGTTCCAAGCATCCAGGCATTCCTGGTATGCCTCCCTTTTGGACTGACATATCCAGATACTTGTTTTCAGTCAGGTATTTTGTCAATCTTGCTGCCATAACAGAGAAGAAGATTTTCCCCTCGACGTTCAGAAGTGATATTGGCCTGAACTGATTGATGCTGCTGGAGTTCTGCTCCTTCGGAATGTACACTCCTTCAGCTCTCATCCATTGGTCGCTGATCTTCTGGTTCCTCCATGCTGATCGAATCATCTTGTGGAGCAACTCGAGCACTTTTGGGCATTTCTTGTAGAGCAGGTATGGTATTCCGTTTGGTCCAGGTGCTGACTTGGCTCTGGCTTTCTTTACTACTTTCTTCACTTCATCCAGTGTTGGTGGTTTGTTATTGAATTTTCCTTCTGGCGCTGCAGGCCAAACCAGATTTTGGATTTCAAGTGGTGCCTCGCGCTGAGAATCGGAATATGTTTCCCTGAGATGCTGCTCTAGGGTTTCCTTGCCCACTGTGAGAGTCCCTGATTTGGGTTGTTCAAACAGCTTTCTTGCAAAGTCAAAGGGATCTTTGAAGAAACGATCTTGAGTCTTCTTCTTTTTGCTCTTTCTTCGCCTTGCTGATTCCACTTTGCTGAGAGCATTGTGTTTGGCCTTCAGATCTTTCCAGAGTTCCAGGAGCCCTTGCTTCTCGAATTCTGAGGCAGTTTTCATTCGCTTTTTAAGCTTCCTTTACTCCCTCCGGATGCTCTCCATCTGTTGCTGTCTTCTGGATTTCTGGGGAGGCGTTTTTGTCTTTGGCTGCTTCACTCCATAAGTGTCCCTGCAGATAGAGTATATGATGTCTCCGTATGTGTCAAGTTTGTGTTCCAGCGTACTGTTCCCTATTAGCGCATTCAGCTTAATGACAAGTTCCTCATCTAATTTCTCCCATTGTTCTTTTGCACCGGCAGGCGGCAAATTGAGTTTTCCACGTTTGGCGTTAAGAGCTTGTGCAAAATCCGCATCAGAACCGTCAGCGTGGATGTCCTTGGCACTATGGTTTAATTCCTGGCCTTGGTCATCCAACGTCTCACCTGCTATCGCAGTGCGCTGCTGCTGGTTCGTATGTGTCTTCAAACAGCCCATTTTTGTCCTGTGGATCTTCATGCCGCGTTTGGTGGTGAATCTCCTTCCACACGCACACGGAAATTCCAACTGGTCATTAATCATGGTCCGTTGTGCGTTTCCAGTCGTGATGGAGTCAGTGCCGATGGATTCATCATTCTCTCCCCCTTTCGGTGAATCCTGGGAGCATCTTTCATTTGGAAAACTCGTGGCATGTTATCAAAGGCAAGGTGGGAAGCCAACCCACAAAGCCCGCAGATCTAGTCTTTCCCAGTGTCCTTCGGTCTTTCCCGAATGTCCTCCGAACTATTCCCGGAAGTCAATGGACTGACCATGTGCAGGTAGAAAGAAACTCTAGGGAGAGCTAGACAACAGAAGGTCTTCAGAGAAGTAACCCCCTTTAGACAAGTGTTTCGGCCCTGAATTCCTTACACTCTCGGGGGGCCGGGCCACATCCAGGTCATGACTCCTGGATGCCCTTCTGCTGTTGTCTATTTTTTTTTTTTTTTTTTTTTTCCCACGCCGGGGATCGAACCTGGGCGATTCTGCGCTTCAGAACTGCGGTACGCGGTTTTACCAATGTGCTAACGGGGCACACATCATCTGTAGGGAATTTAATCCTTATGAAGTTCACTTTTTTGGTTCCTCCTTGCCCAGATCCAGCTTGAGCTACTTTCTGCTGCCTCTGCCATCGCTTTAAGGGCTCTAGTCCTCTTCTTCCCAGAAATGGCGAGTTGTTTCATGAGATCATAAGCGGAGGTGCCCACAAACCCTCTTGCCCCGACCTCTATGGCGAAGATTTTGACCCGCAGACCTGCTTTCTTCAGGGTGCTGGCAAGACCGGCGTATTTTTCGGTCTTGTAGATATGTGCTTCTTCCATTCTGCTTTCGTATGGCACAGTGAGTTCTATCAGAATCACTTGTTTCGAGGAGTCAGAGTGGAGAGCGATGTCTGGTCTCATGCCTGTCTTGCTGATGACATCTGGGTAATTTCTCCACTCTGGGAGGTCTGCTGTACACTCCCAGTCGACTGCTCCATCCAGAAGACCCTTTGGCAATGTGCTGGTTGTCATAGCCCTTTCGGGCCAGACCTGTTTCCCTCCTGCTTTGTAGAACGTTGTCATAGCAATTGGTGCGTTTGGGGTCATGGTTTTTTCGCTAACCACATCTGTCATCACTTTCAGAACTTGGTTGTGCCTCCATGTATACCTTCCTTGGGCTAGCGCTACTTTGCAAGAGCTTAGGACATGTTCCACTGTTTGTTTCTTCTGACAGAGCGGACATGCTGGGTCGTCTGCTTTCCCCCATTTCACTAAGTTTGCATTCGAGGGGAGCAGGTCATATACAGATCTGAGGAGGAAGCTTATCCTTAGAGGAGCCATGTGCCACATATCGTTCCAGCTGAGACTTCTTTGGAGTGCACTGTCCCATGTTGTCCATTGCCCCTGTTGACCTTGCTGGACTGCCTTCTGCACTCTTTTGACATCTTCTTCTTCCTTCAACTCCTGTATGATCATGTCTCTTTTTTCCTTCCCTTTGGCTTTGGACCACCATTGCATTTTTGTTGCTCCCAGTCCCTGTCTGTTGGTTTGCGTGTGTCCAATTATTTCTTTGATGCTGAGGTTTCTCTTGGCATTGTTTACAGCCTCTTGGACTTTCCACTTTCTGCCAGTTCTCAGCTTTGGATGAACTGCTCTCACGATATTGTCCTCCGATTCCTCCAGCATGCTCAACAGTCTTGCTTTTCCAACTTTGTATTCCTCCACTATGGATTTCAGAGGTAGCTTCAGCATTGCTTGACGACAGTAGAATGCAACATCAGTGAGACCAGGTGGGACACCGAGCCATTTTCTTGTGTATTTGTTGATTTTGGCTTCCATTGCTTCGACTGTGCTGGTGCAAATGTCATAGATTAGCAGTGGCCACAGCAGCTTTGGTATCAGCATGAACTGTAGACACCAGACTTTGTATTTGCCTGGCAGTCCGCAGTTATCTATTTTCTTCAGGCCTTCTTCTGCTGTTTGCTTGGTTTCACATCCCCTTTGTGTGTCTTTCAGGGAGTCATCATACCATCTTCCGAGACTTTTTACTGGCTCTTCTGTGACAGTGGGGATGGCTTGGTTGGCTACCATGAATTTGACTGAATCTGCCACTTTTCCTTTTCGCAGTGAGAGACATATGGGCACATATCTAAATTATCAATGGCAAGGATAAAAAAAACGTCTTTTAGCTAGCAACTTCTACGTTGGAAAATAAAGTATCACTGTCATTGTCATTGTCTGTCACACTGGCGAGGACGACCTTCTAGGAACCCTGAAGGATTGTCTAGCCGGTGAACGCGACCAAACATAGCAAGACTGAATCATTTTTATGTTGTGGGAAGGAATTCCTGTGACTCACGAAGATGTGGATCCTGCTCCGTATGTTCTCGTTAGTCTTGTATTCAAAGCAGGATACATGGGATTTGTTTCCTCAGGCACTTAACCAAAGACTTGACTTCTCTGAGGCAGGACCCAACGTCAAAGTTTTACACTTGCAGAGACGGATGGAAATGATGAGCGACCTGTTCAGTCAATTGTGTTGGTAAAGTGGACGGTACCGCTTCTCCAGATTGTGTTTAATCTGGTTGTGGCTGCCATTGTTATGATCCTGATGTGGATTTCTGCAATGCTGGTGCTATTTTCGGGCCAGTTACCTTCCGGGAACTTTGTACTTCTGATATTTTACAATTTTTGGTTAATGGTATATGTAGACGTCCATTCAGCTTTTGGTTTTGCTTCTCGGTAATGATTTACATTCCCGATAATAGAATCCGTCAACAGGAACTAATACTCTCGGTAAACTATTACAATACCGCGTTTCTAAAGCAATCCTTCCAATAATCAGAGTGACCAGCTTGTTACTGAAAAGACATCATTTTGGTCTTGGATTGGCAGATACCACAACAGCTGAATACAATCAAGATACAGTTATCTCAGCATGACCTGTCCAGATAAGTCAAGCACAGCAGTCACTGATGCGTCATCCACGCAGGTGGTCATCAGGAATAGCCATACTTTAACACAAGAAGATGGTCCTGTGATGATGATAGGCTCATTCACGTTAGCACCTGAAGCCACAGGTGTGAACTCTGCTATAGTATCCCTAACAACTAACAGATATTCTGAAGAATCTTAGACCACTCATGCAAAACATCGGGCGTGTGAACGAAATTGGTCATCCTGATACTCTAGACTGATGACAATGTAGAAGTTCTGTGATGATGGTCAGCTCATTCATCCGAGAATCTGAACATACACAAAATCTGTTCAAGATCCCAGCGCTATGCAAACTGCCACTACCACTGTGACCAGTAACAGGTATTCAGAACTTTGTTAACCATTCAACTAAACCTCATTGCTCTAGGAGAAAAGTATTGTCATTACATAATTTCTATACTGCTGACATTGCACAGCCCCTGTGATTATGATCAGATTATTCAAGTAAGAAACTAAAGTCTTTGTCTAACCCAATGGCTGTGAAAACTGCCACAACCACCATAATAGGTAATAGTGCTTTTCTTTTGCGTTGGAGGTTGGTCATAGGCCTACCCCAAATGATCAGCATATCACATCCGTTTGACTCTGATGGTTTGGATGAGTGTGTGCTTGTAGGTTTTGGTGGGTTAACCCACACTATGCAGGCATTATGTTGCTGCAAAGTGTCTTGTATTTTGGGTTCGATAGCTAGGAAAGAGACAAAACAACAACAACAAAAAGGAGAAATGGGGAGAGCGTGCAGAATTTCTTTAAAAGAAAAGGTAATTGGGGAAAAGCGATAGCAGACGGCACCACAAAAGGAAAAGAAAACAAGAAAAGACAAAAGAAAAGGGAGAAAGGAAAAAAGTGCACTTCTAGCACAGTTTCCGAAAGGTGGGGGTGGGGGGGTGGGGATGGGGTGTGGGGTGTGGATACTGTTTGCCACGAAAGAGATTTCAGGATTCTCAAGGTGAGAGGGAAAGGAGATGGAGAGAAGGAAG
>CM060305.1:95171750-95189250 GCA_030674185.1 Monoplex corrugatus | reverse complement strand
TGGTCAGATCCTCAGATATGGTGGGGTCTCTACATACCCCCTACCAACCCCACTCCCAACCAAAAGCACAGATCATGAGATAAACGAACCCAAACCTCCAGACCTCCCCAACTGAAAGAGGAAAGTATCAGATCGTCTTCAGATAACAGAAGGACACCGGACACTCAACTGATTGGTGCTGAAGAGGTCAAAACACTGACCACTGGTGCCCCCTGGAATGCCAGACACCAGCAGGATTTGGCACAAGGCATTAGTCTTCTCACCGTGCTGTCAGCGGAAGCCATTGTTCATCGCGCACGTGCAAATCATTTGGGTCGTCTGTCTGCACGATTTATGGCTCAATACGAAAATAGGTAGCAAGCCAAAAGTATCCGCATGGGAAATCTGGCCTGGGAATATTTTATTTTATTTTATTTATTATTTATTTATTTATTCATTTTATTTATTATTTATTTATTTATTTATCTATTTATTTATTTGTTTGTCTATTTTTCTATCTAATTATTTATTTATTTTAGTCACTCACCGATGTTGGTCGGACGTCAATATTGTGAATATTGTGATAAATTTAAATCATGCTCAATGCATAATTATTCAATTTCAATTTGAGTTTCAGTTTCTCAAAATGGCGTCTCCACGCTCAGACTAAATTCCATATGCACCGAATCCACAGATGCATTGTAATGGAGAAGATCCAAAATGGTCATGTCGTAAGACGTAATCTTATGCATAAGCTGTGGGCACTGGCAATGTCTTCAGGTCTTTCTTAGAATAAAAAGAACCTGTGACTCTCCAGAGTGTCGAATCCACTCGGTGTAGTCATCATAGCACTCTAACTAACTGTGCTAACAGGGCCATTATAATCATTCACACAGTGCATAACAAACACACTAGGTATTTTTTGCATACTTCAAGAGCCATCGTGGTCATTTTCTTAATCAGCAATATTAACAAAGAAATAAATCAGTGAGCAAATGACGTGCCAGTGGAACATGTGCTCACAAAGATAAGGCTTAATTAGACGTACAAAGAACGGTTGTGTTGTCTATGCGAAAGTCATTTACGAATACAAAGGTAGTACAGAAACCTCACTTCTCTCTTGTACCATCCTGAACTTAGAAGTCTGGAGTTTTCTCGAGAGGGGTTCATTGCACTCGGACAATTCCACATGCCTTTCATCCAAATCTCCAGTTTATTATCCGGCGGACTCCGTGGGCCTGCGCTAAACCCTATACACTGGTAAGGTCTTGAAATAAAGAGGGGGTGAAGGCGAAGGGGCCTGTGAAACTGTAAGCCGACACCACCACAATGCATCAGTGCGCAAGACAATCCGACAATAGGACCGGTATCTCATGGTACAGCGAAAATGTTTTAAGACTTCTTTGAGCAGCATTCTTAGAGCTAGTACTCATATCATACTCTGAGAGTGGTAAGACTTTAAACTCAACAAAACTGAACAGAACCACAATGATGAAAACATAAAAATGTCACCGAAATTGCCTATATTTAATGTTGCGGGTTTGAGTTGAACTTAACGCGGGCCCTAGTAGCTCAGCTGGTTTGAGCGTCGGATTCACATGCTAATGGTTGTGGGTTCGAATCCCGGTGTGCGCTACATTAAAACTGGCCATCTCACTGTCCCATTTTAACATCATTGTTGTTCTGGTGGAGTCAGTATAGGATTAGATAGGTCCCCCTTCTCCCACATCCCTGGGATGGTTATCCCCGTCGGCCATATCACCTGAGGTGGGTGTAGACGTAAAACCTGAACCAAACCAAACCAAACCAAACCAAACCAAACCAAACCAAACCAAACCAAGCTGAACTTAAGATATCCCATCTTGAGTCCATGGCTGTATCAAGTGAACTAACCGACCTACATATAAAGAAAAATAAAACAACAAAACCGAGGGTTGAACCCACAGCCCCTGCCTTATATGTATGAGCATGGCGCTATAACAACTGACCTGATGGGCCAGTAAAGAATAGTCTGTAAGATCTTTCTGCTATAAAGGGACAGATGCCTCAAGCCAAGATTTATAAGGGCGGTGCCTCATGCTTTCTTTCCTTTTTTTTCCAACACAGAATTGATCAAGTTGTGTGTTGACGAATTCAAAACTGGGTGGACCTAAATCCGTTTCTATCAAGAATGAATCAGATTCAAACCGGAAGGTGACCACAAGACCAGTGCCATACCGCAGGATTTTGTTTGTTTGTTTTTTCAAAAAACTAACGATCCAGTGGAGCGTTTCCTATCCGTTATAAAATTCACTCGTGATTTTAATGAGATGTTGGTATTAATGAGACGTTGTCAACACTACGTGCATTTGAATAAATGTGTAATCCGTTGGAACGATGCCAGACTGCAAATACGATCGTTTGATAGGGTGAGTCTTGTGAAATGGCTGAACGTGTATTACTTGAATAATTAGATCCCTTAACAACAATTAAAGAAAATACATCCATATATATCTCACTTTATGTAATGGAAGTTAGCAGAGGGACACTGGTGTTCAACAAAAGTACGATGGCAAACGAATTAAATGACTACAACCACCGCCATTTCGATCACATTTTCAGCCTCATCTCCATCCACTCGACGTTCTGCAACGTTGACACCGTTTCCTTAAAACATGTGGTTTCGTTCACAAAATATGACAAAGATTATAAAATGCCCCGCTTAAGAAACGCTCTTTACACACGGCCCTGATCTAGTGAACGATGAAAAAAATGCCAGGGGTAACTTTCACGTAGGACCGAGAGGTGGTAGCTTTACCTTGTCACCGCAAGTGGTCGACATGGCGATTTATGGCGGAAAAGTAGCGCCCCCACCCTGTAAGAAGACACGATGGGCACGTGCATTGGTAGAGATGACACGCGCGAAAAGTGGCATGATGTATACGGCTAGGGTTAATTACACTATTGGGTTCATTACCACTGGAAGAGGATGCTGGGAGAGAGTGAGAGCAACAATATAAGCTGTAACAGATGCCAGCCATATACTATACAGTTGTAAGTACCGTTTCCGTATAATTGGAAGAACCGTTTCCCATAGATCAAGTCGATGTTATTAAGTGAAGAAGATATTACTGTGTGCGTAAAATGGGCATTGTTTGTTTGAATGTATGTAGTCCATTACTGTGTACGTAAATTGGACATTGTTTTTGAATATGTGTCATTTTATTTCAAGCTTAATATAATAATGATGATTATGATGATAGTGATGATGATGATAACACCACCACCACCACCAACAATAAAAAGAAGAAGAAGAACATTAAAGCAGTGCATACAAACTGTTCAGAAAAGTTAATCTGTGTAAGGTTTTGTTTATTGAAAATTTGTTTAGTTTGCCCCAGTGTGTGTGCATGTATGTATTTATGCATATATAGACCTACATATAAGTGTTTGCGTGTGTGTATGATGTGTGAGAGAGAGAGAGAGAAGGAGACAGAGGGAGGGAGAGAGAGAGAGAGGGAACGACTGCCGAGTACATATAAATATATTGTTGTAGCCCCAAGAGCGACTCTCCCTCCCAATGTTTGCACAGACAGACAAAAACAAACAGAGAAAATAGACCCTTTACTCGACAAAATAAAAACAGTTCATTCTTTGGAGTAAAAGGTCTACAAAATGTGTTCTCCTTGTTTTTATCTTTCTGTCTGCCCTTGCCATCGCAAGGGAGACAGCCCTCCCACCCCCCACCCCCCTCTCCTGAGGCAATAACAATTATCATGTACATTTACTTTACAAAGAAAATATATACAAAGCATAATCATCCTGTTAAAATATTACGTTAGATCTGTCAAACGGGGAGCTCCCCATTCGGAAACTTAATTATTTTTCTTTTTAAACCTCAGCCGACTGCTTAGAGCCATATCAGGGCTATAACCGTTTCAAAACATAAACAATACCTCAACGTGGAAAAAAGAGGAAAAAAAAATTAAGTACACATATCAATGCATTCGCGCACATAATCCATGGAGACGCCCCTGGCGTTGACCATTCCGTCCTGTCTATCGCCGCACAGGGGATTTAAAAGACATACCTGAACACAAATTCTAACTTAACTAAAGACACTAAAACATATAACAATGGTCCTAAATTACCTAAAATTGCTTCAGCATATCACATAACCCTAGAGCCAAAAGTGCACTTAATACATGTACTTCTTATCAATCCTAAGAAAAAGTACATAAGACTTGTCGAACCCATAGAGGTGAATAAAATTATGTAAGACTTATCGAACTTATGGAGGTGAATGGACCGGCAAGACAGAAGATGACTGGAAGAAATAACAGAAAGCAAAGGGATAAAAACAAAGAGAGTAACAGAAAAGAGGAAATTTCTATCCCAGAATTTCCAAAAGGTTGGGATACTATTTATACTGAAAGAGACCCCGACATCCCCACGGGGGTTGCACTGAGATCAAAGTCATACGGGAAAACAAACAGTGCTTAAAATCAACACTTTTTTTTTCGAAAGGTGTAGGAACTTCTGATATTACTGATCTGTTTCTACTATTGTGACACTCTACAAATGTCCTGTCTTCATGCCAAGTTTTATTTCACCTGATACCTTTCAAAATCAAAAATTAAAAATAAAGGGCTGGAGCTAAATAGCTAGAAGACTGAAGTCATGGTAATCAGTAAGAAACAAGAAATTCTCTCATGCCAAATAACAGCAAACGGCACAACTTTGAGACAGGTTGATAAGTGTTAAATATCTGGGAACGGTCATCTCACCAGACGGTAGATGCACATTAGAAATAGCCAGCAGAATCGTCCAAGCCAAAACAGCATTCAAAAAGATGAAAAGCATTCTTACCAACAAATGCCTTTGAATTAACCCCAGGAAGAGAGTAATTGAATGTAATATAAAACCGAAACTGTTGTGCGGTTGTAAGGCACGGACAGTCAACACGCAAAGTCAGAACAAAATTGAAGCAAATGAAATGTGATTTCTAACAAGAATGTTGAGAGTTCCATGGACAGGAAAGAAAACAAACGAGACAGTCTTGAAGGAGGCAGACACAAGAAGATCATTAATAAAGAAGATTACAAAAGGACAAGCAACATTTACAGGACATTTTATGAGGAAAGGTGAATTAGAACACCTAGTCATAACAGGAACGTTGGAGGGAAAGAGAACACCACGTAGACCCAGGGAGAAAATATTGGACGGACTTGCAGGGTGGCTGAAGACGGAGAGGGTGGAAGATGTACTTGAAGCGACAGGGGAAGAATGGCTTGGCCATCTTATACATCATTTGGATATTCTGTGATTTTTTAATGGGTAATTGTTAGCATCTTCAAACAGCCCGAATATGCTCCTACTGTTGTGTAATCGTATTCATAGAGCGATGTTGGTTTGAGTGACAGCGATGGTGGAAGTAGCAGAATGTTCATGTTCACACGTAGGCTACGTAGTATCGCAATCGCGTGTTTAAATTTGCAAACATCAAAGCTTACTCCAAACATGAAAAACATCTCTGTCTGGGCTAAGATGAAACAACTTTTAAATAAGATAACATTTTACACATCAAACAGTCTCAATAGGTAGATAAACGTACAATTAAACAGCCTAGGGATGACTTATCCCGTGGGTTTTATCGTTGCAGCTGTCAAACTAACAAGATGTCATGATCCCTGATAAGGCGAGCTCTGATGAGTGGAGAGCAGTACAAAGTCAAGATCTCGGCCTACTCTTTAAAGTTTGCGGGCGTGACAACCTTCTTTCAACCGCTTCATTAGTCGAGCAAATTAAGAAGGAGGGGATGGGGCAGGGGGAGTGGGATGGGTAGAGAACGTGTTTGCTAATTAACTTTTTCCTTGCTTCGGGGGGAAGCAGAGAGGGCAAACATTGTGCCGACAGTGATGTACGTGGCCATGCCGCCATCAACGTAAACGGTAACGGCAATGTTACCGTGTAGAAAGAAGAAGGCGACAAGAAACAAGACATCTTCACACGCTAGTTTGTCGAGCAGCGAATTTGCACGAAACGTTACACAGAAACAGAAGAATGTATTTGTTTTCAACGTGGTTTAAAAATCAAACCAAAACAGAAATAAAAACAAAACAAAACAAAAAACCCACCAAAAACAAAAACAAAACAAAAACTTACTACCACACACCAGTTCTTGAACATGTAATATGCTCTCTATAATTTTCCATTGCTTTTATTCTTTCTCCCCATTTATAGCCATGCGTGTGTGTGTGTGTGTGTGTGTGTGTGTGTGCGTGTGTGTATGTGTGTGTGTGTGTGTGTGTGTGCGTGCGTGTGTGTCTGTTTCAGCGCTTAGATTTGATTTTATCAAGATTTTGCGATATATAAATATTGTAATTATTATTATTATTCTTTCCTTCTTCTTCGTTTTTTTTCAGTCGTCCACCGTGTCTACACATCTAGCAACCGTTCAGTTGATCAGTGACAAGTGACCACTTCGTAAATTGCAATTCTGGACGAAATGAATGAACGAGAACTCTTTTTTTCTTGTTTGTTTGTTTGTTTGTTTGTTTTTAGTATCATTGCACTCGGGGAGGTTACCTTTGTGCTCACCTGTTTTTTTACGTCCAATTTTCTCCGCCTCTTTAATGGCCACAGAAGCTGGAACATTGTTAAGAATACGATGATAATGAAGTCGATGAGGATTATAATTACGATGCTATACAGTTCCATCTGGGATTGAGAGTGTGTGACAGGGCTGCACTCTACGCTTACTATCATCATACATATTGGCATGAACCAGGCCCGAGAGATACAGACACGTGCGGTGCTGGTCAAAAGATTTGGGCAACACCCTCAATGACGCATCCGTGAAGTGGATGACACTCGACTGTGTGGTCCCAGTCTTCCCAAAGTTCGTGTGTTACTTAATGATGTCAATTCAACTATGTCGTAAACTGTATTCTTCCAAAATATAGAAATGCATCGTTTCAGCTTAAAGTCACAAGTAATATAACTATTTGTTGTCTTGTGTCCTCAGAGACACAATATATTCCTGGTGTATTTTGTTTTGAATGCAAGTTTTCACCTGTACATAAGCTTTTGTATAGTACTGCTGACATTAAACCACTCATCTATTTTACTGATTTACAAAATCCATGTTATTAGAATTAAACCTGTTTTCATTATCTTGAAACTGCTTCCATACATGTGTACCCACTGAGATAATTATTTCCCACGTGGGGATGTTGGGGGCACTTTCAGTATAAATAGTATTTCCACATTCTGGAAATTCTGTGCTAGAAATTTAATCTTTTCTGTCACTCTCTTTGTTTCTGCCTGGTTCCTCTGCTTTGTCATTTCTTCCTATCATTTTCTGCCTTGCTGGTCCACTCACCTGTATGTGTGCGATAAAATCTTATGTACTTTTTCTTAGGATTGATAATTGGGTTCACGTATTAAGTGCATTTTTGGCTCTCGGGAGGTGAGATATGCGGAAGCAATTTTGGGTAATTTAGGCCCGTTTTATGTTTTGGTATCCTTGGGTATGCTTGAATTTGTATTTAGGTGTGTGTGTGTGTGTGTGTGTGTGTGTGTGTGTGTGTGTGTGTGTGTGTGTGTGTGTGTGTGTGTGTGTGTGTGTGTGTGTGTGTGTTTTGATCCGGTGTGCGATGGATTAGACGGAGTGTCAACGCCAGGGGCGTGTCCTTGGATTGTGTCCGCTTAATTTTCTTTTTTTTTTTCCTGTTGAAGTTTTGTATGTTTTGAAGCGGTTATAGCCCTGATATGGCTCTACGCAGTCGGCTGGGCTTTAAACAGCAATAACAATAACTTAGATGTGATATTCATTTTAAGAGAGAGGGAGCTGTATATTTATTCTGGTCAGCTCTTAACCCCTTGTTCGGCAGCCTTGTCAACCATATCATTACAATGAAAAAACAAAAAAAACAAAACAAAACAACAACAAAAAAGATGAAATACAGGGAAAAGCAATATCAGTGTCTCCTATTACATTCACAAGTTTTTGTATATCGTTTTCATTTTCAGCAATTAAAACAGTGTCATCTGCATAATGATAAACATAGTTTGCAACATGTGCTTGCGAATTGTATAACTCATGTATATTTTCTGCAATTAAAACGGTCATCTTCATAATGATAGGCGTAGTTTGCAACATGTGTTTACAAATTATATAACTCATGTATTGGAAGTATCCACTTTATGGAACTTACAAAACTACCATGGAAAAATATGAAGAAAAAAGGACAAGCAAGTGAAAAAAAAAAAAAAAAAAAAGAAACCCACCACAAACAGCTCAGAAATCGTTTACTGACAGAAAAGACATTTTCTACACAGACAGACTGACCGTGCCAAACATTGCAGACCCCTGACCAAAACCGACCTGCGTACAGCTGATAAAACAACTGCCACAGTCTAGAAACCGAAACTGGAGCCATGACACGGTCAAACAAATACAAACTGTGGACGGCCACTGGCACTTGTTCTCTCATTATCCCGCACAGGGAAAACCATTCAGCAGGCACCCGATCCCAACTGCAGTATAGCCCCCCAACGTGTGAAAGATGAGTGGCATTGGCAGCAACGCCAACGTGATTGTCAGTGCTGTCAAGATTT
Source organism: Monoplex corrugatus (assembly GCA_030674185.1). Classification (NCBI taxonomy): domain Eukaryota; kingdom Metazoa; phylum Mollusca; class Gastropoda; order Littorinimorpha; family Ranellidae; genus Monoplex; species Monoplex corrugatus. The sequence continues at coordinate 95,180,670 of CM060305.1, read as the reverse complement.
AACTGTTAAAACGTGCATTGCAAACGGTTTAATTGTCATCGATACGCTGTGGCAAGCAGATGGTTTCAATTTTCTGAGGGGTGATAGTCCGCACGTATAGTCTGTCTGACAGTCTGTTAATTAATAAGTTATTCAACACGCACATGGAGTTTTGTTGTGCTGAATGTGTAGTTGTGTGTCCATTTACAGTTCTTGTGAATTGGCTCAGCTTCATTATGAAAACAACACGTCTGCATACACACACACACACACACACACACACACACACACACACACACACACACACACACACACACACACACACACACACACACACACACACACACACACACATGTGCAGGTACATGTGCGCACATATACGTACACTCCGAAACAAAACAAAAACTCAAATTAAAACTAAATAAACCTGCGGTACAACACAGCTTGCTTAACATGGTGTCACAGAGGGTTGAAAACTGAACATGTCACAACATAAATGGATTGAAAAGCCTTGTGGCGAAGATGTGAAATAATCGTAATAATGATACTGATCCTTCATACGCAGCAAAACCCTTCATAATAACACAGTCTTGGTAGAACAGTGTCAGAAACGAAACAGCAAACAGCAAACCAGTAAGTAAATGGTGAACGGGAAAGAAAAAAGGGGACCCACAATTGACAACTAAAACACACACACCACACACACCACACACACACACACACACACACACACACACACACACACACACACAACACACACACACACACCACACACACACCACACACACACACACACACGCACACAACAGACTGGTTAGATTTCCACAAAATATACTAAGAAAAGAACACAACTGTCAGAAATGAAGAGCGTAATTAAACTGCCACTTCTGCGAGACATCAAACGACCACGTCGGTGATAACGTAAGTGAAGCAGACTAACATTAAAAGTATGAAAGCAATGTTACTCGTATGTGAGGGTGATATATATGCCACTTTATATTAAGAGAAGGTTTGAAGGTAAAAGGACAACCCCTATTCTTCCAATTATGAATTGCGTGATGTCTTCGGTTTTGAGTTACTTGATATAACATAGCAGAGATATGATGCGCGTTCTCACAACGGTTGCGGGAGAAATCGACACTCTCAAACACAAGAAATCGACACACTCGTCTGAAAGCACATATGTGAATAGAAGTAAAAAGAAATAACGAACTAACGAAATCGACACTCTTAGACGAAATCTGTTTATATAGTGCCATGGGGCTTTAATTGGGAAGCCAGTACTTACATGTACTATTCACTGTACGAAGAGAGTGAATTGATTGATCCCAGAGCTGACGCATTTGACAATCAACAAAATGTAGAGTAAAAAATTCTGCGGAGCAACGGTGCGATGAGAAAATGTTAAACAAAAAAACCCCATCCCAAAGAAACTTTCATGGAATGAGTATTGAGAATATGATGTGGGTTCTCACAACGGTTGCGGAAGAAATCGACACACTTAGACACAATCTGTTTATATTGTGCCGCTGGAGTATTAAATTAATTGGGAAGGCAGTACTTACTGTTCACTGTACCAAGTCATTTAACTGATTGATCTCAGTGTTGACGCATTTGACAACCAACAAAAAATTGAATAAGAAATTCTCTGGAACAACAGTCATCATCATCATGTGCCCGCCGCATGGCGTTGGCGATCATGGTCTTCCATTCAAATCTATCCCTTGTCGCTGCAAGTACATCTCCCATCGTCTCTGTCCTCAACCGTCCTGCAAGCACGTCCAATATTTTCTCCCTGGGTATACCTGGTGTTGTCTTTTCCTCCAACTTTCCTGTTGTGACCAGGTGCTCTAATCTCTCTTTCCTCAATAAAATGTCCTATAAATGTTGGTTATCAAGCGACATTTACAGGAACAACGGTACGATGAGAAAATCTGAAAAACAAATACCCCTAAAACAAACGTTGGTGGAATGAGTATTGAAAATACCGTTCACCGCACAGCAACAGTGAATTGATGAGGCCAGGTGAGATGGACCTCCGGTAAAAAGACAGCTTTGTCTCTACAAGTGGTTCCAGCAGACCCAGGTCAGATCAAATAACTTTTCACAACAGCAGCATCCGGTGCCCACATAAACATACAGGCAGCGATGTCTTGAGAATCAATTCTGCAGTGAGTGCATGGGGTGTCAGTCAGCTGAGCCTATTGGACATAGCTGGAAGAACCGTTGACTTTTGAACCTGCCAGTCTTGGCCACGAAGATTGACAACGGAACTGACCTAAATGAGTTGTGGCGACCAGCCGGCGTGGCGAAGTGGTTAGCACAACGGACTAGTGACTGGGAAATCGAGGGTTTTAATTGAATTTAGAGGACACTCAGTCCATTACAATACAACAATAAGGTCATCGATAAACAAACAAACAAACAAATGCTAATCTTTTTGATCATTTTGCTCCCACATACAAATCGTTTCTGTCTGTCTCTATCTGTCTCTCTCTGTCTTTGTCTGTCTGTCTGTCTCTCTCTCTCTCTGTCTCTCTCTCTCTCTCTGTCTCTGTCTCTCTCTCCCCATCTTTATGACCATTTTGCTCCCATCCACAGATCATTTCTGTTTGTCTCTCTGTCACTCACACACAGACACGCGCGTGCGCGCGCACACACACACACACATACACGCACGCACGCACACACACACATACACACTCCTCTGGTCTTTTTTCTATTTATTAAATTAAAGGGGGGGGGGGGGGGGCGGCTGCGGAAAGCATGGCTAACTATTCTGCAATCCTATCGTGCTCTGACTAAACTTGGTCAAAATCTATTAATGTTTCACTGAGAAATTTTTGTTACGTAAATTTATAACCTTGACCTTTTCACCAATCTTAGCGAGAATGAAAAAGAACAAAAAAATCTTTTAACCAATTCGCAAATTTCTTTCAAGTCTGGTTTGAAATGATGTTTCCAAACATCTGAAATACATGTATATAAATGGTTTCACATTTCGGACCATCCTGGAATGAGTTCTGGATCGTTCCGATCCAAACGTATACACTTGTGATAATTTACTAAGGGATGTAGAGAGCAAATCTAGTTAACATCTATACACGGAGAGCCGAAATAGAAATGCTAAGACGTTTTCCACACAGAGATACATACATGAAAACACACACACAGTCACACACACACACACACACACACACACACACACACACACACACACACACACACACACACACACACACACACACACACACACACACACACACACCCACACACACACACACTCACACACACATCGCTCTCTCTATCTCTCCTCTCAAACACACACACACACACACTCGCACACACCACGCACGCACGCCCACCACACACATCACACACCACACACACACACACACACACAACACACTGCACACAGTCATACGACCGCAAACATTCTAAGAGAAATGCTGAAGAAAATATATTTTGTGACGTGACTGAATATGACCTTTATTTCCTGGATAATTGTATTAGGTACACTAACAAACAAGACAAACTGATGAAAAAGGTTCCGAAAAATGCATGTCTTCAACATTCTATTGCTCCATGTCCATTATGCTGAATTACCTTATGACGATAATTTTCAAATTCATGTCGCAGAATATGTCCTATGATTGCCTTATTTGAGAACATTGAAGATTCTGGACACGCATACGTTTATATTCGCACTGATGTTGATGAAAGTAACATGAAATGTGAAATAAATAACTATTGAAATGATAGACTGTTACGTCAACTGACTACAACCAGTCTTGTCTTATCGTCTGTCTTAGTTGCTGTGAGAAGTAAATGTGTTCTTCTTAGTTCTCACTTTCGAAATCTGAGCTCATATCAATATCAAATATTATCCTCTCCACCTGCCCTTCCTCAGACTTTTTTGTTTTAACCCTTTAACTCCCGTACCCCATCCACCAACTGGAAAAACTTAGAAACCTTTGATTCCCTCACCCTATCCACCAGCTTGCTGCAGGACAGGAAGCTGGTGGATAGGGTGAGGGAGTCAAAAGGTTAAGTTTTTGCTTTGGTAGCATGGTTGACAATACAGGATACTAGCGACATGTGTGCGGGAGTCAAAAGGCTAAAATAAGATTAGAGAGGATTTTTGTTTGTTTATTCGTTCGTTTGTTTATTCGTTCGTTTGTTTGTTTGTTTGTATGTTTGTTTTCTAAAAGTCTAACGAAAACCACTGACGGCGAGAGTCACGGGTTACTGAAAGCCAAGGAGGCGTCGGTGACTGAAAACCTTGCCGCAAGCCCAGGCTTTGATGTGACGTCGCCATCTTGACAATACGGCACGCCCCCTGTCGGACAACGATCCCCAAAGCAAACACAGGAGTTACAAAGGATGCAGAAGGGACACGTGCGTGTCAGTCTTTTTATTATCAAGTTTAACCCTTTGTCTCCTGCACCCTATCAATCAACTGCGAAAACTGAACTCTTTCACTCCCTCACCCTACCCACCACCTTCCTGCAGGAAGCTGGTGGATAAGGTGAGGGAAATCAAAAGATGATAATATTCCTGCAGGAAGCTGGTGGATAGGGTGAAAGTCAAAAGGTGATAATATTCCTGCAGGAAGCTGGTGGATAGGGTGAGGGAATCAAAGGGTGATAATATTCCTGCAGGAAGCTGGTGGATAGGTGAGGGAGTCAAAAGTGATAATATTCCTGCAGGAAGCTGGTGGATAGGGTGAGGGAATCAAAGGTGATAATATTCCTGCAGGAAGCTGGTGGATAGAGTGAGGGTGTCAAAGGGTTAACTTTTTGCTTTGCTAGCATGGTTGACGATGCTGGTGGACGGGCTGCAGGAGTCAAAGGGTTAATACATCAAGTCATCTGTAACCCTTTTATTCTTTTATCCTATCCGCCACCTCTTCCATTCACTCCTGCAGAAAACTGGTGAGCCGGGTATTCGATTCAGCTCACGTTGTTTGAAGCCCGCCGACCATTGAGGGCCACGTCAGCACTTTGATCATGTTATTTACAACAGTCAATGATTTAAAGCTATCACCAATATCAAAATTCCATCAGTCAATATTTAAAAGGCAGCTTAATAATGTTCAGATGCTCTGAATAAGGTAAGGGAGCAAACGGGCGAAAAGATGGTCGATGGGGTGAGGGAGTTAGGGGGTTATATCTAGTCCACAGGAAGCTAGTGGATAGGGTGAGGGAATGAAAGAGTTAAAATTACTCCTGCAAGAAGCTGGTGGACAGGGTGAGATTGTGAAAGGCTTAAACCCTTTGACTCCGCGCCCTGTCCTCCAGTATCCTGCATTGTCGACCGTACTAGCAAGCAAAAAACTACCTTGACCTCACCTGTCCACCAGTCCGCAGAAGTGGATAGGTGAGGGAGTCAAAGGGTTAAGTTTTTACAGTTGGAAGATAGGGTGCGGGAGACAAAGAGTTAAAAGCTCTGTGATTTTGAACGGCATCTTCCTTTTCAACATCTGACACCACAGTCCATGTCGCCAGCTACTATGTAGTCAGTACTCTCCCCTGTCCAGTCTTTGCCAACAGCACTGGACTGCCTCTTAATCACAAGTGTCCACATGTCGCCAGGACACTGAAACAGAAAAGCATGTCTTTAGTAACGTCATTTGATTCCTTTTCAATGTTTGATGGTATGGACAGTAAACTGCATTGACTTGGTTATCACTTAGTATTCAAAACGAGAGCCACCATTACGTATTTTTGCAATAATAAAGTTTCTGTTATTTTTATGAGACCTAACAATAAATTAATAAATAAATAGATGAAGGAATGAACGAACAAAACTTTTAATTAATACATAAAAATAAGACTATTGATACAAGAAGTTTCCCATTAATAAACATACTATACACAATGAATACAACACATAAAGAAAAAGTGACAGACATTTTTTGAGTCATCGAATAACACTGATCAATTGCAAAACGTAAATGTTGATTTGAATAGATTCATAACAGCGGTCTAGAGTTCAGACAATTTATTCTTTTTGATGCATTAGATACTCGTCCCAGATAAAATATTAATGAACAACAGCGATTAAATTATCGTCTGGCATTGGTATGTCAGAGCGGAGATGAAAATGGAACTGTTGAGTTTGACTTTTGTCTCAGTAAGAGTGCTAGTGTGTTTTGAGTGTCTGGTTTTAAAAATGCCGCCGTGATGTTTTATTTCACTCTCTGTTTGAGTTTAATGTCATTGATGTTGATACTAAGTCTAAGGTTCTAAGACTAAGGTTCCGCTGATCTTCACCATCTCGATTTTGCTGATGGAGATTTCCATATTGTAGTTTTCACATATGGTGTTTATATATGTTCGGTTGTGTGTTTCCGTAGTCTTTCTTCTTCTTCGTGAGCTAATTCTGATCATCTGCGAACAGCATATTTTGAAAGTCTGGATCTGTGCCGATTCTCTTATGATCTTGCCCATTTATATTGCAAGCAATAACGGGGACAGGACACAACCTTGTCTCAATCCGGATGTGATTTGAAACTAGCCTGTGAGTTCTATGGGTGTACGGACTAGATTCATTGTGTTTGTATTGATGGCGCTGATATTGTCTAAAAGCTAATGTTTTACAGCGTACAGCTCAAGCACTATCCATAGCTTATCTTTGTTTACCCTGTCAAATGCTTTTTCCTAGTCTACGAAGACAAGGTTCAGTTCTTCAAGGTTTGATACTGTCTTTATGTCTACAGCGTCTTTCTGCAGGTGCATGCTGCTAACGTGTAACTGAATCTGTTCTAAAGACTACCAAACCCACAACCACTCTCCTGTGCATGGACAGCAAGTACAAAGGCCCACAACTCAGAAACTTGCTAACACAAAGATCAGTAACTCAGTAACTGCCAATACAAAGGCCCATAACTCAAAAGCTGCCGACATAACTAGCCGTAAATCAGATACAACAACAATACATAGTTGTGTTTTACGTGGCGGTAAACGTCTGTGTCCAGCCATCACCGACCCTAACCGTCCACAGAACACACAGAGAAAAGTAAAGTGTCAAGAGATCTGTATCTTCGAGACCAGACCATAGACATAGAAAATGAAACAGATAGCTAGATTTGTCGCACACTGTGATATGTCTAGCTGTGCCAAGAGACTCATTAATACAGAGCTAAGTAAATTTGCTGTGACATACAGCTTGCTTCAATTTAAGTTCCTGGCAAATTTCTATTAATGGAGAAATTGAAGATGATGAGCAGTCAACTAAAGACTTATTCTGAACGGAGAAAATTTACGATAAAAGGAGTCCAAGATTGAATGAAACAAAAAACGGGAGAGACTGGAGAGAGAGAGAGAGAGAGAGGAGAGAGAGAGAGAGAGAGAGAGAGAGAGAGAGAGAGAGAGAAAGAGAGAGAGAGAGGAATAAAAGCACTCCCATCCTAATCAGTTATAAACAAAAAAAAACTGAATAAAACATTATCAAACACACACACACACACACACACACACACACACACACACACACACACACACACACACACACACACACACACACACACACACACATGAAGGTGCTGGGTGGGTTTCAGAGTAACGATGTCTCACCACCGGCCAATCACCTCCCGACTCCCAACACCAAGCGGTAGATATTTCACCAAGCAAGCGGATGGTCCATTCGGGACCAATCTTCAGTTATCTACCAAACAACAATCTTCAATCTGTCTCAATGTATTTCGAGACAAAAATGTAATTAATCCAGCAAAACGAGATAAGTATCGATGCTGAAAGTTATAGGCCAGGAGCTCGCTGAGCTTCCAATCTATGTTACTGTCTATCTCTATGACTAGACATGGCCCTTACGAGGACAGGGAGCTTCTTTGAACATCTCGTTTGACCACCGTGCGTAGCGTCCACAGGCCTTTTCTTTGTGAAGGGACACTGGCCACTGCTACAATACAAATTCGGCTGACATTGATAAATAGCACGCGAAGAGCTGAGAAGAAAAGGAAGTGGACAAACGAGAAAGCAATAGGTGATTCTTCTTCTTCTTCTTCTTCATGACCCCTCATCCATCTTGGTCAACGTTAAATAAAAAAAAAATTAAAAAAAGAAGAAAAGAAATCCAGCATCAGAGCCGTTTGCGGGGACTGACTTAAAGGGATGACTCAAAGAGAGACAGAAAGGGGCGGAAAACATAAAACGACGAACAATGCGGCAATGCAGACGAACAGAGAGAGAGAGAGACAGAGAGAGAGAAAGACAGAGAGAAAGACAGAGAGAGAGAGAGAGGCGCGGTGAACATAAAACGGCGAACAATACAACCGAACACCCAGACCTCCTATTGCAGGTGAATGCCACGCATTAATTTACTACCGGCGACTGCTGAATGCGAAAAGACTTGATTCCTGATACAACAGAAGATCATCACAATGTCGCCAGTCAGACGCTTCACACGGTGACTTCTGTGTCGGTGGTTTTGGAGGTGTGTTAGTGAGCCGAAGTGTGCGTCATGGAGGTCGTAAGAAACAGCAGTGGTAAAAGATGGGGTAGAAAAAACAACAACAACAAAGCAACAAGAAACCCAACGCACGCAAAGCATGACAAAACAAAACAAAACAAAACAAAACACACATAACAAAAAACAAACAACATAAAAAACAGCACAAACAAAAGAAACAAAACACACACATAAACAAACAAAGAACAAACAACAAAAAAGACAAAATAACAAACAAACAAACAAACAAACACACAAACAGGAAAAAACAAAATCAACAATAAGAAACCAAAGCACGCAATGCAAAAGGAAAGAAAGAAACAAGCAAACAAACAAATAGAAACACATAAACAGGAAAACAACAAAACAACAAAGCAACAAAACCAAAGCACCAAGCAAAAGAAAGAAAGAAAGAACAACACGAAACTAAAAAACAACAACAACAACAAAACAAACAAACCCAAACAAATCA
>CM060305.1:95159250-95164250 GCA_030674185.1 Monoplex corrugatus | reverse complement strand
GATACTTGTGCTTTATTTGCTGTAGTTGAGATAAAAAGTCTTTGGTGATGTTAGTAGTTTATCAAAGTACACTTTCTTGTTATGGTCAGTCGTCTTTTATGAATAGTTTTGATACGCGTTATTTGGGAAATCTGTATGATTGGTCTCAACATTTACAGATAGTATTCAGAATTTGTAGTACAGCAGCTTGACTATTGAAGATAAAAAACCCTTCCTTACAAAGGTGGATGGTTGGAGGGAGTAGATGACCAGTACAGGATAAACCCTGACTGGCCCACCTGGTGGCTATCAACCGCTCAGTAGGACAGGTGAGAGAACATAAAATCGCATAAAACATTAACATATAGGTGTGAAAAGGTTAATGTTCGTCTTTCATCCCCCCATCGGCTTTGAAGTACTGTTTGGTGTTTGTCGTGGTGAGTGGGGTATGGCGATGGTGGTTGGTGTCGTCGGATAACAAATCGTTTGTTCTAATAATACACGACATGGCCGTAGTACCATTTGTCCACGTAGTCCATGAATCCTTGTTGTGGTGGTGTGTTTGTCCACGATGGCTTGGTCTGTATTGCTTGGCGTGTCCAGGTCGTTGACTGTCGGTGTGATTATGCTTGGCTGGAAGGCGTTACTCCCAGTTCATAAATCCTGCAAATGGTCAATGCTTGTCGTGTAGTTTTGGTTGAACAAGTGAGAGTTGAGTCGGAGGAGAAAAAAAGCGAACCTCTCTGCCTCATTTCTGTGAGTCTTGTCCGTCCGTCCGTTCCTTACCCACTTCCTCCTCCTCCTCCTCTTGTGTGTGTGTGTGTGTGTGTGTGTGTGTGTGGTGTGTGTGTGTGTGTGTGTGTGTGTGTGTGTGTGTGTGTGTGTGTGTGTGTGTGTGTTTGTGTGTGTGTGTACATTAACAACAGTAAGTTTGAAGTTGTGTGTGTGTTGAATAATAACCTCTACAATTTGAACATAACGCATCGTTCTTATTACTCTCTCTCTGTATATAATATATATATATATATATATATATATATATATATATATATATATATATATATATATATATATAATTATATATAATTATATGTATATTCATTTAATCTCTCTCTCTCTCTTTCTTTTTCAGGACCAATATCGGGTCTCAATATATAACTCAGTTGGTTGAGCGTCGGATACAGATGCCAATGGTTGTGGGTTCGAACGAAGGACGTGCTACATCAAACTGCCCTTCTCATTACTGATCTTAAGAAAACTTAAGTGGTGTCAGTATCTAATCTTAAAATAATTGTTTTTCTGGTGGTATCAATGTATGATTAGTCTCCTATCCTTCCCCCGTTGGGTTGCCGGGGGCTCTTTCAGTATAAATGGTATCCCCACCTTCTGGAAATTCTGTGCTAGAAATTTCCTCTTTTCTGTCACTCTCTTTGTTTCTGCCTTGTTGCCTTGCTTTCTGTCATTTCTACTTATTTTCTGCCTTAATGGTCCATTCACCTGTATTTTTTCGATAAAGTCTTACGTACTTTTTCTTCCGATTGATAATTGGGTACATGTATTAAGTGCACTTTTGGCTCTATGAGATATGCGGAAGCAATTTTAGGTAATTTATGCCTGTTTTTATATATGTTTTGGTGTCCTTATGTATGCTTATATTTGTATTCAGGTGTGGTTTTTAAATCTCCCCTGTGCGATAAATCGGACGGAATGGTCCTACGCCGGGGGCATGTCCTTAGATTTATGTGCGCGAATGCATTGATATGTGTACTTAATTTTCTTTTCTTTTCTTTTTTTCCTGTTGAAGTTTTGTGTGTTTTGAAGCGGTTTCAGCTCTGATATGGCTCTGCGCAGTCGGCTGGGCTTTAAACAACAATAAAGAAAAAAAAAAGTAAAAAGTCTCCTATCCCCCAACTCCCTGAGATGGTTATCCCCATCAGCCATTTATCACCTGATGTAGGTACTAACGTAAAGCTGAATCAGATCAAAATCTCCAAAGGCGAATGTAGGAATCTCGAATGCAGGACTTTTATTTCAGTTTCTTTGCAGTAACAAATGTAGACTGTGACAGCTGTGAGCAACATTAAGCTTTCTTAATGACAAACACAGTCCGATTTTCAAAACCTCCAAACATCGACAAAAGAATGAACGAATTCTTTCGGATGTTTCGAAGAAGTTGTTATTATTTCATTTTGTTTTATTTTATTTTATTTTATTCTATTCTATTTTATTTCATTTTATTTCATTTTATTTTATTTCATTTCATTTCATTTTATTTTATTTTATTCGAATTTATTTATTATTTCATTTCAATTTTATTTTATTTTATTTTATTTCATTTCGTTTTATTTTATTTTATTTTATTTTATTTTATTTTATTTTATTTTATTTTTGGTTTTGCTCCCACCTTCCTCACCACTCTAATGGCGTTGGTCCCACCGTTCATTTCGATTCTTAAACACGCCACCAAACCACTAAGTTCATTCATTCATTCGAAGCCTAAGTGCCAGGAAGCCCATGGGAAGCCAGCGATGCCAAAATTCATGACGCCACCCACTAAAGAAGATTGCACTTCTAGAAGGTGGGTCACTTGGGTGGAGTTCAAAACAGCGTCTGTTATGATCCCTTTTACTGAGGACGAGACACTATAATCTATAACACTGATTCCAAGCCTCCTACTAACGACAGTAATCGCTCCGTCGCCTTCTTTCGGACGTTTAATGTCCAACTTCAGCTGCTAGCACTAAATGGTGAGTTTAGAGACGAAGGCGCCGTAAACACGATCATTAGAAAGGACCGTTCGGTCTTGTGGTATGTGAGATGGTCAGTCTCCCCCCTTCCACAGGTCATAAACAGGTTCTGAACCACGAGAAGAAAGCTCTTCCCTACCCCTTTACACCTTTCGTCCCATCCATCCTATTTCGTGAGCGATCTCTGTATTGTCAGGTATACAGATGTGAATCTATTTCAGATAGCACAGCAAGGCTGGCTGTGAAAAGAGTATCTATTATAGAGTATCTACATAAAACGTGGGTTGGTCAAAAATGTCGTTACAATTGAGCTTGCGTTCCAGACAGACTGAAAATTATCATTAAAAAATCATCTATATCAGTATCTATTGTTTATGTTTGTTTACATCTCTATCTACTCTATCTATCTATCTATCTATCTATCTATCTATCTATCTATCTATCTATCTATCTATCTTCTGTCTGTCTGTCTGTCTGTCTATCTATATACAAGCTGTTCACAACTGGGACATAGAGCTTCGCCATAGTACAGCGCCTCTTTTTTCCTATTTGTATGCGTTTTTTTGCTTAAGAATATTTGCAGTTTTGTATTTCATATGGGCTTCTGTATGTCTATGATAAACACACGACTTTTATTATAATAAAAAACTACTCATTAAAAACTTCAACATGCTGCAATGTGTGTGTGTAGATATATATAATGCGTGATGTATGTACAGTTGTATGTAGTTTTGTATGTATGTATGTATGTATGTATGTATGTATGTATGTATGTTTATGTACATATATGCATTTTATATACATATACTTATATATGTGTGTGTATATATGTATATGCATGTATATGTATGTATGTATATGTATATATATACATATGTACACACATATATACATATATACGTATACTTATATACATATATATATATATATATATATATATATATATATATATATATATATATATAGAGAGAGAGAGAGAGAGAGAGAGAGAGAGAGAGAAGAGAGAGAGAGAGAGAGAGAGTCAGTCATAGGTCGCTGAAACAAAAAATTGGGAAATCATGAAGTAGATACCTAATCATCATTACCTGTGTTGTTTCAGCTGACATGGACAATTATTTGATGGTGTTGACAACGTCTTGGAAAAACAAATTGAAACAGAAGAAAGAAGAAAAACGATGAAAAGAAGAAGAGCAACAGTGCAACAACAACGACACCCGCATCACTATGAACAATAACAAAATGAAAAATTCAATCCAAGCCAATCCAATCCAACAAAAACGATAATGAAATGATGATGATGATGATGATGATGATGATGATGATGAGATGATGAGATGATGATCGATCGATCCATCATCATCATCATCATCATCATCATCATCATCACGACGACGACCACCACCACTACCACCGCCACCACCATCACCATCATCATCATCATCGTTGTCGTCGTCGTGTCGTCATCATCATTCATCATCTCATCATCATCATCATCATCATCATCATCATCATCATCATCATCATCATCATCATCATCATCATCATCATCATCATCATCAATATCATCAATATCATCATCACGACGACGACCACCACCACCACCACCGCCACCACCATCACCATCATCATCGTCGTCGTTGTCGTCATCGTTGTCGTCGTCATCATCATCATCGTCGTCGTCGTCGTCGTCATCATCATCACCATTATCATCATCATCAATGTAATCATTATTATCATCATCTTCAACCCACTCCTATCTTTACGAGCTTATTCAAAGAGAGAAACAGAGTGTAAATCCTCCACTTTGTAAACTACAACAGCAAATCTATCACAGGCACATGGCCCAGTGTTTTATCACAGAACATCTCTATTCCCACCACCATCACACATCTCAACAGACGCCCTGGATACACTGGACATGTTTACGAGACTGACCGTCTCTCTCTTCACTATTTGCTTTCCTCTTTGGTGTCATACGGGAGTCCTGCCTAGTGCGTTCTGACCACTGGTTCTCTTGTTTTATGGTCAGCCGGTGTCCAGTTAATGGGGGCGTAACTTGTGGTTTATTAGGCACTTAGAAACCTGACGGACACTCTGGGATGGAGATAGTGATGGATTATGTACTGCTGGTTAGTCACGGCACCCAGAGAGTTTGTCCACGCTGAAAATGAGAAATACTGCTCGTTCTAGGGTCGAAGTTTTTTCTCGAACATGTTTGGTTTGGATGTCTCAACTAGTACTGGAAAATGTGATGGTCAAGATAAAGAGTGGACA
>CM060305.1:95134250-95156750 GCA_030674185.1 Monoplex corrugatus | reverse complement strand
ACCTACACCCCCCCCCCCCCAACAAATTACCACCACCTGCAAGGATAATCGTGTTTCTAGTTTTTCTTCGCCTGACACTCAAAATCCAAAATATAACCCACCCACCCTCGACTCCAGGACAGCTGAGAGAGAAAAGCCTTCACATCCACTTCGCTAACCCTTTGACTATCGCACTCTATCCACCAACTGTAAAACTTTGACCCTTTGACTCCCTCACCCTACCTACCAGCTATAAACACTTAACCCTTTGACTCCCTCGCCCTACCTACCAGCTATAAACACTTAACCCTTTGACTCCCTCGCCCTATCCATCAGCTCGAGGGAGTCAAAGAAAGGCTTAAGTTTTTGCTTCGCTAGCACGCAGGTTTGCAATGCAGGATGCCGGTGGACAGGGTGCGGGAGTCAAAGGGTGAAGGAACATAAATCTGAAGTCGATCTACATTTTGATCGGTAGGGGGGTCAGGTAAAAGTGGTACGCACGTGTGTACGTGTGAATACTTGGGTACGTAAAGACAGGTGAAATAGGCAGACCTGGGTAGTATGGCCATGGTAAGGGGGAACTTTTTGTGTCATTAAGAGGGATTAGCGACTGTTCTACCCCCTTTTGAGTAGAAATATTTGTGCACAAAGACACCTTCTTCTAGACGGAATTGAAAACGTGTGACGTTTAAGCACGGATAATGATTTCAGGTTGCTCAAAGGAAGGGTGAAAGAAAATCAGTTTTTTTCTTTCTTTCGTTATTCAGTGTTTTGTACCTCCCCTCTCCCCGTCTTCCTCTCTTTCATTAAGTCTGTCTGTCTGTCTCTTGTTCTCTCTCTCTCTTTCTCTCTCTCTCCTCTCTTTCTATCTCTCTCTCTCTCTCAATCTTTCTCTGCCTCTCTCTCTCTTTCCTCCTCTCTCTCTTCCCCCTCCCTATGTGTGTGTGTGTGTGTGTGTGTGTGTGTGTGTGTGTGTGTGTGTGTGTGTGTGTGTGTGTGTGTGTGTGTGTGTATGTGTGTGTGTGTGTGTGCGCGTATAATATGTGATAATACTCAAAGTCTCTTGTTTGTGATATGATGATGATGATGATGATGATGATGATGATGATGATGATGATGATGTTGTTGTTGTTGTAGTTGCTGTTGTTGCAGTTACTACAATAATTTTTAAGCGACTAACTCAAGACTGACGAAACAGTTGTTATATTATTAAGGTCTTGAAGACTGAAGAAACAGTTGATATTTATCAATGTCTTGAACTAATCTGTATCTGGGTTAAGGCACAGACCGTTATCGTACATCTGAACCCAAAACCAAAATAAGACCATTTCTCTTAAACAAAGGAGTCATACAGTGCCAAACCATTCATCAACCTACGTCCAACAAATTACCACCACCTGCAAGAACAATCATGTTTCTAGTTTTTTCCTTGCCCCACGCTCAAAACAAAACCCAATATATAACCCCACACCCCCCAATTTCAGGACGGCTGCGAGAGGAAAAAGCTTCCTTCGCTCTATTATGGAGAACAGATCGGAAGTCGGCCCACAGTTTGGCCTGCAGGGGGTCAAGCGAAAGTCGTGTGTGTGTGTGTGTGTGTGTGTGTGTGTGTGTGTGTGTGTGTGTGTGTGTGTGTGTGTGTGTGTGTGTGTGTGTGTGTGTCGTATGTGTGTGTATGTGTGTGTGTGTGCGTTGTGTGTGTGTTGTGTGTTTGTATGTGTGTGTGTGTGTGTGTGTGTGTGTGTGCGTCGCGGTGTGTGTGTGTGTGTGTGTGTGTGTGGTTTTGTGTTGTGTGTGTGTGTGTGTGGTGTGTGTGTTTTGTGTGTGTTGTGTGTGTGTACCTGGGTAAGTAAAGTCAGGTGAAACAGGTAGACCCAGGTAAGTTGACCATAGTATAGGGGAGTTCTTGCGTCAAAAGAGGTAAATATCGTTAATATCTGTCTAGAATCGTTTGGCATCAAAAGGCTTTCTCTACTGAAGAAAATGAAGGGGCACGTGAAATAGGTTTATTCTAAACAAAATGGTCCTCGTATGGAAGATTTTGTGTATAATGTCGAAAGATGCTTTGAACTATCTCTTTTTATAGAACGCTTAAAAATCACGGGATTAACGTAATGTCATTATTCTACTCTTAAGATGGAAAGTGTTTCCGGGTCAAATAAAATAGAGCAGCTAGATTTATTACCGTAATAGCTGATTTAAGTAACCGTTCTTGACGTTAATCTCAGTTTCATCACAGGCAAAGCTCATATCCAATATTTCACTTCTGTTTTGTTTTAAAATGTCATTGACCATCTTCAGCTCTCTCTCTCTCTCTCTTTTCCTCTCTCTGTCACTCAAAATATGTGCTGCGCATGCACAGTTATGGGCTGACGTCATACACATATCGCCGACCATGTTGGCTGTAAAGTGTTGGAATCTCACCTAACGGTTTTTTTTTTTATTATTTAAGTGTCAGTAATGGCCAAACACTGAGCAGATGGCGTAAAGACTTCCCTTGATAAAATGGCGTTGTAAATTCTATGATCGATTGGAGTCCTCCATTTTGTCAGACTGTCGATCACAGTTCACAAATGGTTTAAACAAATCAGTCAATTAACCATCTGAGACTTTATTCCAAGACTTTTTTTCTCAGAGGATCTGTCTCATCGTCTCCTGTTCGATCTCTGTTGAAAAAGAATAATCTCGATTCTAATGCTCTCAGAATCTAACATCCTGTCTCCCATTTGCCGTTTCTTTCAAACGTCTGTGAGAAAACAGTTTTTTTTTTCACAACTGAATGATGATCTCTAAGCCAACAATCTTTATCATCCTTTTCAGTATGTTTACCGATCTGACCACAACACCAAAACTATCCTCGTTCACATTATGATTATTTCACCTCACTGGGGTCGACTTTCCGTACTTATTCTTTTGGATCTTTCTGCTGCTTTTGATATCATTGACAACTTTATCCTCCTCTGTCGGCTCGAGCACACATTCGGAGCCCAAGGTAATACTATAGGTTGGTGTTTGTCACACTTGTCTGACCGCTTTCAGTCAGACATGGTAAATGGATGTAAGTCCTTGCCAGTAAAACTTACATATGGGATTCCCCATGGCTCAGTACTTGGGCCAGTTCTCTTTTCACTGTACACGTCACCACATACCAGTGTCATCAGTCAGCACAACATCAAATACCATTTTTAGGCTGATAACTTCCAGCTAAAACAGTGCATCTTCTGAAAATGTCTTTCAATCCTTCCTTCCGAAACTTCTGATTATATTGAAATGAAGAATGAATGACACAATATAAGGTCCAGTCGAATGGAGATAAGACTGAAGCCATGATCATTGGCACCAAGCAGAAGTTTTCATTTGTAAAAGTTTATTCTATCCAACAAGGTGACAACATTATTGTACTTTCTGATTCAGTCAAGAACATCGGCGTTGTTCTTGATCATCAACTCTTTATGCAGAAGTTCATCACCCAAAGCCGTCAATCTTGTCAATGTCAACTGAGACCTTTTGGTTCTATTCGCCGTTATCCTTCAACTTTAGCGGCATTTAAGCTCCCAACTTCTCTTATCTTGTCTCGTATCGATTATTGTAACTCTGTAATCTCTGGCTTGCCTGCTTCTTCTGTCGCGTAGATAGCCAGATAGATAGATAGATAGATGGATAATAGATAGATAGATAGATAGATAGATAGATAGTGATAGATAGATGGATAGATAGATATATAGATAGGTAGGTAGATAGACAGACAGACAGATAGATAGATAGATAGATAGATAGATAGATAGATAGATAGATAGATAGATAAAATGCCTTCATACATAAATGAATAAATAGACAAATAAATAGATAAATACCTCTGGATATGTATAATGAAAAAAATCCACTAGTCAATCAATATTTTCCCCAGCAAACATTTTCAGTTTTCCATTCTGGATGCTCGTGGTTTTCCACAAAGTGATCAGCTTTTTTCCCTTCTTTCATTTTACCCGTCATCCCCAATCTGGATTCATATCCTTTGCGTGTTTCGCTCACTTCAATCTTTTCCTCTCTCATTTGTTTCCTTTCTCTTTTACTTTCTATTGTTTCGCACTCACAGAATGCCGGAATACGGAACACATTGCTTTTTGTTTAACTGAGAGAGAGAGAGAGAGAGAGAGAGAGAGAGAGGAGAGAGAGAGGGGAGAGAGAGACAGAGACAAAGACAGAGACAGAGAGACAGAGACATAGACAGAGACAGAGACAGAGAGACAGAGACAGAGAGAGAATGTTAATCTGTGTGTCTGTCTGTGACAAAAATGTGTGAAATCTAGTTTCTAAGCTCTTTATGGGTGAATCTGTACCAATGCTGGGCCACAGGTGTGAATCGTTTAGAACTCGCGAAAGATTAAAAGGTAAAGACTTCTATAAGATATGTCAAGATCACACAGATCAAAACGGTTCCTGAAATCGGCACGTTTTGAGGAAGACGTGTAAACAGCACTTTCTCAGGAATTCCTGATAATATTTAACATTGGTTTTTGCAGTTGTGACATTCTTCTATTCTATTGTCCTCGATGCATATTTTAAGTTTTATTTCATATGAACCTTTTCTGCAAGGTCAAAGCCGCTGACTGATATTCTAGACCATTGTATCTTCATGATTACACTCTCTGAAACATACCCCCCCCCCCCAAAAAAAAGTCAAAAATCCAAGGAAATGACTTTCTATCTATACAAGCTTATGAACAAAACTTGTTTTTTCTGCAGGTGTATTTTTTCTTCATCAAAATCCTCTGATGTGCTACAGATTGGCCTCAACAGGGAAGAGAATATCACCAGAGTACAACACTTTTTCTCAAGGTCACAATAACCAAAATATTTACTTTCTGGTGGGAAGCGAAAAACTCAAATCGGTTCATCTTTGTGGGAAAGGGAGATTGTCAGAATGGCTTCACAATTCCTTTTTCCTTTTTTTCTTTTCTTTTGTTTTTTTTTTTCTTCCTGCTTTTCTCTCTTTCCTTGTTGCCCCTCTCCTGTCACAAAGAGCTCGGCAACACTCTGTTGGTAGAAGGCACTTAGCGACCACCACGTGCCGTGCCCGTGTCAACCTACGTGTGTGAGGGAGTCAGTTCCCCGTGTGACTCATTCTTTACCTACCTTGGAACTTGTTCTTCCACTCTCTGATTTCTTGTGGTATTGGTTCTTGTGATCTCTCTCTGTTTCTCTCTGTCTCTCTCTGTCTCACTCTGTGTCTCTGTCTGTCTGTCTGTCTGTTTCTTTCTGTCTGTCTGTCTGTGTTCCTCTCTGTCTGTCTTCTTTCTCTGTGTCTCTGTCTCTCTGTCTCTGTCTCTCTATCTCTCTGTCTCTGTCTCTCTCCCCCCTCTCTCTTTCTCTCTCTCCCTCTCTCTGTGTCTCTGTCTGTCTGTCTGTTTCTCCTCTCTCTCTCTCCCTTCTCTCTTCTCTCTTCTCTCTGTCTCTGTCTCACCCCCTCTCTCCCTCGCTCTCTCCTCTCTCTCTCGCACACACACACACACACACACACACACACACACACACACACACACACACACACACACAACACACACACACACACACACACACACACACACATACACACACAAATAGCACCAGCACATTCTGCACAACAGTTCCTTTCTGCAAACTCAAACGAAGGACCGTCCATGCAGAAAACGATATGTTATGCGCAGTGAGTCCAAATGAGTTCAGAAAATTGCGCTTTACAATAATGATTTAATTATCACTACACTACTATTCCTCCTCCTCCTCCTCCTCATCATCATCATCATCATTGTTGTTGTTATTATCGTCGTCGTCGTTGTCGTCGTCCTCCCCCTCTTCCTCATCATATTCAATAATGATATAATGATAATAATATTATCATTGTTATTACTGTTATCTTATCATTATTATTGTTATAACATCATCATCACCATCATCATCATTTTTATTTTTCTTCCTCTTGTTGTTGTTGTTGCTATATTATTGTTGTTGTTGTTATAATTATCATTGTCATTATGATCATTTTCTCCTGCTCGATGAAACATCAGGGAAATATTGCTGTTTTTCCTCTATATTTTGTGTATTTGTCCTTTGTTGTCTATTGTGTGTGCTTCACAAAGGCCAACTGACCCAAACATTCTCTCTCATTTAGCTATATCAAATAAGCGACCTGATTCTAGTTTTGTGTTTTTCTGGTTTCTGTTTTATTTAACGGGAGCAATCATTTTCGTTCAACTTTCTTATCATTACATGCCCACTCAAAGAAACCCTTAAAACTCCTACAGAAGACTGCAGATAAAAACACAGGTGCCACTGTTGTTCCACAGACAGTCCCCAAAGCAGTGGCAGCCAGTGACACTGCATGGAAGAAAAAAAAAAGGAAAAACTCCTCACCCGTTCTACGTACACCACCTACCTGTACCTACCTACCCATTCGTAACGATCTGATCCACGCACGCGTGGCCAGGTAAACCAAACCCCTACAGGGAGCCAGTCACTCATGCATACTGACTTTCAGACCCACTGCACACAGTCTCGTGTGCTTTCACCCCTTCTTTGTCTCTGTCTCTGTCTGTCTGTTTGTCTCTCTGTCTCTGTCTCTGTTTCTCTGTCTTTGTCTCTGTCTCTCTCTCTCTTTATCTGTCTCTTCCTCTCTCTCTATCTTTCTCTGTTTCTCTGTCTGTCTCTATCTGTCTTTGTCCTCTCTCTCTTTCTGTCTGTCTGTATCTCTCACTCTCACTCACTCTCTCTCATTTTTTGTCTGTCTGTCTGTCTCCCCCTCGCTCTTTTTCAGTCTGTCTTTGTCTTTCTCTCTCTCTCTTTCTCTGTCTGTCTATCTGTCTGTCACTCTATCTGTCTGTCTGTCTGTCTGTCTGTCTCTCTTCTCTCTCTTTCTTTCTCTTCTCTGACCCTCCCAGTCTCATATAAACACACATGCACGCATGCACATACTTACGCATGTACACACACGTTGTCATTCGTATCTGAAGTCTTTTTAGTCCACCTGTGAGGTGAGTGAGTGAGTGAGTGAGTGAGTGAGTGATTTTGTTGGCCAGTTCGATGGTTGTTTGGATCGTTGGTGGGTGAATTAGTTACTCACTTGATTTATTTGCTGCTGAATTGTTAGAAGGTGGTTGGGCGAGTGAGTGAATGAGTGAGTGAGTTAGTTAGCTTGTTACTTGGCGGTTGGTTAGTTCGTTTGTTCGTTCGTAAGTCAATCCGGCCTTTTGCTTGTTCAATCGTTCGTAAGTTTCCCCCCTCACAGAGTGAACATAGACCAAAAAACGGGTGTCAGATCGTATCGTCTGAAGAACAAGAACATTTCTATGGCTTTGACACAAAAACCCCGTCCACATTTTCCTACCTTCACCGTCCATCCTTCCTCAACCCCACAGCCCGCAGACACCCTCCCCCTCCCAACCACACAAACAAACAGAGAGAGAGAGAGAGAGAGAGAGAAGAGAGAGAGAGAGAGAGAGAGAGAGAGAGGGAGAAGAACTTGTTGGCACCCCCACCGGGGCCAAAAAAGGGAGTAATTCTAGAAGTCTGGCACCACGCCGGAAGTGCGTATAGTGAGTGAGTGGAAGGTGCCATTGACTGAACTTTCTTGCCTGCAAACACCGCTACACAAACACACGGAGAACAATACTGTTCTGCTTGATTGGGGCTCGTGGCTGAAAACACAGGCACACGTACGGATACACACGTATACGCGCGACACAGGAGTGTGAGCACATAAATGCAAACGTGTGCACGCATAGACATGCACCCATGGACGTATGTGCACTTACAACTTTATACACACACACATGCACACACACAGACGTAGGTCTACACACACGCTTACATGCACATGCGTGCATTCACACACACGAACACACAAGTACTCTCACATATACACAGAGGCACTGACACTCACTTATACACACACACACACACACACACACACACACACACACACACACACATAGAACCCACACACACAGCACACACACACACACACGCACACACACACACACACACACACACACACACACACACACACAACACACACACACACACACACACACATACATACATAAAATACATACACACACACTACAACACACACACACACACACACACACAACGTACACAAACACATACGTACACACACAACAAACACACATACACAATCACACACACACGCAATACACACACACACACATACACACACACACCACACACACACACAACACATACACACATACATACACACACACATACACACACACAGACATCACACATACAACACACACACTCACACACACACATACACACACATACACACACACACTCACAATACACACACACACGTAACACACTACACACACACACCCCACACTATGAAACTCTTGATAGCCCTAATAGGTTGAAAGCTGACTCACTGAGTGGCGTGTCCCTTGGATCAGCTCTGTGAAGATTTTATGGCATTCCTTATGGCAATAGTGTGTCCTTGCTGAGAGTTTTAAGCTCACATGAATAGGGAACAGGAGGGCTGTAGACAATTTTTTGTATTGTAATATAAAAACCTATCAAGAACGTTGACTTATGTACGTTTTCAGAACATTGTAGACCCAATCTGACCATAGAGGTACATACTCACACTTATACACGAATACCAGGTCACATAAATACCCTGGCAAGATACACATTATGAAACACGAAACTCTAATGAAACTGAATTCATTTCGATCCGTAATGTTCATAGTCCCCCCAGCACAACACAACACAAACACACACAACCAAAACAAATAACTACAATTATTTTGGCGAAGTGGTTAACACACGTGATTGTAAATTGAAATACCGTGGGTTCCAAACCCATCCAGCTAGGTCATTGTGGGATTTTTTTTTTACCTCAATCTGCTGATAGCTGTGCCCAGAAACGAGTGTGCTTAGAGTTATTTTAGAGGACTGCGACACACAGCCTACTGTTATTTTTGTTTAAAGCCCGGCCAATTGCGTACAGTCATAGCAGGGCCAACGACACACATTCAAGTCTCATCCACTTCACGGATGAATCAGTGAGGGTGTGGTGCTGACATTTCCTGACCAACACCGCAGGTGTCTGTATTTCCTGGACCTGTTTGATTCCAGGATGTTTCATGAAAGGAAGCGTAGAGTGCAGTCGCGTGTCTACAGTCTCAGTCCAGACTGAACTTGATAGAATTATCACTATCATTCCCATTCTCATCTGCCTGTCATTTAGTGTTGTAAAAGAACTTTAAATCATTGGCTCTTCATGCTATACTCTCATGGTGAATTTAGTTTCGGTACGTTTAGGAGGTATTTCGGTTAAACAACATGAGCAACATGGAGCAGTGACACAGGCTTTATCAGGCGTTACAGAAGAGAGGGCAGCAGATGTACATAGATAGACAGACAGACAGACAGACAGAAAGATAATATGATAGATAGATAGATAGAAAGATAGACAAAAATAGATAGATAGATAGATGGATAGACAGACAGACAGATATATAATAGATAGATAGACAGACAGACAGACAGATAGATAGATACATAGATAGATATACAGATAAAAGGGATAGATAGATAGATAGATATATAGATAGATAGATGATAATATAGATGATAGATAGATAGATAGAAGATAGATAGATAGATAGATAGATAGATAGATAGATAATAAAATACATAAAGATTGACAAAGACATACAGCAAAGATTAAAAATAAAATCAACAAAATAAGAAATAAAAGGAAAGATAGAAGAAAAATTATACCAAAGATAAAGAAATATAAAATAGCTTTGATATACATACGATGAATAATTTAGCATGTTAACTAACATATCGTACAATAACAGCTAGCTACCTGCTAACTATAGATAGATAGATAGATAGATAGATAGATAATACATAAAACTACATAAACATCTCAAAACTATAAAGCAAAGTTAAAACAAAACAGAAACGAAATAAAAGGAAAAATAATCAAAAACAAAATTCACACCAAAGCAGAAACGAAAACAAAAGCCTTTGATATCACATACTTATGAAATAATTTGCATTGTCTACCTACATATCTGCCTACCAACTTACCAGCCTACCTACCTGCCTAACTACACAATTATTTCTGCCAATCAGTGACCTGCCTCAGCTACCAGCTAACAACCATACAACTAATGAAAACAACTCATCAGGTGTCTGTGATTCCTGAGCTATGCTGTTGCTAGCATGAATGTCATGAGAGAAGGACGTCAGCTTGTAAGACGTATTACCTTAATAATAATAATAAGACTGTAACAGACAAGTAACGATACGTAACATTAGGTAACGAGCCTGTTAAC
Organism: Monoplex corrugatus; assembly: GCA_030674185.1. NCBI lineage: Eukaryota > Metazoa > Mollusca > Gastropoda > Littorinimorpha > Ranellidae > Monoplex > Monoplex corrugatus. Next base: position 95,146,419 of record CM060305.1, on the reverse strand, counting down.
CAAGGAAGCAAACGAACAAACAACAATCAAGCAACGGACTACTGACTGGAAGGTTTTGGGTTCAAATCACCAACAGTCCCTTTCAAAATGAGTGTGGGATTTTTCGGCTCTAACCGGCTCCTACCCAAGTGCGTGTGCTAATGGCTCATTGGAAGACTGGGACCACACAGTCGAGTCTCATCCACTTCACGCATGCGTCATTGGGGGGTGTTGCACAAATCTTCTGACCAGCACCGCAGGTGTCTGTATCCTCGGGCCTGGTTGAAGCCAGGATATTTGATAGTAAGCAAACACACACACACACACACAAAACACACACACACACCAAAACCACACACACACACACATACAGAGACATACACACACACACATGCACGCACGCACGCACGCGTTCACACACGCGTACGCATACACACACACACATAATGCGCACATACACGAACACACACACACACGCACGCACACACACACGCGCGCGCGCGCGCCACACACACACACACACACACACACTGTAGGCCAACTCAAAAACAGCCAGTTTCCAAAGGAAAAGTGGAGCAAGGAAAACAGTAAAGTAGGTCATTTGCCATATCCTCTTTTGAATAATTCCACTTCTTTCCCCCCCCCCCCCCCCCTTTTTTTTTCTTTCTTGTCTTCAGTACTCTGAGAGAAGTCTGGCCTACATTCTGTGTAAACTGATCTGACTTGGCGGTGCTTCTTTCTGTCTGGCAAAGCCGAGAAAAGCGCTTTTGGAATTTTCACATTTCAGGAAGTATATTTTCTGGAGGAAATGTGCGTCAGCACATGTCTACAACAGTGACTTTAGAGTGAAAACAAAACAGAAAACAAAACAAAAAACAAAAAACAAAAACTGTGGGCGTAATGAACAAGAAGAAGACAAAAGGAGAAAGTGAAGGAGACGGAGGATGAGGAAAAAGAAGAAGGAAGATACTACCAGTCGCCATGGTGTAGTGGTTAACGCAACGGACTGCCGACTGGATGGTTGTGGATTCGAATCCCCATCAGTCCCTTCAAAAAATCATTGTGGGATTTTTCGGCACTAACCGGCTTCTATCCAGAATTGGGCGTGCTATGGGCTCATTGGGAGACTGGGACCACACATTCGTGTCTCATCTACTTCACGGATGCGTCACTGGGGGTGTTGCTCAAATCTTCTGATTAGCCCCGCAGGTGTCTGTATCTCTCAGGCCTAGTTGACGCCAGGATATATTATGATAATAAGCGTAGAGTACAGCCTGTCACGCAGTCTCAGTCCTAGATGGAACTTCATCGAATCATGATTGTCATACTCGTCGACATCATCATCATCGCATTATAAAAACTGTGCCAACTTCTGTGGCCATTAAGGTGGCGTGGAAAATGGGACGAAAAAAAAGGTGAGTACAGAGATAATTTCCCTGAGTGCGACGATCCTTAAAAAAGAAAAGGAGGATGCAGAAGAAGGGATCTGGAGGGGGCAACAAACAGAAGAGGGAAAGAAACAGTTAACATGATGAAGTGGATAGAATTGACTGGGAGGCCGTAGGTTCATATCCCTATCAATTAACTGTTTGACTCTCGCACCCTGTCCAGCAGCATCATGCATTGCCAACCATGTCAGAAAAACAACTCTGGGTTGTTGTTGCTGAAGTCTGGCCAAGACGAAATAAAATCACAAGAGAAGCTTCCATCCTTCATCTTTCCAATCAAGTCTTCTTTCTCTCAGTTCTGCGTGGATTCTTCTTCCCTCCAAGTTTCCCACGCTGTAGCGTTCAGACATTTCAACCGTCAATAAGAACAGGAACACCACGGCACGAATCATGTCCTGGAAGGAATAAACATAACACGTCGTTCAACTTGTAACTTTCTGGACAGTTCGGCCAAGACAAAAAGAATCACCTGAGGGGTTTTCCTTCTTCATTCGTCCAGTCTGTCCTCTTCACTTCAATTGTGTGTGTGTGTGTGTGTGTGTGTGTGTGTGTGTGTGTGGTGTGTGTGTGTGTGTGTGTTGTGTGTGTGTGTGTGTGTGTGTGTGTGTGTGTGTGTTGTTTGTTTGTTGTGTGTGCATCATACCTTCCCACCAGCCCTCTGCCTTCCAGGTTTCCCACGCTGTAGAACACAGGATATGCCTAACATCAGTACAAAATACCGCGTCCTATGGCCCACGAGACATTGTGTTCACCCATTGTTGTTCTGCTTTCCAATATGGCCACAACTCAAATGTTGATCCTTGGTCTGAATGAAGGATGTCATTTATAATATCACTGAAAGGGTTCTTAAACAACAACTTACTTACAGTGTGATCAAGTATTTCAATCTCGTGGGGGAAAGGGACGAACTTTTATCACCCCCCACCCCATCCACATCACACGTAGGTATAAGAGGCTTGTGCCTGTAAGCGCGTTCATCCATTCAGATCTTCTTCAACACAAACAAAGCAGCTTCCCACCCATAAGTTCCCATGACAAGCCAGTGTACAAGTCTGTGGTTCCCACGCGCGGCTCGTGGTTGGGACTCTGAAGGATGCCACTGACCTGGTCCTTGAAGGCATAACATGGTTTTCACTGACGGGCAGGGCTCAGCGCGGGATAATGGGTGAGTGGAAAACAATCAGGGACCATGTTGACGAAAGGCACCCCAACACAGGAAGTCCTGCAGGAAGTTGGAGGATAGGATGAAGGAGTCAAAGGGTTAAGTGTTTGCGGTTGGTGAATAGGGTGAGGGAGTCAAAGGGATAAGTGTTTACAGTTGGTGGATAGGGTAAGGGAGTCGAGGGGATAAGTGTTTACAGTTTGTGGATAGGATGAGGGAGTCAAGGGGATGTTTACAGTTGGTGGATAGAGGGCGGGAGTCAAAGGGTTAAAACAAGAAACTGACCGCAGCATTTTTAGGCCCTGATCGGCCACTACCTAGAGTTGGGCCTGCTATGGGATTAATGACAGGACTACGTTCACACAGTCGAGTTTCATCCATTTTAAGACAGGTCATTGAAGCGGTTTGTCACGTTGTCTTACCAACACCGCAGATGTCTGTATATCTCGAACCTGGTTCATACCAGGATATAGTATGGAAATAAACGTATTATACTACCCTGTCACGCAGTCATTAATTCTAGATGAAAAAATGGGGGAAAGTAAGTGGCTGTATGTCACTGGCTTTGAGACATATACATGTATATTCATATGGGTCATTCTCCTGAAGACTGGTCAATACATGACAAGTAAAAAATCAAAATTTTATTTTTTTTAATGTTAACTGAAAATGAAAGCTTGATATCTGTAGTATACAGAACTGTAATGCATAAATTGACACACTATTTGGAACTTGGTGAAATATAATAAAATGTTGCATATCCTGCAGTGTCTCATGAATTACATGAGACACCGAAAAGGCATCTATGTGCCTGCTAAAATGGTCAATGAAGTGATATTTTTCAAAATATACCGAATAATGACATATCCTTTGTGAAGTAGTGCAAAATCCCGCCGCGAGACATTCATACGCCAAGGTCGGTCAAAGTTCAGGGAAGTTGACAAAATAGATCCTCTGTTTGTCGCGAGCTGTTTCATGATTTTGAAGACACCATGCCCACGATTCGAAATCAAGTTATTATTTCTCAGTCTCCACTTCTCTCTCTCTCATATCACTTACGTGAATCATTATGAACAATGTTTGTGTTTTTAATGAATCACATCGGAAATTCCCAATGCCTTCCCAAACGTGAAGACACTGATCGATCTCCGAACATATATTGATCATCCATGGATACAATGCAGTAAAAAGTGATGTCAGAGGCACATTTACATTCTTTCTTCACTGTCGAAACAGGTTTATTGATTTCGGTCATGTATGTAGGAAATAATTGTGATCGATCTACCAGTCTGAACTCATGTCACAAATCTAGCTACAGAAATCGCTCATTTTTCCAACAAAAAGTGCTATAGAGTAAAAAATACGAAACACACACACTTTTTTTTAATTCATTTTCTTCAACTACTGGAACATTTTTACAAACGAAATATAACAATAACGTAAGATTTTTCTTTTTGAAAAAACATTTTATATTGGCTTCTTAAAAGCAGTGGTCCCAACTGACCAGTTTTCAGGAGAATGACCCATATGTACACACGCGCGCGCGCACGCACACCACAACCAACACACACACACACACACACACACACACACACACACACACCACACACACACATTTTTATGCTCTTTAGAAGTGCAGCTAATCTTGATTTTTTTAAACCTCTTGACTAAAAGCACATATGTGAATAGACGTTAAAAGAAATAACGAACAAACGAACGAAAACAACAACACGTATAGCAGCAACACGAACAACAACAGCCATAACACCAACAACACTAACCAATCAAGTAAAGGAACAAAATGAAACGAAAGAAACGAAATGAAACAAAGCAAGCGAACAAAAAACGAAGGAAATGACAAAGACAGCCGACAAACAAACACAAGGACAAAACGAAACAAAAGAAAAGAAAACAAAATAGAGTAACTCAAAACACAAGGAAACGAAACGAAAACCCAAACCCCAAAACACCATCAGACAAAGGAAATCAAAACCATGTTTGATAACCCTTTGGTAGTATAATGCAAGTTAGCAGGCATACTAAGCAACTCTTTCCCTTTATCTTATCCTGTCTGATTCCTCAGCATTTTCCAAAGAAAACCCCTAATAACTGCTGACTTTTCAATCCCATAAACCACAGGCAAGGAGCTAAGATCCACGCGCTCAACGAATAGCATGACCCGACACGAAAAGTCTGAGTTACGAGCTGCCTGATTGGTTGCAATGGTCCGGAACGCCGCAGCCTCCATTGTGGATTCTTCGAATTGTGATCGGTACCTGTTTCTCTTTGGTTCTGAAACGGTTTCGGCGGGAAAGCGTAGCCGCAAGCTTTTTACACGTTTTTGTGGGGGTCAAAGGAAATTTGTATGATGGATAGAACGGCTTGTGAGGATTGTCTTGTTTTGATAGCCGGTGTGTTTAGGCTAGGTTGGGAGAGATAAGGTCTTGTCTGTTCTGCGATGATACCCATCGTTTTTTTGTACTCACTACCTTCACTGCTTTGTTTTTGTTCCTGAAAGGGTTTTGTTTGCTTTGGTTACATGTCTCGGGCCTCTGTTTCCTTGCCAGGCCTTTTGTCTGTCAGGTTCGGAAGTTCTTTTCTTTTTGCTGCCGGACTGCCCGTGATGACAGTTTAGACAAGATAGGGTCTGCTTTTGCTTATCTCTTGTCTTTGTCTCTTATGTCACTTATGGCTTCACTTTTGGCCTTGAGCTGTACAGTCCACCATCACCTTTTTTTCCAGTTCTTGCGCTCATCGTCTCAACTGTCTGTTTTCTACGTAATTATTGTATACATTGAACTTATCTAGATATATTCAATAGACCAAAAACAAAAAACAAAACAAAAACCAACACATAAAAAAAAACACATAAAAAACAAAAAACAAAAATCAACCAAACAAAAAACAACAACAACAAAACAACTTGTTTATTAAACACATTAACAAATAGGGATCATGATTGTGTTGTTAGATACTTTGTGAAGGAAAAATCAATACAATCAAGCAAATACTAATGAATGTGAATCTAAAAAAGAATAGGCAAACAAAAAATAGAATGCGAGCGACAAAAAATAAAATAATGAGGTTGGGGGTCGGAGCGAGATCCTCAAGACATTTTAAGTTTTCTCTTCTTAAGAAATAGTACTACGAAAATTGAGATTTCGTAATTCTTAAAAGAGGTTTTAGATGAATTAAAAGATTTGACGTGTATGGAGGGCAAAGGTGAACACATTTTAAACATCGTTTGAAGTTCACGATAAAATGCTGTTCACAGACCTTGCTCAAACTTGCTGATCTTAGGCACTTTCTTTGTCGGTGTGACCGTGAAATTGACACGTTGTCCTCCAAGCTGATGCGTCTGTGACTATGAGTATTCAATGGTCCACATTTCTGACTAAAATTTACTAAAGATCTATCGAAAAACAGCTGGAAAAATCTTGCCAACACAATTTGATAACAGACAGATGGACCAACACACACCACACACACACACACACACACACACCACCACACACACACACACCACACACACACAAGCATCATACACTTACATGTACATCCCTCCCGAGTATTATAAGATAATCTCCCTTATTGTTTTATGGTGTTTTAAAATCATCAACAACAAAACAAACAAAGAAACAATAAGGAAGAAAAGAAAAAGAAACGTCAGAAGCAAAAAAAGTATTCAAATCATGTTTGCATTCAACTGAAGTTGATATGTTAATTAATTAAGAGAAAAAGTCCTAACTGTCTTAGTTGTATATACCTCTTTCTGAAATTATCGAAAAGACTACTTTCTCAAAAACATAAACGAATGCTGTGCGAAGGCATCGTGTCCGTGTTTTCTTATATGCAGACAGTTTCAGTGCCAGGTTCAATGTTATCAAGACGGGGATATAACAATTGTATGATTTCATCTGCACTATTTTACTTATGCCAAAATATCTCACCCTCTCTGTCAGTCTGTCTCTGTCTGTCTGTCCGTCCGTCTCTGTCTTTTTGTCTCTCTGTATCTCTCTGTCTCTGTCTGTCTGTCTGTCTGTCCCCCCCCCCCCCCTCTCTCTCTCTCTCTCTCTTCTCCCGTTGGGATGCCGATGGCTCTTTCAGTTAGTATAAATATTATCCTTTCCTTCTGGAAAATCTGTGCTAGAAATTTCCTCTTTCCTGTCATTCTCTTTCTTTCTTTCTTGTTTGTCTGTCTGTCTGTCTGTGTGGCTCTGTCTGCTTGTCTGTCTGTCTGTCTGTCTATCTGTCTGTCTGTCTGTCTGTCTGTCTCTCTCTCTCTCTCTCTCTCTGACGTGCGCAGTAGTCAAGTGGACGTGGGTAAACCTCGGAATTCCACTCGGAAGGTCCTGCATTCAGACTGTTGAGACATCTCCGCCTGGGGAGTGAAGCATGGAGATTTTTGTCGATCCTGGCAAGTCCATGCGTGGGCAGACCTGCCGATGCGTATACTCCAATCGTGTGTATACCACAGACCTCCTGAAGACGTCTGTGGTGTATACACATGCAGAATATCAGCTAGGCACGTTAGCGACTCTGTAGGTCCTGTCAGTGGCTGGTACATTAAAACGTGAAAACACCCAGCAGCAAGGAACGGAAAGTTTGGAAAAAAAACAACCCAAAAAACCACCAAAAAACAAAAAAACATGGCTTTTAAATAATTGATATATTTCTACGGTGGAAAATAAAACATTATCATGTTTATCATTCTGTCTCTCTGTGTGTCTCTCTGTCTGTCTGTCTTGTCTGTCTGTCTCTTCTCTCTCTCTCTCTTCTCTCTCTCTCTATCTTCTCTCTCTCTGTCTCTCTGTTGTCTCTCTCTCTTTCTTTCTCTCTTTCTCTCTCTCCGCCCCCTCTTCCTCTCTTCTTCCCATCCTTCCTTCCCTCCCTCTGTCTTTCTCTGTCTGCGCTCTTTGATTTTTATTTAGACAACAACAACAAAAAAGAAAAAAGGAAAATAAAACCGAATCAAAGACTTAGATTTGAGTGAGAAGCGTAGGTGTTCTGCATGTCTGTCAAATATGTAAGAAAAATGTATCTGTAAAGATTTTTTGATGTTCTGTAGATGGAATATCCATCAGACCGCAATATATTGTAGTTCCAGTTCGTCGTTCTTTAATTTAACGTCTTTCACATAATGATATAGTTCGAGTCCAGCCAGCTGAGAAGTCGGAAATACACAGGAGTACAGTAAGTATATGAGAACTTTGTTGCTGTAAGATTATTTTACATGTACAAAGGCATATCCAAAACAGTGCGACTGCCCGCGTTCAAGCAAACAGGAACGAGAAAAACACGGAAAAAAAACCCACAACAGAATCAGAACGCGTATATAATACAACCAGACGAGACAGGCGCAAATCTTCGGCCAACTGGCCTTTGTCAAACGTGAATGTAAAGAAGCTGGTGGATAGGGTGAAGGGGTTAAGTTTTTGCAGTCGGTAGATAGAGTGTTGGAGTCAAAGGGTTAAAACAAGAAATATAGCCATCAGTTTGTGTACAGTCTGTCACAGGTGATTCCGATGACAAGCATACATCAAATAGTGCCCTGAAGAAAATCCCCGGAAACGCTCACCTCCCCCTCATCAATCTGTAATGTCTGAGTGTCCACATTTTCTGGTTTCGCTGGTCAGCAGCCGTTCACAAGAGTGACCATACGCCACAAAACGGGTGCTAAGGCACAATAGTGTTTTTCCGTTGTTCACATGTTAGGCTCTCCAGTGATATATTTGTTTTGACAGTGACCGGTCATTACCAGAGATACAGACTTTGAAAGATTGTAATCCTCAAACATCCTGTACTCAGATAATTGAGATGAAAAGTATTCTCATCGTGACTTGAACAATTTTACATTAAAGTGTTCTTTATCTTTCTTTAATATATTTGAATGTTATATACAGCACTGTGTGTAGGAAAGTTTATGCACTCTAATTTAGTCTTCTTTCTTTTCTTTTATCCGTTAGCTTGAACTGTCTTGGGTGTCACACGGAGACAGGGCCAACAGTCAGGAGCAAAGGTCTGAAGAGGGGAATGCCGTGTGATGTCAAAGTCTCCATTACATCATCGATTCTGGTCTTCCTTGGTCTACCTCTTGAATTAAATCCACATATCTTTTTGTTCTATTATTGATGAGCCAGCTGGCGGGGTTGCATCATTAAAACCCCCAAATCGACCAAAGGTATCACCAGCTTGCGCAAAGCGCTATATTCCGACGCATTACTCATTTCCTGGTGGAGGGTCAAAGTCATGAAAAAACCTGTGCTCTGCTGGTCTATACCTTCAGGTCACACACCAAGTAATCCATCTGTTCCATGGCTTCAGGCGGTACATGAAGGTGTTGGAGCGCTTCCTGTGTTGGAGTGCCCTTCGTCAACATGGTCTCTGATTGTTTTCCACTCACCCATTATTCCGCGCTGAGCCCTGCCCGTCAGTTGAAAACCATGTTACGCCCTCAAGGACCAGTCAGTGGCATCCTTCAGAGTCCCAACCATGAGCCGCGCGTGGGAACCACAAACTTGTACACTGGCTTGTCATGGGAACTTATGGGTGGGAAGCTGCTTTGTTTTTGTTGAAGAAGTCTGAATGGGGTGGACGTGCTTACAGGCGCAAGATTCTTATACCTTGTGTGGATGGGGAGAATAAAAGTTCGTCCCCCCACGAGATTGAAATACTTGATCACACTGTAAGTTGTTTGAAAAACCCTTTCCATGACATTGAAAATGACCATGGACCAGCAGAACAACAACGGGTGAACATATTAAAGGTCTCCTGGGCCATAGGACGCGGTATTTTTATTGATGTCAGGCATATCCTGTGTTCTTCAGCATGGGAAACCTGGAAGGCAGAGGGCTGGTGGGAAGGGATGATGCACACAACACACACACACACACAATTGAAGTGAAGAGGACAGTGGATGAATGAAGAAGGAAAACCCCTCAGGTGATTCTTTTTGTCTTGGCCGAACTGTCCAGAAAGTTACAAGTTGAACGATGTGTTGTGTTATTCCTTCCAGGACATGATTCGTGCCGTGGTGTTCCTGTTCTTATTGACGGTTGAAATGTCTGTCTACAGCGTGGGAAACTTGGAGGGAAGAAGAATCCACAAAGAACCGAGGAAAGGAAGACTTGATTGGACAGATGGTAGATGGAAGCTCCTTTTGCGATTTTCTGTTTTGGCCAGACTGCAGCAAGAACAACCCCGAGCTGAGCGCGGAATGGGCTCGTTGAGAAGATTGAAACGACACAGGTCTCATTTGTTTTATAGATGCAGCATTGAAGATGTTGCTCAAATTTCCTGACCAGTGCCACAAGTGTTTGTACCTCATCAGAATAAATTATGACAAAAAGTAACCGGCTCCTACCCAGAGTTGGGCGTGCTATGGGCTCATTGGTAAGACTGGGACCACACAGTCGAGTTTCGTCCACTTCATGGATGCGTCACTGAAGGTGTTTCTCAAATCTTCTATCAGCACCGCAGGTGTCTGTATCTCTCGGGCCTGGTTGACGCCAGGATATGTTATGATAGTAAGCGTAGAGTCCAGCTTTGTCACGCAGTGTCAATCCTAGATGGAACTCCATAGCATCGTGAATATTATCGTCATCGTCATCATTATCATTGCATAGTAAAAAAAGTGTGCCAGCTTCTGTGGCCATTGAAGTGGCGCAGAAAATGCGTCGAAAAAATAAAGGTGAGCGAAAAGGTAACCTCCCTGACAGCGATGATCCTAAAAATAAAACGTTATGACAAAAAGTGCGGTAAACTGCCACATCACGTAGTCAATCCAAAAATGGAACTCCATAGCATCATCATTATCCTCTTCATTCTCCTCATCATCTCATTATGAAAAATTGTCCAAGTTTCAGTGGCCTTTCATAGTCTGTTCTCATGGTGACCTCAGTTCTGGTTACTTTGTGAGGGTGTTGGAGTAGGTGTTGGAGTGGGTGTTGAATATGAGCGATGTGGAGATAGTGATACAGGAGCGGTGCAGAAGATGAAGCAGAAAAAAAATTCTTTGACTCGAAAGCGTTGACTAAAAGGAGGATAACATGCACGTTGGTTTGCCCACACACTGTGCAGGCAGTATGTTGTTACACAGTCTGCATACTCCTTCTTCGGCGGGTGGTGCATGTATGACTTACAGGATCTTTAACATACATATTTGTCATCTGCATGCGTATACACGAAGGGGCTTAGGCACTGGCAGGTATTGCACACTTGGTGACCTGGGATATCGGGGAAAAAAACCTCCATCCTTTATCCACAAGGTGTAGATGTCTTGGTGGATCAAACCCAAGAACTTCTATGTGGAAGTCCCGCGTTTACTACTCACTTGACTACCATGCCCCGTCTTTTGAACCGTTATACAGGAGAAATAGTGGATTGGCTATAGAAAATGATCAACGTTATCCCATTGACACCCGCACCCTGTTCACAGCATCCTGCATTGCCAACCATGCTAGCAAAGCAAAAACTTAGACCTTTGACTCCCTCACCCTATCCACTAGCTTCCTGCAGTTGGTGGATAGGGTGCAGGAGTCAAAGGGCTAAAGCCCACACATCATCATCATCATGTGCCCTGCTACATGGCGTTGGCGATCATGGTCCTCCATATGCATCTATCCCTTCTTGCCACAAGCACATCCTCCACCCTCTCTGTCCTCAGCCACTCTGCAAGTCCGTCCAATATTTTTTCCCTGGGTCTACCTGGTGCTCTCTTTCCCTCCACCTTTCCTGTTGTGACCAGGTGCTCTAATTCCCCTTTCCTCATAAAATGACCTATGAATGTTGCCTGTCTTTTCCTAATCTTTCTTATGAATGATCTTCTTGTGTCTGCCTCCATCAAGACTGTTTCGTTTGTTTTCTTTGCTGTCCATGAAGTTCTCAACATTCTTCTTAGAAACTACATCACGGCTGCCTCAATCTTGTTGTGGCTTTGCTTGTTGATTGTCCACGCCTCACATCCGTATAACATTATCGGTTCTACATAACATTCAAAAACTCTCTTTCTGATGTTAATCGATAGGCAGTTGTTGGTAAGAATGCTTTTCATCTTTTTGAATGCTGTTTCGGCTTCGCCGATCCTGCTGGCCATTTCTGATGTGCATCTGCCGTCTGGTAAGATGATCGTTCCCAGATATTTAAACTTATCAACCTGTCTCAAGGTTGTGAAAGACCACACACACGAACATATGATCATAAGTAGCAGGAAACTGTGGGGAGAACTGGTCAGCAGAAAGTCCTCAGAGGAATTGCCACCGTCAGGCAAAAGTATTTCGGCCCCTAAATCCTTACACTCTAAGTGGACAAGGCCGCACTGGAGAGACCAACCATGACGGCTTATCAATCAGTCTATACCACAGACATCTAAGATAAAGACTGCGCACGCCTGTCTGCGAGTGGCCCCATCGCGCTACCATGTACCGAGGACCGGTCTGCTCGTTCTCGGCAGCTGGGCGTAATACAATTTAATAATGACCGGCGTGTTTATTTGACTGAAAAACGTGTTTCATTGTTAAAAAAATATCGAGAACAACTACCAGTACCGTTTAGCAGAAGGTTTTAGCTAAGGGACAGAGTC
>CM060305.1:95119250-95131750 GCA_030674185.1 Monoplex corrugatus | reverse complement strand
CGTACTGACACGTCCAAGACCTTAAACCGACCACGACATGAGACTTCAACCACCAACCCTTTCTCCCTCCCTCCCCCCCCCCCCCCCCCCCCCGAAAAAAAGGAAAAAAAGGAAAGAAACGGAACGTCCAAGACTAAACCAACTACGACATGAGACTTCAACCACCATCCCTTTCCCCCTTCATCATCATCATCATCAAGTGCCCTGCAGCTTGGTGTTGGCGATCATGGCCTCCATATGCATCTATCCCTTGTTGCCGCAAGCAAATCTTCCACCCTCTCTGTCCTCAGCCACTCTGCAAGTCCGTCTTACATTTTCTCTCTGGGTCTACCTGGTGCTCTCTTTCCCTCCACCTTTCCTGTTGTGACCAGGTGCTCTAATTCCCCTTTCCTCATAAAATGGCCTATATAATATGTGTGTGTTGTGTGTGTCTGTGCGTGTCTGCGCTATTTATGAACTGGTCTAATTTAAAAATCAGACTATGCTTTCGATGCGAGTGGAAAATTGATATCTAAAAAGAAATCATTGAGATCTATCTGTACTCTAAGAGTAACATCGAACAGAATGAATTAAACGAACAAAGGGAAGTAAGGGGGTGGAAACATTACTACTTTCATGTAAGGTTCTTTTTTTTTTTAGGTCAGGTCCCACACCTCTTTTTATGCTTTATATTCACCAACCCTGAACAAAGTCTTACACCGGTTCACGACTGGGTGGACAAGAAGTTGCACGCACAAAGTTTTACCGAAGCTCTTAAGGTCACAAAACCGGCTCAAAAGGCCTGGCAGCACTGTATCTAAAGCGTCGAGTTTCTGAAATAACCAGCAGGCCTCAGTAGCTCAGTTGATTGGATTCCCATGCCAATGGTTGTAGGTTCGAATCCCGGGGTGCGATATATTCAAACTGGCTCTCTCACTGTCCCATCTTAACATCATTGTTGTTCTGGTGGTGTCAGTATAGGATTATATAAATCCCGTTTCCCCCACTTCCGTGGGATGGTTATCCCCGTTGGACGTATCACTTGAGGTGGGTGTCGACGTAAAAACTGAACCAATCAATCAATCAAAAATCTAATCATTCCAAACCTTCTGTTGGTGTGAGCATCATCTCTCCCTTTCCCAAACCTTTGTCAAATACTCGTGAGAACCAGAGGTTCGAGTATCACTAATAATTGTATTGCGCACAACTACGTTTTAATGCTCTTTGATATAAAATGTAGGTAAATCTTTCCAAGTAATGAAAACAGCAATAAAAAATATGTCGCTCGGTTCGATGTTCGGTGCATGACGGTAGAGACTTGAAACGCTCTGTCTGTCTGTCTCTCTCTCTCGCAAGCGCAAGCATTTCAGACTGACTCTCAAGGGAGACCACCCAACATGACAATCGAACCGAAGAAGAAGCGTTGATCGCGCTTTTAATGGCGTCTGCCGAGGGACGCTTCGCCAGTCAAAATCTGCCCACGCAAAGCTTTTACGCCGTCCCAAGGGGACAGCGGTTTGATCGTCGCTTCATGAGATGTTTCCTGGGCCTTTGGGTCGTTTTCGGCACCTTTGAGGGAGCGGTAAGCCACGGGTTGTGGGCTCATTTCCCTGCAAATGTGGAGTAGCGATACATCAAAGTCGTCCACGACTCAAGAGGCGCCGTCGTGCGCGTGCATTCTGAGTGTAGGCTCAAGGAATGTGCGGCCCTAAAGGAATAAAGAGAGAGAGGAGAGTGTGTGTGTGTGTTGTGTGTGTGTGTGACGGGAGGGGATGTTAGGTGGCCGATTTGGTGCGGGTGCGCGTGTCTGTAAAGAGAGAAGAGAGAGAGGTACATAAGACATGAAGAGAAAAAATCCTATAGGCCAACACAGTATAATGTTATGTACAACAGACTCATCACAGTTTGTCATTCTGGATTCGGCTATACGTGCTTTGAATTCAACCAGTTGGGTAGCTTGCAGTTTCTGCAATGTATCGATTAATCTTTGCGGAAAAATAAATGGAGACACAGAGTTTACCCATTTCCGTAGATGTTTGTAGTAACACATTTCTCTCTGTGTGACTCTGTCTGTCTGTCTGCCTGCTCCTCTCTGTGTGTCTTTCTCTCCCTCTCCCTCTCTCTTTCTCTGTCTCGCTCTCCCCTATGGGAAGTAGTGCTACTATTCTTGAGTAATAAAGTAGTCTGAAGTCTGTCTATCTGTCTGTCTCAGTCTGTCTCTTCCTGTCTCTGTGTCTATCTGTCTGTCTGTTTCTCTCTCTTTCTGTCTGTCTCTTTCTCTCTCTCTCTCTCTCTTCATCTTTGTCTGTCTGTCTCTCTCTCTCTCTGTGTCTCTGTGATTGTGTGTTTGGGGGTGTGGGGGGGTGTATTTGGTAGTAGTGATGGGTTTTGTTCATTGCTGACTGCTTTGGGCGAATCAGATTATCACGCTAAACAATTCATTTGGAACAAGGCAACGTGCAGTGACAAGACCACTGAGACTGGTCTCTTTTATTATCTCCTCATACGATTGCAAAGCAAAGAGAATGGGAAGTACTCTACACAAGGTACTAGTAAATCAGTATGTAGTATGTCTATTTGCTCTAAAGGAATGAGATTGTAATCACAACGACTGCAGTCAGTTTCGGAATCCAATAGACCTGATGCGTCCAGTAGCAGGAGTCTATTATTCATCTAAACAGAGTCCTTTTCTTTGGGTCCTCACATATTTTTCCAAAGAATGTACCTGGAAAGCCGGAACTTCCCTAATCCGCAAAGCCCTCTTATCAGTTAACACTCCCCAGACGAAGGCACTCAAGCAAAACACGTCCAGAGTTGTTTGGAACTCTGAAGAGCGTGTGATGATGGTTGGCAGACTGGTGGGAATGTCCAGCACGTGGAATGCGGAGTCTTTGATGCCAGCGGTCAGCACAATGATGCCGTCTTGTTGACTTGATCTGGATTTAGCCATCTCCAAGGTCTCCTGGAATGTCTTTGAGGATGTTTCTCGCATGTGCGAGGAGCCGCAGTTTTGTATTCTTTACTATTACGGAAAAGGCTGTTTCCTGAAAGCAGAACCAGACACACTCGAAAAGACAGTAAGATTCGATGTCATTTTTAACAGACGAAAGACGACAAGAGCAGATGTGCAGCCAAATACATTAACTCCCGTTTTGAAGCGTAAAAATATAAAGCCAACGAATGGCCAAAGTCACCAAGTTAAATTACATATAAGACAAGAAAAACAAAAAAACCAACCAAACAAAAAAACCCACGGTAAGTGACAGTCTGCTTATGTAGGATCAGTTGAACACGACTTGGCATTTGGCGAAAATTGTGATAATGAATGGGAAAATTGTGAAGTAATGGTCAATCTTGACAAATGTAATTTCTTTTGACGAGATGATGTTGAACAAAAAAAAATCTTTTTCTTTTCTAATATGTAGGGCCTACATTATTTTCTAACATTTTGTTTTCGTGTGTAAAATTATTTTTTCTAATATGTACATTATTTTCTTACATTTTGTTTTTATAATACAGTGTCGTTTGTATATAACATCGAAACCTTTTAATGAACAGGAAAAATTAAAATCTGCAAAAGAATGAACACAGAAAAACACATATGAAAGCATGAAGGGTAAAAAAAACAAAAAACAAAAAAAAAAACAACACAAAACAAAACAACAACATCACCAACAAAAATCAAAACCAAACAACAACAACAACAACAACAAACAACAACAACAACAGAGCAACCTGTCACTTATGATATCATTTAAGCCAACAGCATAATGCATGGTGATATGCACATATGAGTCGCCCGATCATCAGTAACTCAATTTGCGGAAATCAAGTTTAACGTTTGGCATTATTCATTTATATTATCATTTCTCATGAGAACAAAAGCTCTTCTAAAATAAATATTTCATCACAGAGTTACCTTTAACTTCAGATTTTGAGGATTCGTTTACAGAAAATTCATCAAATTGCTATTTTTAAGACAAGTGGGTTTCCCACCGTGGCTCAACACTAGGGACACCGAATTATTAAAGAAAATAACGCGTAGTATCAACATTTGGGGTTGTCTCCCTTTCTTCATTAACCATGTGTTCTAACTGTATTTTCCTTGGCTTTTTTTTCAAATGTCGACAACCTTTTCAGTTAGTTAGCTAATTATTTAGTCAGTTAGGTAGCTAGCTAGTATTTCTGTTGTTTTTTTCTTTTGCTTTTTTTTGTTTTTTTTGTTTGTTTGTTAGTTTTTTTGAAAGCGTTCCGATATTTCGTATATGTGTATATGCGCTTTCTTTTGTTCACACTGTGTAAGTGTATATTGCTGTACAGTCTGCATACTCCGTCTGCGGTGGTGTGCATGATGGCTGTTTTCATGTTTCCATGAGCCACCCACACTGACATCACACAAACACACACACACAACACACAACACACACAACACACACACACACACACACACACACACAAACACACCACACAAACACACACACACACACACAAACACACACACACACACACACAAACACACACACACACACACACACACACACACACACACACACTCACAAACACTACACACCACCATCACACGCACACACAACGCACACACACACACACACATACTACACACACACACACACATACAACACACCACACACACACACACACACACACACACACAACGATATGTATGACCTGAGCATGCGTATGTGAATACTTTCACATTCTACTGCAATATTTCATTCCTTACCTTTTTACATCAATACTTGACTGGGTTTTGTATTCTTACTTTTTGTGCTCCACCTTCTCCAGATCCTCCTTTTACTCCTTCTCTCCCTTCTTTTGTTGTTTTCGTAACTTTTCGAAACGAAGAGATTATAAACTTGAGCAGTAACAAGAAACCATCTGAGATAGAGGCAATGACTAGAGAAAATAAAAGATAGAAAGAACGGAGGTAGAAAGAAAAGTGTGATGAAAATGCCATCGTCACCACAGCCTCTTTTTGCTGTATCAAACATCTATGTTGGGAAGAAAATCCAAAGAAAATAGCGACGATCTGCTCCAACTTCCGCTATCATAGCGTCTTGCCATGCGAATCACCTCCCTTGATTTACATCGTCTGGCGCCGGGTTTCAGTGATGGCGGGTCTCGTGGCCAAGGAAAACAATCCTTCGTCTTCTCACCACGGGCCGTGTCGATAGAGTTGTTTTCATTGGTCACTACGCCTTAACCTTCGATAAGACTAGCAAAATACTCTTTTCAAAGGGTATATTATTCTGTAAGCTCGAAACCCGTCACTCAGTCATTTCAAACTGATCCGCTAATAGATGTGTTTGAAAGAAACCCTGTAGCTACGTCAGCAAAAGTATATCTGTTACTAAAGCTATTACTCGTCTGTCTATGTCTGCAGTCTCCGAGATTGGTATAAACACTATTAGGTACTTTTGTTGTAGTTTCCATCCGTTGGTAGCACATTTTGTTGCTTTTTTTTTCTAAATTGAGTCAGTATGCATAGTATTGGTTGAAAGCCAGAGTTAATGATTCATTCCGTTACTTATCGATTACAGGTCCTTTGATGTAATCAGACATTACCTTATCTGATCAGCTTTTGAAACAGAGCCTAGAAAGACAAGATTATACGTTTTTGTTTTGTTTGTTTGTTTTTTGTTTTGTTGTTTTTGGAGCATGGTTACGCCTCAAAGGGTCATTCCGGTGGTGTGGATTAAGGATGTGTTTTTCATCAAGTCCTCTTTGTTGCCTCAAAACTGCTGACTTCGCCGATGCTCGTTTCGTTAACCCTTTGACTCTCGCACCCTGTCCACCAGCATCCTGCATCTTCAAGCATGCTAGCAAAGCAAAAACTTAACCTTTTGACTCCCCACCTTATCTATCAGCTTTCTGCAGGAAGCTGGTGGTCAGGGTGAAGGAGTCAAAGGGTCGAGTTTTTGCATTGGTGGATAGGGTGTCGGAGTCAAAGGGTTAATTCTGAACAGTGGATAAAACTACAGAACGTGTTCTGAAGACTGTGATCCTGTCTGGCATGGACGTTCATCTGTGTGGGACCACAGCAAAAACAAAAAACAAACAAAAAAACCCAACAACAACAACAAAAACGACGGCCTCCTTAGCCAAGTGGGTTAGTGGAGTCGGATTCCAATCGGAAAGTTCAGATTCGATTCTACCTGGATACCTTTCATCTGGTGGATATAGGATAGAGATTTTCCGATCTCCAGGTCAACATGTGTGCAGACCTGTTCGGGCCTAAACCTCCTTCGTGTATACACGCACGCAGAACAATAAATATGCAAGTTGAAAATTCTGTCAGTCATGTCTGTATTTGATGGCTTACCCAAACATGAAAAAATAATTCGTACCTACAGAAGATGGAGTATGCAGACTGTGCACCAACATATCCCCTGCACAGTATGGGCAAAAACAACATGCTTACATGCATCCAGAAAATCAGAACGCTAAAGATAATAAGAAATATAACTGAATTAAAATAGATTAATAAATAAAACGTTAAAAGTTTGTCTTGGTGGATATGTATGTCGAAATTGTTCTGAAAGTGAAAGTTTGAATGCTATTTCATTACTTTCAATATACTTAATGCTGATTGGAAGACATGTTTAAGTTGTGCTTCGTAGCATCGCTTAGGGATTCTGTTCATTTCCAAAGTTCTTGGTTGTATATATGTATGTATGTATGTATGTATGTATGTATGTATGTATGTATGTATGTATGTATGTATGTATGTATGTATGTATGTATGTATTATATATATATGTATGTATGTATGTATGTATGTATGTATGTATGTATGTATGTGACCTCCCACCACGAAATCAGTCTTAACTCGCAGTCAGTCGAACAGCACCAGAAGCTGAAAAGGTGACTGAGGGTCTATTGGGGTGTTTTGACTTTTTCTCAAAATTGATTTCTGTAGACTATAATCTATCCCCCACAGAAATGTTTTTCTTGAAAAAATATTATTAATCAATTTAAAACGGTATCTTAATGCACTGATCGCAGCAGAAAGAACGCAATTTCCTACCAAAAGTACCTATTTTTGTCTCTTATTATGAATCGTACCCTGTACAGTACCCGTACATGTAATATACTGATGGAAAGCTCTTTGGTGCACCTTTCAGATAATGACAGCGAAAATTAGAAACAAACTGGGTCAAAGCCACCAAATAAAGAAATTTAAGGAAAATGTGTAGGAGAACACACAAAAACTTTAGAGGCCGTTTTCTCAAAATGGCCGTCATACAACTTAATGACTTTAAACATACATAACTTCTACATTTTTTTGAGTACAAGCTTTATTCAAGTACCAAACTAATCAGCAGAATGTACACTTTCAATTGATATGTATGTCTCAAAATGCCCAAAATGCTAGTTAAGACTGATTTCGTGGTGGGAGGTCACGTATGTATGTATGTATGTATGTATGTCTCTCTCTCTCTCTCTTCTCCTCCTTCTCCTCCTCCTCTCTCCTTCACCTCCTCCTCCCCATTTTCTCTTACCGACGTAAACCCATCTCACCCAGCACCTTCACAGGAACAGAACGAACGATGGAAAAGACAAGAAGATGTGAAAGGAAGGAAAAAGTAACAAAAGAAAGAACGTAAAAAGAAAATAGTCGAGCTATCCGACGCATTTGACAGGTCTGCACAGGTGGAGTGAGTAGAGCAGACTGTTGGTGTCAGCGCAATGAACATAGCAGGGCTTGAAGCGAACGGGTAAGGAAGGGTGAATGGATGGAATGGTCAAGAGATCAGGAAGCAGGGATCAGGTGTCTTTAGAACTCAAAGACCATCATCTTACCAGCGAGGAAGGCAATGGTTTTTGCTGGTACTCACATCGATTCTGCACGCGCCTGACTTCTCTTGGGATCTTGATAGTAAACACTCTTTCCCTAACTATATCCCTTACCGTCCTTTCTGTGAAGACCTTTTGGCAGTCTTAATGAAAACGCCACAAGTATGTGTGGCTTTGATGAGTTCACTATCAGTACTGTTTTTTACGTACAGACAAACCGCTCGCTTCTCTCCTTCATCGTGTCAGTCTCGTTTTCTCTTTTTCTTTTTTCCTCTTTAATTTCTCTCTCTCTTTTTTTTAAAGCAATACTAAAAATGTGACAAACAGAAACAAATATATAAACAAACGAATTGTCTGAAACACTTGGCCATTCTTGCATTCATTTGACACCTCTTGAGACCTTGAGGAGATCTCTCTCTCTCTCTGTCTCTTTCTCTCTCTCTCTCTGTCTGTCTGTCTGTCTGTCTGCCTCTCTCTCTTGTCCACTCTGTTTGTCTTTCTCATATATATGCACACTCACTCACTCTCTCTCTCTCTCACGCACACACACGCACACACACAGATATATATATATATATATGTATATATATATATATATATATATATATATATATATATATACACGTATGTATATACACGTATATATATATGAATGTATGTTTGTATGTAATTACTATTTTCTTGTCTGTGTCTATCCTTCCATCTCCTTGCTTGTAGACATTTTCGTATGTGCTTCACCCAAGTCTTCCAGCAATTTTCTGGATTGAAGTCTGATCTTTCTGTCAGCAATTTTTTGGGCAGATTTCTTGAGTCCGCTCAAAACCTCTATGTCCTGGCAATTGGAGAGGAGGTGTGGGCGAAGAGACCCATGACAGACTAAACTCATACAACAAGAATGATTTGAGCACTAAGATGGACAGCGAACAGACCGCCTTTTATGTTGGTGGCTGGTTATGAACGCGAGACATCACATGTTGAGTCTACGGTTTTATCAAAAGAACCAACCAGTCCCTACTCCACGCACCCCACCAAAAAAATCGCCCATTGTGGGGCTGGAACCCATGACTAGACCCTGTTGACTTGATAGACACGAATATACATGTAGTTAGTTCACTTATCGTGTGTTGTCTCCCTGTGTCACCAGTGTCTTCTGTATGTGACAGACATTCAGATACTAGATGCGAAACACTCTGCAAACAAGTAACATAACTCTAGACGAGTGACCTGAATTGTCGCCTCACAGTACTCCACGCTTTTAGCAAAAAAGGAGGTAGGGGTTTCAGGGGTCAGTTTAGGGACCTTTTATTTAAACCGATACTATGTCTTCCTGCACATGCTACAGTCTGTAGAGTCCTAACACGGTCTCTCTGTCTCTGTCCCTCTGTCTCTCTATTTCTCTGTCTGTCTGTCTGTCTGTCTTCTCTTCTTTCTTTCTCTCTCTCTTTTCTCTCTCTCTCTCTCTCTCATGACATTTATGATGTGGATTTATTTCGCTTTTTTCTCATACATGGATTCTCCTTACACGAATAAAACATCTGTATTTCTAACTCCATCTTTTACTCATAGTTTCCGTCTCTGTTCCTCTCTGTCTTTCCCTTTGTTTGTGTGTCTGTTCTGTCTGTCTGTCTGTCAACCCTCCCCTCTGACTTCTTTTTCTCTCTCTTTCTTTCTTTCTGTCTCCTCTCTCAATTTATCTGCCTTTCTTCTCATTCTCACTCTTTTGTGCCGGTCTTCTTCATCGGAAGAAGAGAGAGGAGAGAGGAAAGAGAGAGAAGATAGAACAGAGAAGAGAGAAGAGACAGAAGACGAGAGAATGAGAGAGAGAGATTCGAACATTTAAAACAACTTGTAAAAATATTTAACAGTATTACTCAAGGATACAATAGAAAAGAGATAGAATCTAGATTTTGAAAAACAAAATGTTCACAGCACCAGCCTCAGTCACACTAAATCTTCTTCCACCGAAGATCAGATCGGGTCACGCTAACCATTAGATGATGTCACCGGCCACTCCTCGTCATGACAATCCCGTCGTCCTCAGCGAGCAAAGCAAACAAGATGGCCGCCTCACGCCCACTGTCCGTTGAAGCCGAATACAGTTATTGGGAAACTCAAAGGACCGACCACAGTGTAAATTACCTGTTGGGTCCTGCGGCGGTGAAATGGCCCATCATGACGCTTTGGTCAAGCAGACTGTGTGTCCACTCTAATGATGGACCTCTGGCCTCTCTGCCTGGACAAGCTAAGAGTCTTTCTGAATGCTTGGACAGAGTGAGAGGATGAGGACCGCATTTATTTTATCCTTTGATGAATAGCTGTTTAAGGGATTATGGTTCGTTGGGGTGAGTAGAGAGAGAGAGAGAGAGAGAGAGAGGAGAGAGAGAGAGAGAGAGAGAGAGAGAGAGAGAGAGAGAGAGAGAGCAAAGACGATTATCTTTGAAAACTTTGAAAAAAAAGAGAGAGAGAGAGAGAGAGAGAGAGAGAGAGAGAAGAGAGAACTTTGAGAAATTGAGAAGAGAGAGAAGAAGAGAGAGAGAGAGAGAGAGAGAGAGACGATATGTTGAATTTGAAGAAAACAGAGAGAGGAGAGAGAGAGAGCAAAGACGATTATGTTTGCATTTTGAAGAAAAGAGAGAGAGAGAGAGAGAGAGAGAAGACAGACAGAGAGACAGAAGAGAGACAAGACGATTATCTTGTGAAGAGAGAGAGAGAGAGAGCAGACAGAAGACAGACTGACAGACAGAGATGTAAGAGAGAGGGAGAGAAGAGAAAGAGAGAGAGAAGGGGGAGAGAGAAAGACGAAAAGATGACAGAGAGAGAGAGAGAGAGAGAGAGAGAGAGAGAGAGAGAGAGAGAAATGACAATGACTATGATGCTTTATTTTCCAACAGTAAAAGTTATTGACTAGAAGCCATTTATCAAACTTCCCGTTGCTAATCTGTACATATGACATGTGTTTACAGTTACTAGTGTGTTTGGTCAAGTTCAAGAATAAAAGACTATGTTCAATCTTGAACACAAGACCAATATATTGTATGTGTTTCTAATCTCTCATAGTTGTGTGTAGGGTAGTTGCAGAGTATAGAAGTAGGCTTAGGCGCTCCTTTTTTCGAGGAGTGTTCTGAGCTTACAGTTTGTGTGCTCTGTGTCTGCTTCTATGCTAGTTGAATGGGTAGCGCAAACTGTGTTAAGAGTTGAGTTCTACAATACATGGGAGATAATTCCTAAGAGTTATGTCATTTGATTAATATTATAAAAATTCTCCCTGCTTCCCTCTTATTTCTTTGGTATTACCTATATGCCTTGGAAGCAACCCTGTATATGTTCTGTCTTGTCTATGTGTGTGTTTAGTCAAGTTCAAGAATGAAAGACTATGTTCAATCTTGAACACAAGACCAATATATTGTATGTGTTTCTCTAATCTCTCATAGTTGTGTGTAGGGTAGTTGCAGAGTATAGAAGTAGGCTTGGGCGCTCCTTTTTTTTCGAGGAGTGTTCTGAGCTTACAGTTTGTGTGCTCCGTGTCTGCTTCTCTGCTAGTTGAATGGGTAGCGCAAATTGTGTTAGATTTGAGAAGTTCTACAATACATGGGAGATAATTCCAAGAGTTATGTCGTTTGATTGATATTATAAAAATTCTCCTGCTTCCTCTTATTTTTTAGTTACTAGTACAGCTTAAGGAAGATACTTAAAGAAGAGAGAGAGAGGAGGGAGTCCCGTATTAAAAAAATGAACTTCTTGTCAATAATCAGACAGATAACGCGGGGCACCAGCGGATGAAAAGCTAGCAAAATCATGGAAAACTTATTCACAAAAAAATACAGTACAATACAATACAATACGATGCCATGCAATACTCATTGATTAATTCAAAATAGGAAACTACAGTCTGAATCCGCCGTCTTCTTGTAGACAGAAGCTAATGATAAAGATGGAAATATCGAACAAGTGTAGTGGGTGGATAAAAAGTGAGGTTGTTTTATATTGAATGGAGAGATGAATATGTGTATGTATATATGATGTGTTGGTGTGCATTTGTGTGTGTCTGTGTGTGTTCTGTGCACGCGCGTGTGTGTGTGTATGTGTGTGCATGCGTGTGAGTTGTGTACGTGTGTATGCATGAGCGTGTGACACATAGTGTATTTGCAAGACTTTTCTCAACAGCATCTGGATGAATCTTCACCAAATTTGGGTAAAAATGTTGACTGTTAAAAAATCGCGAATGCATAGGTTTGAAAGTTATGATAGCAAGGTCAAGTTTACATGGACGAAACAAGTGCCTGAAACATGCGATATCTGAGGAAGGTGCATGAACAGCATTTTCTCAGGAACTTTGACAATCTTCACATTCTGTTTTCACTGTTGTGACAATCTACCATTGTCCTCATTTCAGGCCCATTTTCAATTCTTGTGATACTTCTCCAAGGTCACAGTGACCTTGAGAAGTACAACATTCGTATTTTCTGTAATAATTTTTGTATTTGTATAAAAGGGGGAGGTTGTTAGAATGCCTTGACCATCTGATTAGGTTTGTGTGTATGCGTGTGTGTGTGTGTGTGTGTGTGTGTGTGTGTGTGTGTGTGTGTTGTGTGTGTGTGTGTGTGTGTTGTGTGTGTGTGTGTGTGTGTGTGTTGTGTGTGTTGTGCATGTGTGTGTGTGTGTATGTGTGTGTGATGTGTTGTGTTTGATTGATGTTTGTTTGTTGC
>CM060305.1:95111750-95114250 GCA_030674185.1 Monoplex corrugatus | reverse complement strand
CCTCTTTTCTGTCACTCTCTTTGATTCTGCTTTGCTCTTCTGTGTTCTGTAAACTCTTCCTATGATTTTCTGCCTTGCCAGTATATTCTGTCTGTTAGATTAATGACTGGGTATATGTAATAAATGCATTTTTGGTTCCAAGGAAATTTGATATGTATATTCCGGAAGCAATTTAACCTTTTGACTCCCGCATCCTGTCCACCAGCATCCTGCATGGTCAACCATGCCAGCAAAGCAAAAACTAAACCTTCGACTCCTTCACCCTATCCACCAGCTTCCTGCAGGAAGCTGAAGGAATTGAAGGGTTAAGCTTTTGCAGTTGGTGGATACGATGCGGGTGACAAAGTTTAAGGTAATTTATGCCACTTCCTATGTCCGTTTTAGTGTCCTTAGTTATGTTTACATTTTCATTCAGGTTTGTTTTATAAACCTCCCCGGTGATAAAATGGACGAATGGTCGACACCAGAGGTGTATCTTTACATCATGTGAGCGAATGGATTGATAAGTGCAATTATTTTCTTTTTCAGGTGTTTCTTTTTCAGGTGTTTTCTTTTTCAGGTGTTTTCTTTTCAGTGTTTTCTTTTTCAGGTGTTTTCTTTTCAGGTGTTTTCTTTTTCAGGTGTTTTCTTTTTCAGGTGTTTTCTTTTTCAGGAGCAACGAAGTGTTGTGTACGTTTTGAGAGGGTTATAGCCCTGATATGGCTCTGTGCATTCCTATGGGCTTCAAATAACAATGTTAATAATACTGTTTTCATTATACATATCTATATATATATATATACACTGTACACACACACACACACACACACACACAACACACAACACACACACACACACACACACACACACACACATATATATATATATATATATATATATACATTATATATACACACAAATTTATATATAAACACACATATATATTATATACATATCTAGCATATCTAGACATGAAATTAGAGCACTTGGTCACAACTGGAGCTGGAGAGAAAGAGAACAAAGTATACACACACACACACACACACACACACACACACACACACATATATATATATATATATATATATATATATATATATATATATATATATATATATATATTTTTATACATATATACGTATATACATATACATATACATTTATATATACATATCAAAGAAAGAAAGAAAGAGACAGAGAGAGAGAGAGGGAGAGAGGACAGACAGACAGAGACACAGAGAGAGAGAGAGGGGGGGGGAAGAGAGAGACAGAGACAGAGACAGAGACAGAGAGACAGACAGGAGAGACATATAGACAAACAGAGAGACAGAGACAGACAGAACAGAAAAACTAGGGAACAGAAGTTACCACGATTTTCTCTGCCAAGTGCATGACCCTGGCATGAACTTTTACAGGGAGAGTACCGGTATAATCTCTATTGTATGGACTGTTGTTAGGATTCTGGCATAAACCAACGAAGTCAACGTTTACCAGCTGTTATTTATCTAAGAAATAAATCCCCAGATCTTACTTAAACAGAAGGCAGTAAACGCAGCTCGGGTTGAAACGAGTACCTTTTCAAAGCTAGTCTTAATTAACGATACGAAGAACTGTGGTGTAGATGCCTATTATGCTGGATTTTCTCCATCACATGGCACCTATGACGGTAGTGCATATGGAAGTTATTCCGAGCTTGGAGACGTCATCTTGAGAAACTGAAACTGAAACTATGCTTACAATTTCATAAATTGTGTACGTTTTCGTTTTCCTTTTTATTTATGTATTCATTTGTTTTTTTATTTATTTATTTATTTATTTATTATTTATTAATCTATTTATCTATTCATTTATTTATTCATTTATTTATTTATTTATTTGTATTGTTGTCACAATAAATCTACCGTATGCAATTCGGTCTGTTCTTTGCTGAGAGAGCATGTTGTCGTAGGGCAGCACCACCTATCGTTTTTCGGTATTTTTGCATTTCTGTTTTTCTATGTAAGTAGATTTCATTACAGAATTTCGCCAGGAACAACTTCTTTGATGCCATGGGATTTCTAACGTGTGCTTAGTGCGTGCTGCACATTGGACCTCGATTTAACGTCCTATCCGAAAGACTAGCGCTTAGATCACAACTTAAGATTTAGTGGAGGGGTGAGGAAATTCCCTGTCCTGTCCGTGATTCAAACCCGGGTTTCTCACGTCCTAGGCAAGTACTTTCACTGCCAGGCCACATCCTGCACTTGTCTCCTGTGGGTCGTCCGGTACGAGTTGTTCCACTCTGTGAGCTGTTAACGATGATATAGATAAGCCTGTATTGTCATCATTTTCCACCCTCTATCTGTCTGTCTCTGTCTCTGTCTTTGTCTCTGTCTTTGTCTCTGTCTGTCTGTTTGTCTGTCCGTCTGTCTGTCTGACTGACTGACTGTCTCTCTCTCTCTCTTTCTCTCTCTCTCTCTCTGTTTATCTAGCTATATCTCTTTCCAAAGATAATCGTCTTTTCTCTCTCTCTCGCTCTCTC
>CM060305.1:95101750-95109250 GCA_030674185.1 Monoplex corrugatus | reverse complement strand
GGCACTTTGTGCATGTTAGACAACCCACGGCAAGGAAGGAAATGAACCTGGTTAAATTATGTAAAAAAAAAAAAGATAAAAAAAAGCCCTCTCGTAGGTAAAATAAAGCACACACAGATAGAATAAACAACAACATCAAAACAAACACACAGACAAACAAACAAAAAGCGTAACCAACCGGACAAGAAAAAGTGGAGCAGAACAGGTGACGAAGTCTCCCCGTTTAGCAGCCCAAATATTACAGGTGAATGTTACTATTACTTCTGCATCTACTACTACTTCCACTACTACTGATAAGAATAATGACGATTATAGTTGAGTGATAATTATAATGATAATAATAATAATAATAACAATAATGATAATAATAATAATAACAATAATAATAATAACAACAACGACAACAACAACTATGATGATGATAACCACCACCACCACCACCACCACACAACAAAACAACAACAATGATAATAATAATATGATACTACTATACTACAACTAATAATAATAATAATAACAATAATAGTTATGACAATAACAATAATAATGATAATATTAAACGGTAACAATAAAAATAATAACGATGGTGATGATTGATGACTGATGATGACGATGACGATGATATTATTATTATTATCATCATCATCTAAAGTCTTGGTAAAAAGAAATTGGATGGGGCTACACTGCGGGGACGTGCTTACTTAACGGGGAGAGCAGCCCGAGTTTCACATGGTAAACCCATTGTGACAAACAGATACGAAAGATATGAATGTGATTATTCTCCAATGCGTGTAGGCACGTTGTTTTGCCTACATTGCGCAGGGGGTATGTTGCTGCATAGTCTGCATACTTTGTGCTCGTTTGGCGTGTATGCTGGGTGTTGTCGTGTTTCCGTAAGCTACAAGACACTGACATGACTCACAGTATCTTTCGCATGCACGTTTGATGTTCAGTGTGCATATACACACCTGCGCAGCATGACGGTCCCCACCGGACGAAGGTGCTCCATAGGAGCCCCTATTTACGTCGTTATCCTCATTTTTCTTGTTTTGTATGACCATGAATATACATGTACTTGGGAAAGTACGATGGTGGTTTCCTGTTATGCGGTTGTGAGGTGTGGACGGTCAACATGCAAAGCCAGAACCAGATTAAGGCAGCTGAGATGTGGTTTCTAAGAAGAATGTTGAGAGTTCCATGGACAGAAAAGAAAACAAAAGATACAGTCCTGATGGAGGCAGACACAAGAAGATTATTTATAAGGAAGATTAGGAAAAGACAGGCAACATTTATAGGACATTTCACGAGGAAAGGGGAGTTAGAGCACCTGGTCACAACAGGAAAGCTGGAGGAAATGACAGCACCAGGTAGATCCAGGGAGAAATTATTGGACGGACTTGCAAGGTGGCTGAGGACAGAGAGGGTGGGATGTGCTTGCGGCAAGAAGGGATAGATACATATGGAGGGCCATGATCGCCAACGCCATGCGGCAGGGCACATGATGATGATGTGCATATACACACGAAGAGGGCTTAGACTCTAGCGAAAATCCGCACACATGTCGACCTGGAAAAAAACGGAAAAATCTCCACACTTTCCCTGCCCACCAGTGGTAGGCTACGAACCTAGGACTTCCGATTGAAACTACAAAGTCTTACCCACTTGACTATCGCGCCCGACACGATTACAGTTAATCTGTTGTGATGACAAGAAATCATTTAAAATAACAACAACCACAAAACAACAACAAAAAACACGCACAAAAAACAAACAACCCTCGATTGGTAATTGGAGAAGATGTAGGTTACAGCGTTGTTGAATTTCCATCTACATGTTCACACTTTGCATATCTTTTTGTCTTTCTTTCTCATTTTTTGATCCTTTTCTGCTATTTTCGTGTGTGTGTGTGTGTGTGTGTGTGTGTGTGTGTGTGTGTGTGTGTGTGTGTGTTGTGTGTGTGTGTGGTGTGTGTGTGTGTGTGAGAGAGAGAGAGAGAGTGTGTGTGTGTGTGTGTGTGTGTGTGTGTGCGTGTGTGTGCGTGTGTGTGTGTGTGTGTGTGAGTATGTGTGTGTGTATGTGTGCAAGTATGCACACGGGCAAGTGTGTGTGTTTCTTTCTTTTAGTTGGTTTTTTTTTGTATTCTTTTCTTGTGATTTTTTCTTTCCCGCTTTCCCTTTTGTCTGTCCTTCTTGTCTTTTTTGTTTTGTTTGATTGTTTGTGTCTTGCATCCTGTCTCACTGTATTTCTTTCTTGCTTGTTTTAAAGCCCTCCATCTCCAGCTCTATTACTGCTACTGTGTATATAATCGCCGCAGAAACCACTCGCAGATGATCACATTGACTGTCTTCATGCATCGCAAGATCGATAACTCTCATGCTTATTTGCAGACTACATCTGAAGTGGACTAGATGTGCTCGAATTTAAAGCCGGACTAAATCGAATGTTTGAATTATGAAGGTAAGACTTAAATACTGAATCGAATGTTTGAATTATTAAGATAAGACTTAAATACTAAATCGAATGTTTGAATTATTAAGATAAGATTTAAATACTGAATCGAGTGTTTGAATTATGAAGGTAAGACTTAAATACTGAATCGAGTGTTTGAATTATGAAGGTAAGACTTAAATACTAAATCGAGTGTTTGAATTATGAAGATCAGACTTAAATACTAAATCGAATGTTTGAATTATGAAGGTAAGACTTAAATACTAAATCGAATGTTTGAATTATGAAGGTAAGACTTAAATACTAAATCGAATGTTTGAATTATGAAGATCAGACTTAAATACTAAATCGAGTGTTTGAATTATGAAGATCAGACTTAAATACTAAATCGAATGTTTTTATTATGAAGATCAGACTTAAATACTAAATCGAGTGTTTGAATTATGAAGATCAGACTTAAATACTAAATCGAGTGTTTGAATTATGAAGATCAGACTTAAATACTAAATCGAATGTTTGAATTATGAAGGTAAGACTTAAATACTAAATCGAATGTTTGAATTATGAAGGTAAGACTTAATACTAAATCGAATGTTTGAATTATGAAGATCAGACTTAAATACTGAATCGAATGTTTGAATTATTAAGATAAGACTTAAATACCGAATAGAATTTTTCAATTATTAAGATCAGACTTAAATACTGAATCGAATGTTTGCATTATGAAGGCAAGGCTTAAATACCGAATCGATTGTTTAAATTATGAATGTAAGAATTAAACACTGAATCGAATGTTTTTAATTATGAAAGTAAGACTTAAATACTGAATCGAATGTTTGTTAATTATGAAAGTAAGACTTAAATACTGAATCGAATGTTTGTTAATTATGAAAGTAAGACTTAAGTGTGTCAGGTGGGGGGCGCTTTGGTACCAGGTGATCCTTGTTAGCGGGGGGCATCATGCTGGGCATGCAACTGCATGCCTGGCTGGCTCGTCCTGGGACTCCCTGGGACCTGGCGCCTACCTCTACTGGTAAAATGTAGCCCAGTACTACCTGTCGCATAGACTGGCTCCGGCAGACTGGGCGGATGAGACCAACTAGGTCCAACGGCTAGGAAGGCGGTTTCAGCCCCCAGCTATGGGTAAATAGCCCCACTGCCTTGTGGGCATCCAAGCGCCACACCCCGGGACCTCGCCTCAGCTGGCGTGCCAAACCATGTGAGGGGGTGATGTTGACATGGCATCACTGGGCGAACGACTTCCCTGATGAAGCCACCGGCCTGGGCGGATGTGCACCATGATGTGTTCAACGGCCTCATGTCCGAGACCAAGGCGAGCCGCCGTGTGGGTGGAGATTGGCTGTGGTCTAAACTTGGAGAGGGATGGGCTCCGCCAAGTTTTAATAGCCCTAGACACACCACATGAATGACGACAACTGTCCATACCATACCGCATCGGTCGTCACGCGGGTTACCAAGGACCGCGCCTACTGTTGTACATCAGGGCAGAGGTGAAAAGTACACTACTGATAAACCGAAGAGGAGAGACAACATCAGAGGAAGAGACAACCTAACAGTGGGGACGTGGAATGTAAGAAGACTAAACACTGAAGGAAAAGTAGAAGAGTTAACCCATGAAATGGCGAGATACACCTGGCACGTCATAGGCCTCTGTGAGGTCAGATGGAAGAATTTTGGGGAAACCACTACAGAAGAAGGCCACAAAATATACTACAGTGGTAGAGAAGATAAACATCTGCATGGAGTCGGATTTCTTGTACACAAGAACATCGTGAACGCAGTGATGGAATGTCGCCCGATATCCAGCCGAATCATCATCATACGGCTCAGAGCATCACCATTCAACATCACCATTGTACAGGCATATGCTCCAACTTTAGACTATGAAGACAACGCAATTGAAGACTTCTACGAGCAATTGCAAGATGGCATTGACAAAACACCAAAAAAGGACATCTTGATAGTGCAAGGCGACTGGAACGCCAAAGTAGGCAAAGACTCGGTGAAGGACTGGCATGGCACATCCGGAGAATACTGCAATACAGAGACCAACGACAGAGGCCTTCGACTCTTGGAATTTGCCAGCTACAACAACTTATTGCTGGCTAACACCTTCGGTCCTCACAAGACATCAAGAAGATGGACCTGGCACAGCCCAAATGGAGAATGTCACAACCAGATTGACTACATCATGGTGAGAAAACGCTTCCGGTCCTGCATTAACATCGCCAGAACCAGAAGCTTTCCAGGGGCTGACGTTGGAAGCGATCACGAGCTTGTAATGATGACATTCCGAGTACACCTTAAAAAGGTTGCCAAACAAGCAGGAACAAGATTGCGATTCGACCTGGAGAAATTGAAGGATGCGAACATTCAAGAAGCTTTTGAGGCAATGATAGGCGGAAAATTCGCTCCACTGACCATCTTGGGAGACGAAGAAAATGTTGAGCAACTCACTGACACCTTCTCCATGGCCCTCACAGAAACAGCCACAGAAATTATAGGCAAACATCGCCCGAAGAAGAAACCGTGGGTCACAAATGACATCCTGGACTTGTGCGATGAAAGGAGGAGCTTGAAGCCAGAAAGAAACAACTCACAGGAAGGAAAAGAAAAATATAGAGGAAGTAAACAAGAAGATAAGGGGTGCCATGAGGAAAGCCAAGGAAAAATGGATAGAAGATCAGTGCGGAAACATCGATGCACACTTGGAAAGAAACAACACAAAACAGGCTTACCAGCTGGTGAAAGACCTCACAACCACAAAACAAGGGAGAGTAAGCACAATCCAAGATAAGTCAGGAGAATGCCTCACAGAAGAACAAGAAATCCTCACACGTTGGACAGAGTATTGCTCTGACCTGTATAATTACAACACACAGGGTGATACTGCAGTGCTAAACGGACCGCAGTCGACCAATCATGACGACCCACCAATCCTCCGAGCAGAAGTAGAAGCAGCTGTGAAATCCCTTAAGAAAGGAAAATCTCCAGGCGTGGACAACATACCATCCGAGCTTGTTCAGGCTGGAGGAGAGGCCATGATTGATGCCCTTCTCATCATTTGCAACAAATCTGGCGCAGTGGAGAATGGCCAACCCAGTGGACAAAATCCC
The DNA here is from genome assembly GCA_030674185.1 of Monoplex corrugatus. Lineage (NCBI taxonomy): Eukaryota > Metazoa > Mollusca > Gastropoda > Littorinimorpha > Ranellidae > Monoplex > Monoplex corrugatus. The sequence goes on along the minus strand of CM060305.1, from coordinate 95,103,665 downwards.
TTATAATTACACTGCCAAAGAAGGGTAACCTGCAAATGTGCAAAAATTACCGCACAATCAGCCTAATCTGCCATCCCAGCAAAGTCATGCTTAAAATCTTGCTGAACAGGCTGAAACCTCAAGCAGAAAAGATCATCGCAGAGGAACAAGCAGGTTTTAGAGCAGGAAGAAGCACCACTGAACAGATATTCAATCTGAGAATTCTTATGGAGAAATACCTGCAACACCAACAAGACCTATACCACGTCTTCATTGACTTCAAGAAGGCTTTCGACCGAGTGTGGCATGAAGCACTTTGGACCACCATGCACAAATACAACATCAGTGCCAACCTTGTAAATGTCATCAAGAGTCTGTACGACAAAGCCAACAGCGCAGTATTCTTCAACGGAAACACGGGAAACTGGTTCCGGACATCAGTCGGAGTGAGACAGGGATGTCTCCTCTCTCCAGTACTTTTCAACATATTTCTGGAGAGGATAATGAGCGACGCATTAGAAAAACACAAGGGAACAGTCAGCATTGCCGGCAGAACAATTACCAACCTACGATTTGCCGACGACATTGACGGACTAGCAGGCACAGAAGAAGAACTTGTGAACCTGATAAATCTGCTGAATATATCATCTTCAGCCTACGGCATGGAAATTAGTGCAGAAAAAACAAAGATAATGACAAACAATGCAGATGGCTTCAATGCGGAAATCAAAATCAACAACAAAATAATTGAACCAGTCACCAACTTCAAATATCTGGGGTCCATAGTTACAGATGAAGGTTCAAGAAAAGAAGTCCTTGCAAGAATAGCGCAAGCAACATCAGCACTGACGAAGCTGAAGAACATATGGAGGCAAAAAGACATCATCAGCAAACACAAGATCAGATTGATGCGGACACTCGTGATCTCCACATTCATGTATGCCTGCGAGTCATGGACTCTCACAGCTGACCTCCAGAGGAAAATCCAAGCCTTCGAGATGAGATGCTGCCGAAAGATCTTCGGCATCTCCTACAAAGACCACATAACAAATGAGGAAGTCCGGAACCGTGTCCACGTAGCCATAGGACGTCACGACGACCTCCTTACCATCGTTAAGAAACGGAAGCTGAAGTGGTACGGCCACATAACAAGAACCCATGGCCTGGCAAAGACCATCATGCAGGGCACCGTACCAGGACAGCGGAGACGAGGCAGACAGAAGAAAAGATGGGAAGATAACATCAAAGAATGGACCAGCCTCCCCCTCACTACCACCCTGAGGAAAGCGGAAGACCGAAAGGCATGGAGGGAGGTTGTCAAGTCGTCTGTGGTGCCCCTACAGCCACCCACCGGCTACGGGACCTGACCTGACCTGAAGACTTAAATACCGAATCGAATGTTTGTTAATTATGAAAGTAAGACTTAAATACCGAATCGAATGTTTGTTAATTATGAAAGTAAGACTTAAATACTGAATCGAATGTTTGAATTATGACGGTCGGACTTAAATACTGAATCGAATGTTTGAATTATGAAGGTAAGACAAATACTGAATCGAATGTTTGAATTATGACGGTCGGACTTAAATACTGAATCGAATGTTTGAATGATAAGGTAAGACTTTAACAGTAATAAACTTTTGTTGTTAAAGAAAAACATTCGTTGGATGTGAAAAAACAACAACAATATAGACATTCTTGCATGCAGAAAAACAATCTAAAACTATAAAGAAAGACGAAAGAAGCGAAAATGAATTGTTCCGTACTTACGCTCGTTTGAGAATGTTCAGAGTAAATGCGACTTTACAAAAACATATACAAAGTTAGTCATGATCATAGGCCTAATTTCTGTGGCACTGAAAAACATTTGATTTACTTTAAATGGCATCATAACTTTTCTTACAGTTTCTGAAAGGAATAGAACACGTTCTGAATT
>CM060305.1:95089250-95096750 GCA_030674185.1 Monoplex corrugatus | reverse complement strand
TTTCCATTTGTTTTCCTTTTTTTATCATCGTCATTGTAATCGTCATCATCACCATCATTCCCACCGTCATCACCACCAACAACCAAATTACCATCATCTATGTCAACATCATATTCATCAACAGCAACGCTAACACCATCACCACTGTCATCATCATTATCGTTCTTCTCATCATCATCACTCACCACCGCTGCAGCTAACCACTTGCCCTGTCATCAGCACAGCCATCGCCATCATCACTACTACCAACAAGAAAAATAGCATATCGTCATCACAGTCTTCGTTGACGTAATTATCAGCATCAGTATCATAATCGTCATCACCAACGATCATATCTCATCATCATCATCATCTCATCTCATCATCATCATCATCATCATCATCATCATCATCATCAAAACCACCATCATCACCATTACCACTCCCCCACCACCACCACCACCACCACCACCACACCACTATATTCATTATCATTGTTATCATCATCATCATTTTTATTTTTTCGACCACGTTAATCACTGGGTCTGTTCTGTGGATGTGGGGGGCTCTTTCAGTAGTATGTCCACCTTCTGGAAATTCTGTCTTAAACTGTTTCTCTCTTCTGTCACTTTCTTTGTTTGTTTCTGACGTGCTCTTTTGCTTTCTGTCATCTCTTTCCTTCTCATTTTCTGCCTTGGTGGTTCATTCATCTTCATGTTGTCCATAAAGTCTTACACACTTTCTTTCCATTAAAACTATAGATCAATTGCATTTTAATTCTAAAGAAATATGAGCTGCTTCAAGGGCTTAGTGGCAATTGTAGGTACTACAACAGACAATTTTTATGCATCTTGTATGTATGTGTTTGTGTTCAGATTTGTTTTTTTAATCCCCGTGGCGATAAATTCAGCAAAATAGCCAACGCCAGGTGCATACCTTTAGAACATTTGCGCGAATGCAATGATGCGTATACTTAATTTTCTTTTCCAGGTTTTTTTTTCTAGGGTCATCGATTTGCTATGATGCGTGTGTCTTATTTGAGATGGTTACCACCCTGATATGACTCTGAGAAGTTGTCTGGACTTTAAACGCTAATAATAGTATATATGACAATCATCATCATCATCATCAGCAGCAGCAGCAGCAGCAGCAGCAGCAGCAGCAATAGCATCACCACAACCACCACCACCACCACCACCACCACCATCATCATCATCATCACCATCATCATCACAACCACCACCACCACCACCCATCATCACCGTCACCATCATCGCCATCATTATTATCATCACCGTAACTGGATCTTTACGCAGGTGAACATCGCGTACTACGGACTGACGAGGTCTTCTAGCCAAGGTGCAATACCTGCCCGTGACACTCTGATCGAAAAGCTGCCCATAGGTCTGCTTCTGATCACTTCTGACATCATCCACAGTGCCAGTGCCAGAGTCACCAGTAGCGAGGACGTGTTCATACAGGCCTACATGGAATGCACTGGCCAGCCAGACAGCTTGTATTCTGTTGGAGGGTAACACGTACTCTCTCTATTCTTTTTAATCCTTTGACTCCCGCACCCTATCCACCAACTACAAAAATTTAACCGTTTGACTCCCTCTCCCTATCCACCAGCTTCCTACAAAGAAGCTGGTGGATAGGGTGAGGGAGTCAAACGGCTAAGTTTTTGCTTTGCTAACATGGTTCACAATGCAGGATGCTGGTGGACAATGTGGGGGAGTCAAAGGGTTAAGTATCCCCTTTTCTATATCTCACCCCTTTTCCTCCAAAAAAAATATTGGATTATGGGGTTGTAATTTGTGTGCATCTACATATGTACAGTTTGGCAGATGGATCTTGGTATCTACACATGTAGTTTGCCAGATGGATCTTAGTATCTACAGATGTAGTTTGCCAGATGGATCTTAGTATCTACAGATGTAGTTTGCCAGATGGATCTTAGTATCTACTGATGTAGTTTGCCAGATGGATCTTAGTATCTACACATGTACAGTTTGGCAGATGGATCTTAGTATCTACACATGTAGTTTGCCAGATGGATCTTAGTATCTACTGATGTAGTTTGCCAGATGGATCTTAGTATCTACACATGTACAGTTTGGCAGATGGATCTTAGTATCTACACATGTACAGTTTGGCAGATGGATGTTGGTATCTACACATGTACAGTTTGGCAGATGGATCTTGGTATCTACACATGTACAGTTTGGCAGATGGATCTTGGTATCTACACATGTACAGTTTGGCAGATGGATCTTGGTATCTACACATGTACAGTTTGGCAGATGGATCTTGGTATCTACACATGTACAGTTTGCTAGATGGATCTTGGTATCTACACATGTACAGTTTGGCAGATGGATCTTGGTATCTACATATATACAGTTTGCTAGATGGATGTTGGTATCTACACATGTACAGTTTGCTAGATGGATCTTGGTATCTACACATGTACAGTTTGCTAGATGGATCTTAGTATCTACATGTATACAGTTTGCTAGATGGATCTTGGTATCTACACATGTACAGTTTGCTAGATGGATCTTGGTATCTACACATGTACAGTTTGCTAGATGGATCTTAGTATCTACACATGTACAGTTTGCTAGATGGATCTTGGTATCTACACAAGTACAGTTTGCTAGATGGATCTTGGTATCTACATATATACAGTTTGCTAGATGGATCTTAGTATCTACACATGTACAGTTTGCTAGATGGATCTTGGTATCTACACATGTACAGTTTGCTAGATGGATCTTGGTATCTACATATATACAGTTTGCCAGATGGATCTTGGTATCTACACATGTACAGTTTGCTAGATGGATCTTGGTATCTACACATGTACAGTTTGGCAGATGGATCTTGGTATCTACATATATACAGTTTGCTAGATGGGTCTTAGTATCTACACATGTACAGTTTGCTAGATGGATCTTGGTATCTACACATGTACAGTTTGCCAGATGGATCTTGGTATCTACATATATACAGTTTGGCAGATGGATGTTGGTATCTACATATATACAGTTTGGCAGATGGATCTTGGTATCTACATGTATACAGTTTGGCAGATGGATGTTGGTATCTACACATGTACAGTTTGCTAGATGGATCTTGGTATCTACATATATACAGTTTGCCAGATGGATCTTGGTATCTACACATGTACAGTTTGCCAGATGGATCTTGGTATCTACACATGTACAGTTTGGCAGATGGATCTTGGTATCTACACATGTACAGTTTGGCAGATGGATGTTGGTATCTACACATGTACAGTTTGCTAGATGGATCTTGGTATCTACATGTATACAGTTTGCTAGATGGATCTTGGTATCTACATATATACAGTTTGGCAGATGGATGTTGGTATCTACACATGTACAGTTTGCTAGATGGATCTTGGTATCTACACATGTACAGTTTGCCAGATGGATCTTGGTATCTACACATGTACAGTTTGCTAGATGGATCTTGGTATCTACACATGTACAGTTTGCCAGATGGATCTTGGTATCTACACATGTACAGTTTGCTTGATGGATCTTGGTATCTGGACATGTACAGTTTGGCAGATGGATCTTGGTATCTACACATGTACAGTTTGGCAGATGGATCTTGGTATCTACACATGTACAGTTTGCCAGATGGATCTTAGTATCTACACATGTACAGTTTGCTAGATGGATCTTGGTATCTGGACATGTACAGTTTGCTAGATGGATCTTGGTATCTACATATGTACAGTTTGCTAGATGGATCTTGGTATCTACACATGTACAGTTTGCTAGATGGATCTTGGTATCTACACATGTACAGTTTGCTAGATGGATCTTGGTATCTACACATGTACAGTTTGCTAGATGGATCTTGGTATCTACACATGTACAGTTTGCCAGATGGATCTTGGTATCTACACATGTACAATTTGCTAGATGGATCTTGGTATCTACACATGTACAGTTTGCTAGATGGATCTTGGTATCTACATATATACAGTTTGCCAGATGGATCTTGGTATCTACACATGTACAGTTTGCTAGATGGATCTTGGTATCTACATATATACAGTTTGCCAGATGGATCTTGGTATCTACATATATACAGTTTGCCAGATGGATCTTGGTATCTACACATGTACAGTTTGCTAGATGGATCTTGGTATCTACACATGTACAATTTGCTAGATGGATCTTGGTATCTACATATATACAGTTTGCCAGATGGATCTTGGTATCTACACATGTACAGTTTGCTAGATGGATCTTGGTATCTACACATGTACAGTTTGCTAGATGGATCTTGGTATCTACACATGTACAGTTTGCTAGATGGATCTTGGTATCTACACATGTACAGTTTGGCAGATGGATCTTGGTATCTACACATGTACAGTTTGGCAGATGGATCTTGGTATCTACACATGTACAGTTTGCTAGATGGATCTTGGTATCTACACATGTACAGTTTGGCAGATGGATCTTGGTATCTACACATGTACAGTTTGCTAGATGGATCTTGTATCTACACATGTACAGTTTGCTAGATGGATCTTGGTATCTACACATGTACAGTTTGTAGATGGATCTTGGTATCTACATATATACAGTTTGCCAGATGGATCTTGGTATCTACACATGTACAGTTTGCTAGATGGATCTTGGTATCTACACATGTACAGTTTGCAGATGGATCTTGGTATCTACATATATACAGTTTGCTAGATGGATCTTGGTATCTACACATGTACAGTTTGCCAGATGGATCTTGGTATCTACAATGTACAGTTTGCTAGATGGATCTTGGTATCTACATATATACAGTTTGCTAGATGGATCTTGGTATCTACATATATACAGTTTGGCAGATGGATGTTGGTATCTTACATATATACAGTTTGCAGATGGATCTGGTATCTACATTATACAGTTTGGCAGATGGATCTTGGTATCTACACATTACAGTTTGCTAGATGGATCTTGGTATCTACATGTATACAGTTTGGCAGATGGATCTTGGTATCTACATTGGCAGATGGATCTTGGTATCTACACATGTACAGTTTGCAGATGGATCTTGGTATCTACACATGTACAGTTTGCAGATGGATCTTGGTATCTACATGTACAGTTTGCTAGATGGATCTTGGTATCTACATGTACAGTTTGCTAGATGGATCTTGGTATCTACACATGTACAGTTTGCTAGATGGATCTTGGTATCTACACATGTACAGTTTGCTAGATGGATCTTGGTATCTACACATGTACAGTTTGCTAGATGGATCTTGGTATCTACACATGTACAGTTTGCCAGATGGATCTTGGTATCTACACATGTACAGTTTGCTAGATGGATCTTGGTATCTACACATGTACAGTTTGCTAGATGGATCTTGGTATCTACATATTACAGTTTGCCAGATGGATCTTGGTATCTACACATGTACAGTTTGCTAGATGGATCTTGGTATCTACATATATACAGTTTGCCAGATGGATCTTGGTATCTACATATATACAGTTTGCCAGATGGATCTTGGTATCTACATTACAGTTTGCTAGATGGATCTTGGTATCTACACATGTACATTTGCTAGATGGATCTTGGTATCTACATATATACAGTTTGCTAGATGGATCTTGGTATCTACAATATACAGTTTGCTAGATGGATCTTGGTATCTACACATGTACAGTTTGCTAGATGGATCTTGGTATCTACACATGTACAGTTTGCTAGATGGATCTTGGTATCTACACATGTACAGTTTGCAGATGGATCTTGGTATCTACACATGTACAGTTTGCCAGATGGATCTTGGTATCTACACATGTACAGTTTGCCAGATGGATCTTGGTATCTACACATGTACAGTTTGCCAGATGGATCTTGGTATCTACACATGTACAGTTTGCCAGATGGATCTTGGTATCTACACATGTACAGTTTGCCAGATGGATCTTGGTATCTACACATGTACAGTTTGCCAGATGGATCTTGGTATCTACACATGTACAGTTTGCAGATGGATCTTGGTATCTACACATGTACAGTTTGCTAGATGGATCTTGGTATCTACACATGTACAGTTTGCAGATGGATCTTGGTATCTACACATGTACAGTTTGCCAGATGGATCTTGGTATCTACACATGTACAGTTTGCCAGATGGATCTTGGTATCTACACATGTACAATTTGCTAGATGGATCTTGGTATCTACACATGTACAGTTTGCTAGATGGATCTTGGTATCTACACATGTAACAGTTTGCTAGATGGATCTTGGTATCTACACATGTACAGTTTGCTAGATGGATCTTGGTATCTACACATGTACAGTTTGCCAGATGGATCTTGGTATCTACACATGTACAGTTTGCTAGATGGATCTTGGTATCTACACATGTACAGTTTGCCAGATGGATCTTGGTATCTACACATGTACAGTTTGCTAGATGGATCTTGGTATCTACACATGTACAGTTTGCTAGATGGATCTTGGTATCTACACATGTACAGTTTGCTAGATGGATCTTGGTATCTACACATGTACAGTTTGCTAGATGGATCTTGGTATCTACACATGTACAATTTGCTAGATGGATCTTGGTATCTACACATGTACAGTTTGCTAGATGGATCTTGGTATCTACACATGTACAGTTTGCTAGATGGATCTTGGTATCTACACATGTACAGTTTGCTAGATGGATCTTGGTATCTACACATGTACAGTTTGCTAGATGGATCTTGGTATCTACATATATACAGTTTGCTAGATGGATCTTAGTATCTACACATGTACAGTTTGCTAGATGGATCTTGGTATCTACACATGTACAGTTTGCCAGATGGATCTTGGTATCTACATATATACAGTTTGGCAGATGGATGTTGGTATCTACATATATACAGTTTGGCAGATGGATCTTGGTATCTACATATATACAGTTTGGCAGATGGATCTTGGTATCTACATATATACAGTTTGCTAGATGGATCTTGGTATCTACATGTATACAGTTTGGCAGATGGATGTTGGTATCTACACATGTACAGTTTGGCAGATGGATGTTGGTATCTACACATGTACAGTTTGGCAGATGGATGTTGGTATCTACACATGTACAGTTTGCTAGATGGATCTTGGTATCTACATGTATACAGTTTGCTAGATGGATCTTGGTATCTACATATATACAGTTTGGCAGATGGATGTTGGTATCTACACATGTACAGTTTGCTAGATGGATCTTGGTATCTACACATGTACAGTTTGGCAGATGGATCTTGGTATCTACACATGTACAGTTTGCTAGATGGATCTTGGTATCTGGACATGTACATTTGCCAGATGGATCTTGGTATCTACACATGTACAGTTTGCCAGATGGATCTTGGTATCTACACATGTACAGTTTGCTAGATGGATCTTGGTATCTGGACATGTACAGTTTGGCAGATGGATCTTGGTATCTACACATGTACAGTT
>CM060305.1:95074250-95086750 GCA_030674185.1 Monoplex corrugatus | reverse complement strand
TTATCAGTTATCTGGTCAGCCGATTGATTGGGATTTTAACTGGTTGTTTGTTGCTTTATTGAGCTGTTGGTGGTTCGTGGGTTAATGGCTGATTCCTGGGCTAATAGCTGGTTCGTGGGTTAATAGCTGGTTTCTGGGTTAATAGCTGGTTCGTGGGTTGATAGCTGGTTCCTGGGCTAATGGCTGGTTCGTGGGTTAATGGCTGGTTTCTGGGTTAATTGCTAGTTCGTGGGTTAATAGCTGGTTTCTGGGTTAATGGCTGGTTCGTGGGTTAATGGCTGGTTCGTGGGTTAATGGCTAGTTCGTGGGTTAATAGCTGGTTTCTTGGTTAATGGCTGGTTCGTGGGTTAGTGGCTGGTTCGTGGGTTAATGGCTGGTTCCTGAGTTAATAGTTGGTGCCTGGGTTAATGGCGGGTTCGTGGGTTAGTTGCTGGTTCGTGGGTTAATGACTGGTTCCTGGGTTAATATTGGTTCCTGGGTTAATGGCGGGTTCGTGGATTAGTGGCTGGTTCGTGGGTTAGTGGCTGGTTCGTAGGTTAATAGTTGGTTCCTGGGTTAATGGCGGGTTCGTGGGTTAATGGCTGGTTCGTTGGTTAGTGGCTGGTTCGTGGGTTAATGGCTAGTTTCTGGGTTAATAGCTGGTTCCTGGGTTAATAGCTGGTTCCTGGGTTAGTTAATGGCTGGGTCCTGGGTTAATGGCTCGTTCCTGGGTGAAATAGATAAATAAATAAATAAATAAATAACCAGTCACCCAAAACTCCCACCCCCACCCTCAAACACACAATTTACCACTTTTGAATTATATAATGAATAAATACATAAATGAATACATGATTAATACCGTCGTGTTCTGTTGTCGTTTTGTGGCGTGTGTGTGTGTGTGTGTGTGTGTGTGTGTGTGTGTGTGTGTGTGTGTGTGTGTGTGTGTGTGTGTGTGTGTGTGTGTGTGTGTGTGTGTGTTGTGTGTGTGTGTGTGTGTGTGTGTGTGTGTGTGTGTGTGTGTGTGTGTGTGTTGGTAGGTGGGTGAGTGGTTGTACGTGTACGTGTACGTGTGATCGCTTGTACCCGTGCGTCGTTCGTATGTGTACATGCATACATGCGTGTGTGTGTCCAGGTTTGCCGTCATTCCAACGGCCTCACTCAGCACAACATACGTAGCTGCTACTCACTGTGAAACAGGAATTGCGTCATTCTGATCACGTCAGTGGCCAGTGAATCAAATAACGTCAGTGTGTATGTTCGCCTCACCAATGGAGGAGAAGCGCAGTACCTTGGCGACAGCTATTCCGACGGTGATGTCATCTATCAGTTGGAGTAAGCTACATTTCGTCATTTCTTGTTGTAATCTAAAACTCTAGGCACCTAATTTTTTAAGCTTTTGGCTGTTTGGTTGGCTGGTTGGTTGGCTGGTTTGTTAAATTGGCTGTTGGTTGGTAAGTGGGTGGGTGGGTGAGTGGATGGGTTGACTTAAGGGCTGTTTGTTCAGTCAATTGTTAGTTTGTTTGTTGGTGTGTTTGTTTGCTTGTTTGATTTGTTGATTATATCTTTACATGTATGTATTTAAATTCAAAAGGGAAATATATAAGGGCCATACAACTTCTTTTGTAATATAGTCCACCCAGCTGTGAATAGGTATCTGATTCTCTTCAGGACTCGAGACAATAAAGCAGCGAAGGGCAGAGGTGCGACCCGCCTTCAAAAAGCTGACCCGAAAATAATGAGATCTCTACCACCTCACTCATACTACCTGGTTTGAGGTTATGGGACCATGCTGTTACTTTTAGACCTGATGTGTGCTTTTACAAACGTACTGAGCTCTTCCAGCGCTCAAGTATTCGAGTTTTTGGGGTTATTTCAAGAGGGATTCATGGCGCTCGGACAGCTCCATATACGCTCCACCCAAATTCGCCAGCAATTATCTGACAGATTTCCAGAGCCTGCACAAACCTCTAATCTTTGGCAAGATCTTGAAGCAGGGGAAATGGGGAGAAGGGACCTGTCAAACACTAAGCCGACACCACCAGAACGATGGAAACATTAAGATGGGCCGACATCGAACAGGCTAGTTTTTAATGTTGCGGGCTGGAGTTGAACTCAAGATATCATATCCTGAGTCCGTTCCTCTACCAACTAGCCCTCAACAGCGGCACTGGATGCAAATGACTCGTGGTTTTACAAGCTTACCTGACTGTACTGTTTCAGTTTAGAGACCGGCCAGTCCATGCAAGTGATGTGTGACCGTTGTGACCTGACGGGTACGTTGATTCAGTCCACGTTCCCTGTGGCAGTGGTGGCGGGCGGACAGTCTACTTCGGTAAGCTGTCTAACCGTTTGACTCCCGCACCCTGTCTACCAGCATCCTGCATTGTCAGCCATGCTAGCTACAGGAAGCTGGTGGATAGGGTGAGGAGTCAAAGGGTTAAGTTTTTTTATTTTTGCAGTTGGTGGATAGCGTGCAGGAGTCAAAGAGTTAACTCTTTGACTCTTTCAACATATGCACTGGCTTCCTACAGAAAGAAATGGTGGCAGTTGGTGAATAGGCTGACAAAGTGAATGGATTCAACACATCCACAGAGCACCCATTCTCGTTCGCTCATGCGCCAGCATGCACACCACACACACACACACACACACACACACACACACACACACACACACACACACACACACACACACACACACACACACACACACACACACACACACACACACAATATCTACATACCTACATGCACATACGTATGCATTTATTGAATGTTTTGAATTTTCAATTCGTTGGAAAATGTCAGCAGCATCTACCTATACTCATCGGAGGAGATTCCATCCTGATGTTGGATCATTTTAGTTGAGGTCAATCAGTCACTGCTTTTGGTCCAAGATACACAGGACAGTACCCATTATTACTTCCTCTCTCCCCTCACTGACAACAACATATTGCTTATTCTCGCTCTTGTCCTTCCGACCAGCCCAATCCCACAGTCATGAAGAATTCATGTCAGGTTCTGGTCAGCATAATGACGTGGGGGTCGACCTTCTGCATTCCAGCTTGATCGCTTGATTTTGGGGAAAAAGAAAACTGTGTGTGGCCTGCAGACCACACCACTGTGGTTAGGTATTTGACTATGATCAGAATTGGTGAAAATAAAGAAATGAGACAGTGGAGTGTAACCCACTGTCCAAGCCCTTAATGTAAAGTCGCAATGTCTAACAGTTCACAACCTTACGACGTTAGGCTAATGAGAATACTGACTTTTTATGTCATTTTAAAATGTGAGATTGTTTCTTATCAACCGGAGAAAGGTGTGTGTATGTGTCTAAGTGTCTGTCTGTGTGTGTCTCTCTTATTCATTTGTGTCTGAGAAAAATGTCAGCAAGATATTCTCTGCTGGTTCTGGATGAATACATATCAACACTGGGTCAAAGGTGTGTATTTTTTAAGAGTCGCCAATGCACAGCTTCAAATCACACGGATTAAAGAAAGGTGTGTGACCAACGCTTTTTCAGTAATTTCTGACAATATTTCAATTCTGTTTTCATTGCTATGATAACATATCGTCGTTCCTCACTTCACATCCAATTTCCTTTCATCCGATGCTTACTCAAGGTTACAGTAACCTTGAAACTACAAAATCCGGATTTCATGCTTTCGTATTAAAGAGAGTTTGTTAGAATGACGCCACATCTCCGGTGTTTTCGTTTATTTGTTGTTTTTTTTTGCGGCATATATGAAGACGTCTGGTCGGTGTACATTCAGACCTCCCACTTTCAGTTTGACTTCACAGGTTTTTCCTGGTAAAATGTAGCTCGAGGAAAACCTTGCAGCCTCCAGTCCACCCAACTGTAAATAGGTACCTGACTCTGTCCACGGTTAGGAAAGACAAAACTGCAAGGGAGAGAAGAAGAGCACATCTCTCATAATGCTGACCCAGAGAAAGGTCCACTGTCCTAACTACCTCATTTCTTTTTTTTACCTCAGGGTTATGGGACAACACTTCTGTGTTTTTTCTCTATAGTTTACATAATATGAAATAAAATCATGTCTGTTCGTCTGTTTATTTTCTTCCAGCTTCTTGACAGCGAATCGCAGGACCTGGTGATGGAGCAGATGGTACCGCTGGAAAGCATAGGGCAGAGCTACCTCCTGGATGAGAGTCAGTTCCAGGAACTGGTCAAGGTCGTGCCCATACGTTCCGGAGTCACCTTCAAAGTCCAGGGGAGAAGCTGCTTCACGTCCACAGCAGAACGGCAAGTGTTCCTTTTCAAACGATCGGATGGAGAGCAGACCACCCGCATCATCGCCGATGATCAGATCTTGGTGGCCCGTATCCTGGACCCTAAGGTGGACACGAGGAGTTCGGATCCCGCCATGGTTCTTGCTGTTCCGGATCCTCAGTGGGCCACGTCTTATGACGTCTTCATGCCGACGAATGGCGTGACAGTCTACGATTACGTTGCCAGCTTTCGAGCTTTTAGCAAGGTAAGTTTATAGATCATGCAGGCTGGTATGCAGGTAATACCGGATAGCCAGCCTAACGCGGGTAGCGTCTGTATGCTAACGGGAGGGAAGATAAAGCTGATCGGACTCTTATGCGCGATTAGGTTCTGCTGATATTTCTATGAACGACACTGTTCCATATTCATATGATCCACTGTACTGCTTGATGATTTGGCACACTTGTTCATTGGTGATATGATCAGTGTATCTGATGTCTCGTATTTTGCAATAGCATCTCATTTCCATGGTCTGAGGTCATATTTACAAATCCGCTGTGGGAGTCCATGTCTCACATACATACAAGAAGAGGGAATATACCTTGGAACGTAAGAACCTTATCTTGTTTCATGGATACATCTTGTCCTTCCATGCACGTTTCAGCCTGGACAGTGCTGTTGTTGTCTTCGCTGCCCGTGAGAGGATTTCTGGCTTAGATCCCTCATTGCTATTGATGGATAGATCCCAGCTACTTGAATTGTTGACCAGTTCCCAGCGTCAGGTCATGGACAGTTGTTATCACTATTGATCGTGGTGGTGTGACTGGCCATCAATTTGGTTTTCTCAGTGCTGATTTCCGTGCCATTTCTTGTCAATGTTTCATCAAATGATTAATTAAGCAAGCTTGGCGAGGTCTTGCTTACTGCCTGCCAGGCCACTAATGTCATCTGCAAATAGAAGGTTTGTGATGGTTCTTCCCCCAGTACTGGCCGTGCTAAGTGCGTCAGTCATACGTTCGAAAAATATATTGAAAAGCGTGGAGGAACTCCAACCGAAACATACATTCAGTCTCTAATAGAAACCTGGGTGAGTACCTCAGTAGCGTACATGTACATCACTCTTTGTCTGGCCTTTACTTTGGTTGCTTTGGAGTATAGTTGTTGGATGGCGTTGATCAGTTTCTGCTCGATATTACATTTCTTTGTTATGGCCTATAGTGCCTGTTGTCAGATTTTGTCAAACGCCTTCTTGAATCTGTGAAGACGTGGTATAAGTGGTTCTGGTGTTGGAGGTGATTTTAGCAAAGGGTGAGCATGTTAAAGATTTGTTCGGTAGTACTCCTACCTTTGCGAAACTCGGCCTGTTCTTCAGCAACGATGGTGTCTGCTAGCGGCTGTAATCTATTCAGAATGGTTTTGATCACTGAGGGAGATTTGATTTCCTTTCTGATGGGAATGCTCCATCGGAGAGGGCCTTTTTTCCTGGACTAATTTGCTTGGTGGTGATACTGTTCTGGTTTCTGTAACATACAATTTTTTTCGTTTTTCTGAACCAGGCGCTGCTGTGGTTTTTGTGACAAACTTTCCGGGAGTGGATTCTAAGCCTAGTGCTCAATCCCCAATCTGTACAACCAGGGATCACTCTTTGTCTGGCCTCTGCTCTTCGACCTGTCTGCTTTAGATGACCCTACCGAAAGCCGAAGCTTCCGTCCATGTAGTTACCTGGGTTATTGAGAGGTAGGAGCCCCCTGACCATTGCAAGGTGACAAACCACTGGAGGAGCAACATATTAAGAAAACAGGTATAAATGTGGGATATTTATTCAGGTTGACGATTGAGTCATCGTTGTTAGAGAAAATGACGTCATTTGCCTCTATGTATGTTATCAACATCATCATCACAAACGTCATCATCATTCGGATAATCAAGCAAGCAAGCAATGGAACAAACATTGAATCAATGATTCTATGGACTAATCAGTCAGTTTGTCAGTCAGTTAAGTCAGGCAATCAATCAAGCAATCAATCAACCAATCAATGAACTAATCGATCAGCCATGTTTCATTCTTTCAGTGTTATCAATCAAGGGCTGGAAACATGACTACCATCCGTTGCACATACTACTCAAACCCTCAGCAGTTTGGGGGCTTGATCCTGGGCCAGAGCACCAAACGATCTTGGGCCATACCACTCAGAAGTACCATTCCTGATTTTGTCTTAAACTCCGAGGTATTTTTTTCATACTTTGTGGTTTTCGTTACATTATTTCCCTGTGTTTCTGCCTTTTTGTCATAGTCCTGCATTTTTGTATGTCTGTTTCATGTTCTTGAAGTATTTTGTGACGGAAATGACATTGATTTTGTCACTAAAAATGATAAATAAATGATAATATAGCATGTCAGTTTAATTTTTACTTTAGAATGTTTTCCGTGCTTTTGCTTGTTAGTATTTGAATTGTGCAGTTATATGACACTTCCCTGTAATTTGTGCTTCATAAATGTCTTTTTTTCCAGACCATTTTAAACGTCTCGTCAGACAACGCACTGTATCTATGTTATTTTGTTGAAGATCATTGATAAAGAAGAGTAGGAAAAGACAAGGAACATTTATAGGACATTTTATGAGGAAAGGAGAATTGGAGCACCTGGTCACAATGGGAAAGCTGGAGGGAAAGAGAACACCAGGTAGACCCGGGGAGAAAATATTGGACGGACTTGCAGGGTGGCTGAAGACAGAGAAGGTGGAAGATGTACTTGCAGCGACAAGGGATAGAGCCATGCAGCAGGGCACATGATGATGATGATGATGATGATGATGACGATGACGACGGCGACGACGACGACGACGACGATGATGATGATGATGATGATGAACTACGGTTGCAAAGATCTGCAAATCCACGCTATTTTGAACGGAATCGAGAAAAGTTTCTTTCGAAGCATTCTTCTTTTTCACCCCGTGTTAGTGTTATATTTACTGGAATTGTTTGTCAGAAATTCTGTTTCAGAGGAGTTCCGAAGCCTTTTGTTTTCTCTGTAAGATTTTTGTTGTGATGTCATGTACTTGTGATCAGGCGTGGTTTGGTTTCCGTAGCTGGTTAGACAATAAAAAGATGACTGACTGATTTGACAAAGCTCTGTAATTTTGCATTTTCAGTTCTTTATCATTTCTAGGTATCAGAAACCGTATTTCCGGTTTCCTTTTTGTTTCGAATAAATATTGTACAATGTCTCCGATATTTTGGAAATTAACATGAAATCTGTAGATTCCAAGTACGTTTGAAGGGAAGCGATTTGGTTATATTCCTTCAACTGTTTTGATTTTCATTTGATTTTATGAAAAATGATGTACGCCACAAACATTCTTGGTTTCGTCGTGATCTCAGTTATTATTTTCGTGAAAATGTCGTCCGTGCAGTTTATGTTCTTGTTACCCCAAAACATCTGGGCTTCCCGTTTGACATTTGCCTAGGTATATTGTCCCATAGCTGTCATGTTTCAGTTTTGTATTTCTGTTCCTGAGAATTACGGGTGTCTGAAACAACCATCCCTGATTTTGTCCCCAAGAATCAAAGAATGTCTCTTTAGATATTTCGTTACAAAGCCGTTCTGTATGTCTGATATTTTGTATTACATGTAGTAGTTAATTTCCTTGTAATATGCTATATATACATCCAGCTCCGCTCAATGGACAATTCTTCAACCTGTAGAGACTCCAAGCCAAAGCCAAAGGTCAAGAGAGAGAGAGAGAGAGAGAGAGAGAGAGAGAGAGAGAGAGAGAGAGATGAGAGGGGCATCACCCTCATAATGCTAATCACAAGGAAAGGTTAGGTCTTTACTATCTTAGTCCACAAGATCTCTGGGTTATGGGACATATTTACCTACCGTTACCTTACAAACGCTTGTACCTGTAGGCTTTTTATTCGATTACTGTAATGTAGACACATTACATCTGTCTGTATACCTAGTTTGTAGCCTTGTCCATTAATTTTGTATGTGTTTTCTCTATAAGGTCACCTTCAATACATCAATGTCGTTCCTATGTCTTCTCTATAAGACACCTTCAATACATCAACGTCGTTTCTGTCTTCTCTATAGCATCACCTTCAATGCATCAACGTCGTTTCTGTCTTCTCTATAGCATCACCTTCAATACATCAACGTCGTTTGTATGTCTTCTCTATAACATCACCTTCAATACATCAACGTCGTTTCTGTCTTCTCTATAACATCGCCTTCAGTACATCAACGTCGTTTGTATGTCTTCTCTATAACATCACCTTCAGTACATCAACGTCGTTTCTGTCTTCTCTATAACATCACCTTCAATACATCAACGTCGTTTCTGTCTTCTCTAGAACATCACCTTCAATACATCAACGTCGTTTGTATGTCTTCTCTATAACATCACCTTCAATACATCAACGTCGTTTGTATGTCTTCTCTATAACATCGCCTTCAGTACATCAACGTCATTTGTATGTCTTCTCTATAGCATCACCTTCAATACATCAACGTCGTTTGTATGTCTTCTCTATAACATCGCCTTCAATACATCAACGTCGTTTGTATGTCTTCTCTATAACATCACCTTCAATACATCAACGTCGTTTGTATGTCTTCTCTATAACATCACCTTCAATACATCAACGTCGTTTGTATGTCTTCTCTATAACATCGCCTTCAATACATCAACGTCGTTTGTATGTCTTCTCTATAACATCACCTTCAATACATCAACGTCGTTTGTATGTCTTCTCTATAACATCACCTTCAATACATCAACGTCGTTTGTATGTCTTCTCTATAACATCGCCTTCAATACATCAACGTCGTTTGTATGTCTTCTCTATAACATCGCCTTCAGTACATCAACGTCGTTTGTATGTCTTCTCTATAACATCGCCTTCAGTACATCAACGTCGTTTGTATGTCTTCTCTATAACATCGCCTTCAGTACATCAACGTCGTTTGTATGTCTTCTCTATAACATCGCCTTCAATACATCAACGTCGTTTGTATGTCTTCTCTATAACATCGCCTTCAATACATCAACGTCCTTTCTGTCTTCTCTATAACATCGCCTTTAATTAATACATCAACGTCGTTTGTATGTCTTCTCTATAACATCGCCTTCAGTATATCAGCATCGTTTCATCATCGCTGTCACAGTATCTTTATCTACAATACAGACAGAAAAATATCTCTTGTCAAACAACTTTCCCCGATTTTGGTTTGGCAAGAGGCAAAGTGTTATTTTCACAACCGACAACAACACCAGCGGATTCTACATCAGATACATATGTACATGCCAGATCTCTCTGTCTCTCGCTCTGTCTCTCTGTTTTTCTCTGTCTGTCTGTCTGTCTGTCTCTCTGTTATATGTTCTCGTCTGTTTATCATGTCTGTTTTTTTATGTTTGTTTGTTGTGTATTGTATTTACTTTATGTGTGGTTTATCTATAAGGCATGTAACTAAACTAAAATAAACCATCTAAAGTCAAACCTCTGCTTCTTTTCAGACAGTGATAACTAATTGAAGCATAGGTCATGTTTATTACAGAATTAGAGAAGCCTGCTTATAATAATGACGAAATCTTTGTATTACTCTCTCTCTCTCTGTGTATCTTTCTCTCTGTCTCTCACGTTCACCACACACACACACGCACGCACACAAACAACATACACATACGTACAAACACATATACACAGGCATACATACGCGCACACACACACATACGCTCACACACAGACACACACACATACACATTCACACACAAACACATACACACAACACACACAATACATACACACGCACACACACACACACACACACACGCGCGAATACACTTATACACGCACAAACATACACACGCACACACATACATACACACACACGCACGCATACACATATACAGGCACAAACATACACATGCACGCACACATACTACTACTACTACTACTACTACCATACACGAAAGGTATGATTTGATTGTTCCAGAACACTGGATTGTTGATACGGTTGTGCACGGACTCTGATTCAGCACCACAATTGTCAGCACAGACCACCTTCCAGACAACGACTGTCCGATGGTTGAAGACCTCTGCCGTCACTGCTAGCAAAGGTAATGACCTCAAAACCACAAACACTCTTTCTGATGCCATGCCAAAATCAGGGACACAGATCACCCTCCGTACAACGACTGGGACACAGCCTGAGTCTACAGGGCTGGCCAGTGACATCAGGATAACAAAGAGCAGGCCTGGAACTGATGTCCTAACATCCTCCACTGTAATGCAGACCGTCATGGGCACAGCGATTGGCGGACAGTCTGAGGTTCCAGCAATCGCTGCTGGTAACATCAGTGGCGTTGCGATTGCTGGTAACGTCAGTGACGTTGACATCATAAGCAGATCGTATCTCCAAACCACCAAACAGACCAACCTCTTCACGGCTGGCAGGCTCAATGACACAATGACGCTGAAAACCGCTGTGAACACTATCAAGACTGCAGGTATGGAAACAACGGCGGCGGCACGGACCAGCTTTGACAGTACAGCCCGTGTGCAGCCTGATAAAATGCGAAGTTACATTGGTAAAAAGAAGTCCCAGTCCACCACAGCTGGCATTTTCCTTTCCGATAAATACTCAAGTCCTTACACGGTCACCTACCGAAGTGTCAGCCTTCAAACAGATAGATCTGACGGCAGTGATGTAGCCACGACATCCGGGCAAGATGACGCTTCTGTTATAGATGACGACAGTAAAACTGTCAGCGTCACTGCTAAATCTCAAAATCTAGTCACCTATACAAGCAACACCGTGTCGTCTTGGCCGGAACCACGAAAGCACGCGCCTGGCAACAAAAACCTCTGCAGATGCATAAAGAGCGAAGCTATCAACAGGACAGTGACAGCGCAGATGAAAACGAAGATGGTGTCGGAAATCAAAAGCCGACTACTCGTTGCCAGACAGAACTTATCGTCCTACACACGGAAGAAAATTTCGTCTAGCGATGACAGACCATCTGCTACCACTGTGGGCACGTTTGTGGGTGTGAGCTGTATCCTCTTTGTTGTCACTTTTGTAGTGTGGGCCGATCTCGTTACTCTCATGCGCTGCTCTAAAGTCACACCAGCCAAAGATCAAAATGGCCTCTGTGCTCAGCTGGACTGAACTAAAAGATTTCTCACAGGAATTCTATATGGAGGAAGTAGGTTACAATCAGCATCAACCTCTCGAATAGTGATTTTTCTCCATAACGAAACCGACGGATCTCTTAGTATAAATAATATCTGCACTTTCTGGAATGTTCTGTGCATATGTAAATGTGTGTGTGTGTATGTGTGTGTGTATGCGTGTGTATGTGTGTGTGTGAAGGGGAGAGGGGAGGGGAGAAAGAGAAAAGGATAAATTCGTTGCTTTGTGCTATTAAAAGTGATTGCTTTTGTGTGTTTTCAATGGTTTCCACTTTTACCATTGTAGGTGCAGTTACAATTAGCATGTGATTATAACACACAGACTCAGACGCAGACACAGACACATAATTATATGGGTGTGAGCTGTATCCTCTTTGTTGTCACTTTTGTAGTGTGGGCCGATCTCGTTACTCTCATGCACTGCTCTAAAGTCAGACCAGCCAAAGATCAAGATGGCCTCTGTGCTAAGCTGGACTGAAATGAAAGATTTCTCACAGTAATTCTGTATGGAGGAAGTAGGTTACAATCAGTATCAACATCTGGATTAGTGATTTTTCTCCGTGACGAAACCCACGGCTCTCTCAGTATATACTGTAAACAGCATCTGCACTTTCTGGAATGTTCTGTGAAAATATGAATATATATGTATATACATAAATATACATATATATATATACGATGCTGGTGTGAGCAACGATGATTTTTCGAATTATCACTGCAGTGTGTAAGTTTTTGCCAGTAAATGGCATCATCAGGTTCATATCAATACTCTGAAAATAGAAACAAAACACCTTTTGTTAAGAAAACAGTAAACATGAAATAGGGACAAGCATAAGCGGTCAAGGAAAAGCCAGACTACAACTTAACGGTCAGTTCCCTACGCCTATACTCATCCTTGATGTTTATCCCCAGGTCGATATCTTTGATCCACAGAGCCTCCAGAGTCATGCGATAATCCTCGCCCCGTGTGGTTGAAGCCAAAATCTCAACATCTTCTGATATATATATATAGGCTATACATGTGTGTGTGAGTGTATGTATGTGTGTGTGTGTGTGTGTGTGTGTGTGTGTGTGGTGTGTGTGTGTGTATG
>CM060305.1:95039250-95069250 GCA_030674185.1 Monoplex corrugatus | reverse complement strand
ACACACACACACACACACACACGCACGCACGCGCGCGCGCGCGCACGCAAGCCATCCATTTAGATCGGACAAAATTGTAAAGAAGGAAAACAAAAAAGATCTATTCATTTATCAAGTATCACCCGCTTACGAATTGAGACTTTCTGACGTATTGTGTACAAAACAGACTCTATTGTTCAAACTGAATACACTTCATGCTAATTAAACAGATTATCAACTATGCTCTCCATAAAAATCCATCATCAACACTACGAATCTGAAAGAAAATCTCGGGAACAGACCTAACGTGTTTCGCCAGGAACTGGTTTCACTTTAGAGCAGTGAGTGATAGTCATGCAGTCGGCCCCTAAGACAAAGGCGGCGACAGGCAGAATGAAGCCCAGACCCACAAACGTTCCTACGGTAATAGCAGACGGTCTGTCATCGTAGACCGAACGTTTTTTTCTTATATAGGATGACAGGTTTTGTCTGTGCAGGAGTAGCCGGGTCTTGATGTCCATCGCCATCTTTTCTTTTATCTCCATTGTTACTGTCGTGTTGTTTGATTCTCCTTTCTTGCATACACAACAGTTTTTATCGCTAAGCTTGTATGTTTGTGGTTGGTCCGACTGAAGCGATGACACGGTGGTGCTGGCGTAGGTTACAAGATTCTCAACAGTGACGTCAGTGTTAGTAGTGACGTCAACAGTTTTACTGTCGTCATACGCCACAGTAGCGCCACTCTGCACTGACATTGTTTCAACGTCATTTCTGTCCCATGTACCTGTCTGAGGGATGGTGACGACATTAGGACTTGACTTGTCATCGATGGTGAAGATACCGGTTGTGATGAATCGGATCCCGTCTTCATCACTGCTGGTGAGAGTGAGTGGAACAGAGTCAGAATGCACACCGATCATCGTGGTGTCATAACTGGTCTGTGCCGTTGGCCTTGTTCCCTTAGCGAAAACTGTGTTTGTGGTGTCATAACTGGTCTGTGCCGTTGGCCTTGTTCCCTTAGCGAAAGCTGTGTTTGTGGTGTTTGTGGTGTCATAACTGGTCTGTGCCGTTGGCCTTGTTCCCTTAGCGAAAACTGTGTTTGAGATAATATCATTCACTGTGCTGATGAGTGTGGTGGTCTCAGAGAAGAGTCTGTCACTCGTTTGGAAGGAGATGAACTGCTGTGTTGTTACGATATCAGAGGTGTGTATAACGTCCAACTCAGCAACACTGGCAGAAGCGAAAGCTGCGATTTCAGTCACTGTGCCTAAGCTCTCAGAGGTTGTATGTACAACGTCCAATTCAGCGATATTGGCAGAAGCAAATGTTACGGTTTCAGTGATTGTGCCCAAGATATCAGAGGGTATATGTACAGTTTCCAACTCAGCAACATTGGCAGAAGCAAACGCTGTGGTTTCAGTCACCGTGCCTAAGATATCAGAGGTTGTATGTACAACTTCCAACTCAGCAACTTTTGCAGAAGCGAATGCCGTGGTTTCAGTCACCGTGTCTAAGATGGTCTGTGTCTTTGATGGTGCTATGGTGTCAAATATAGCTTCTGTTACTCTTCCCTTACTGTAATGGTCAGAAGTACGAGTAGCGGTTTCAGAATATCTGTCAGTCGTTGTACCACCATGGATAATATGTTGAGTTGTTGAAGTTATCATGACGTCAGGCAGCGTGTTTATGATTCTGACGTCACTACTGTCACCAGTGGAAAGTTCAGAAGTCTCCAACGGTCCGCTAGTCGTTGTAATGAGGGACGTCTGTGCTGATGACTGGACTGTTGGACTGGGCGTGCCGCACATGTTAGTCAGCCAGTGCGCCACCTGCACAGTCACTTTCCCGTTTACTGGTAAATTATTCTTCTAATTCTTTAAATGTGTGTGTGTGTGTGTGTGTGTGTGTGTGTGTGTGTGTGTGTGTGTGTGTTTGTGTGTCCGTGTGATTGGTATGTGTGTGTGTGCAAGTGTGTGCGCGAACGCGCACGTGCGTGCGTGCGTGTGTATGTGTGTGTGTGTTGTGTGTATATGTGTGTGCACGTGTGTGTATGCATGCGTGGGCGTGTTTTAAAGAACGCATGAACTTGTTTAGATCTTAGTAGAGTTATCATTTCAGCTAATTATTGCTTCATGAAAGTGATGTGTGTTAGTGAGCGAGCGTGCGTGCGTGCGTGCGTGCGTGCGTGTATGCGCGCGTGCAGGTGTTAAAGAACACACTGGCTTGTGTAGATTCTAAGAGTTATTATTTCAGCTAATCACTTCATGAAAGTGAGACAGACAGACATATAAACACACACTCATAGACGAACACAGACACGGACTAACACACAAAGAGACAGTGAAAATCAGGTTTCTGAATACTAGATTTAATCCGAAGATAATTGCCTGAAAATAATCATATTTCATGCTTCAAAGTCTTTTTCTAAACAATTCAGCATGTCTTCTATGGCACACATCAATTAGGAGACTGTAATGCACCCAAAAGTCGTTCGAGGCATTCTGATAACATCCCTCTCTCTCTTACGGTAAAATGACCAATATTCTGCGATATATTTTATATGAAATTAGACTCTTTTGTGACAGTATTTACACCTTCATGAAAATTTTCTTCACATTTATAATAGAATAGATAATGATAGTGGTAATGACGATCCTAACATGTTTTAACATTTACTTTCTCTGTCATTACTACTGGCATAACCATTTTGTATCATTGTGATGTTTTGACTGTCCACCAGTATTATAGTGTGCTCGTATTACTTGCAGACCCCCTGGCAGAGGGTTGGATGTAAAAAACAGGATCCATATCCATATGCCACAGCCCTCGAAAACAAAATTTTGTTCTCTCTCTCTCTCTTTGTCTGTCTGTCTTGAACACACACACACATACACACACACACACACACACACAACACACACACACACACACACACACACACACACACACACACACACACACACACACACACACAAAACACACACACACACGCACACACACATACACACTCATAGACACAGACACAAACACACCACAATCTTCCACTTTTTAACAATGGTGACGAAAATACTGGGACATACCATTTCACATACATATGAGCATGCTCTTCTCTTTGTCTGTTCACAAAACATTAGACAGAGAACGACATTGTCGCGAAAACCATAAAAACATAATGTAATCATTCTACATAAAAACAATCACTGTACTTGTTTAATTATTTGGAAGAGTCGTTTTATATCATTTTCTCTGGAACACATTATTGACATCAGGCTGATCGTTCACTGACATAATCGGCATTTGAAGATATCAAATATATGCTGGACCTGGCATGGGTCTTCATGTGGGGTACAAGGCTGAGACTCGAGGCATATGTTCTTCCGCAAGCACTGTATGCAAAGAGATTCAGCAGCCATGGGTTCTGCTTTCACCAGTCTCTTGCTCTGTTGCCAACAGTGTTTTTCCAGTGGTGGAGTTGATGTCACAGTTGATGGGGGTCGGCCTTCAAAATATTGATGGAGTTGGCCTTTGAAATACTGATAGGGTTGGCCTTTAAAGTATTGATGGAGTTGGCCTTTAAAGTATTGATGGGGTTGGTTTTCAAAGTGTTAATGGGTTGGCCTTTAAAGTGTTGATGGACTTGGCCTTTAAAGTATTGATGGGGTTGGCCTTTAAAGTATTGATGGGATTGGCCTTTAAAGTATTGATGGGGTTGGCATTTAAAGTATCCTTGTATCACTTTCCTTGATCGCGATGTCCTTGCTTCAGCTCTCCGAATAGAATCATCTTTAGGATGCATTTGTCATCCATACAGACAATGTGTTGTGTCCAACGGAGCTGGCCTTACTAATACATGCAGACATATGGCATAAGATGTCTTTTTTTTAAAATGTATATATATCCAACCAACCAATCAATAAACAAAAACAACAATCAAATATTGTAAAAGGATTATAAATACCTTGGGGCTTAACACAAAATCAGGAATAGTGCTTCTGAGTGGTATAGCCCATGATCGGCCAACACCTTGGCCTAGAATCAAGCCTCCGAAGTTTACGCAAGAGTCTGTGGGAACTTGGCACTGGATGGTGGTCACAGTTCCACGTTTGGTTCCAGCGAACTGCTGAAAAACAACAGAACTGATAAATTATGATGCAACGAAGATGATAAGAAGAAGACGAAGAATATTGTTGTTGATGATGATGATGCTGATAATAATTATGATGATGAAAAGTTTTTCACAGAAACGGTGTGTAACCGTTGCCTGACACATTTCCAGTCCCTATCAGTCAACATGGCGATGTGGTAAGCGTAAAGGACTACAGACTAGGAGGTTCTGAGTTCTAACGCTCATCAGTCTAATTAAGATCTATATGGTTGTGATCCCCGTGGCAAAAGCAGGGCGATCATATCACACAGTGCGACAGCGCAAGTTGTTCGACCCTCGAACCTTGTTTATTATCACACTGAATGATTTGTGATGTGGTTGACTCCGCTGCATTGGTCACATTTGGCTGCTAGATGACAGGAAGTTCGAATCCACTGTTTCTCTTCAAGGATGGTAGAATCTCCAGTATTACCCCTGCTTCCCTATGGTTGTCACAAGCATTTTGATTTTCATTGGTTCGAATCCGGATGCATTCCAATGATGCTTGATGTCCTTTCTCTTTACAATGTTCTCACACAAATGTACGTGAGGCTCTTGTGCTGATTTGCTGTTCTTTGATCCGAGTGCTCAACATTCTGGCAGTTTATTCCATGTATTGACTGGTACAACCATTTTTTTTTTCTAGTTTTCTATTTGTTTTTGGGCTTAAACTGCTCTAGTGTGGGTGTTGTGGGGTTTCGGTTAGACAGTAGAATTAGTGAAACCGTCTCATTAGTCTTTCCGAAAGGCTTTGAATATAAGCCTACGGGATAGACTGCGTTACATTTTCTTTGCTTTAACGTTGAGCTCCTCGTGTGACTTGGGGAGAGAGAGATTGAAAAATCCTGTCTGTGCAGTTACTGGCTTTAATGCGCACTTCACTTGTATTTCAGTTTCCTTATTCCCATATCTTGTGTTGATGGTAAAAGCCTTGTGAGAAAAAAGGAAAAGGGGCCTAATTGCTAAATATTTGTGTTGTAGCGTTTAGCTAATTGATGGCATGTCGCATTGCTGGTCCAGTAGAACAGTATTTGCCTACCGGGCAGACGATTCGCATACGATTTTTAATCGACGTACAATGTTTTTAGTACTAGGTTTGTTTGCTGAGCTGATACAAAAGTGCTCAGAAAGTAAAATTTCCAATTCAGTCCCAGTCTGCAACACAAAAATTGGTTTTTTCGCTGCATGTCATAATACATTAATCGCACAGATTATTCTGGTAGCATTAGCTTAATGTTTCATTGGTCTTGCTCCTCCGAACTTTCATCCCCTTTCCAACTCCTTGCCAAGATTGACACTGTCTCAACACCACCACCATCACCATCACCACCACTACCAACAATAACTACCACCACCACCACTCCAACAACAACAACAACAGCAACAACAGAATCTCACGAAAACTGAAACTTGTCACAACAATCGTAGGCTTCACGCCACAAACCACACTGTATAAAACTCACCTGGGCCTGACCGAAGTAAGCAACGTACCAGAAGGTTTCCGCACCGCTGACGGACATGAAGACGTCATAAGACCTGGCCCACTGCCAAACAGGAACAGGCAGAACCATGGCGGCATCCACACTCCCGGAGTCCAGTTTGGGATCCAAAAAGCGGGCCACTAAGATCTGATCATCAGCCATGATGCTCATGGTCGATTCCGAGGACGACCGCTTGAAAAAGAACACTTGTCGCTCTGCCGTGGACGTGTAGCATCTCCCGTTGTTGACATTGATAGTGACTCCAGAGCGTAGCGGCACGATCTTGATTAGGTCGGGAGGATGACTTTGCCCCAGGAGATAGTATTGTCCTATGCTTTCTAATGGTACCATCTGCTCGATCACCAGGTCTTTGGAGGTGCTGCCAAGTAGCTGAAAGACATTAGAAAATAAAAACAAACGGCAACAAAATAACGTTCATGATTTGTACAGAAACTCCGCTCAAACGTCCCATGACAAAGACTGGATTGTTAATAAGCTGAAACTACATCTTCACGTAACGTTCATGACATGGACAGAAACTCCGCTCAAACGTCTCATGACAAAGACTAGCTAGATTGTCAGTACGCTGAAACTACATCTTTAGGTAACGTTCATGACTTGTACAGAAACTCCGCTCAAACGTCTTATGACCAAGATCAGATTGTCAGTACACTGAAACTACATCTTCACGGTTTGGAAAGAGGGGAGAGGGTAGGGAGGATGCTGAAAAGCGGGTGGGGAAATCTGCAACACACATCTCATTTTCGAAAAATGTGAGGATGCTCACTCGGTCTGACTAAGCAGTTACTGCTGTTAGCCAGTGCATGGCACGCTGTGTCATGTGTATACGGACTCAGAACACGTAGTACTGAACCCTGCCATAGTAACAAGGTAGCAGTGCAGGATGTTCTTTGGTGGGTGATCTTACAGCGACTTTATAATGATAGTTCCAGGAAAGATAAAAGTAACAGTAAAAATTCGGAATCTTCAGTTGATAAATGTATGCGAGCATGTGTGTGTGAATGTGTGCACTCATGGGAGCGTTTCACAGAACTCTCTTTCTCTCACTCTCTCTCGATCTTTCTCTATCGTATGAGTGGTGTATGCGTGCATGCGTGTGTGCGTGCGTGCGCGCGCGCGCTTGTGTATATGTGTGTATGTGTGTTTGATAGAATGACAGAGAAAGAAAGAGCCGAAGAGAGCTAAAATATATTCTAAAAATTATCAAAATTCCTTGTTTTTTAAGCATAAAACCATGCATTAGATTTGGAAGTTTAAATCTAGCAAATAAATGCACTAGCACAAGTACACAATACAATGCGAAATAATTCTTTTACTGCAAGGACAAAGAGGAGTAACTTGTCCAAAGAACGAAGAACCAGGAGAGCCATCTTGTTAAGTGATGTTCCTTAATATAACCCCTCCGCTTCCCCACCCTCTCCACTAGCTGTCTACGCTAGAAAGAGTCAGGAATACGGTGAATCACTGGATTAAGAGAATGAATGAAAAGGTTAAGAAGCTGGTAGATAGGGCAAGGTAATGAAAGGATCAAGAATTTGGTTGAAAGGGTTAGAGAGTGAAAAGGTAGGAAGTTGGTTGAAAGTGTGAGAGAGTGAAAAGGTAGGAAGTTGGTTGAAAGTGTGAGAGTGAAAAGGTAGGAAGTTGGTTGAAAGTGTGAGAGAGTGAAAAGGTAGGAAGTTGGTTGAAAGTATGAGAGAGTGAAAAGGTAGGAAGTTGGTTGAAAGTATGAGAGAGTGAAAAGGTAGGAAGTTGGTTGAAAGTGTGAGAGAGTGAAAAGGTAGGAAGTTGGTTGAAAGGGTTAGAGAGTGAAAAGGTAGGAAGTTGGTTGAAAGTGTGAGAGAGTGAAAAGGTAGGAAGTTGGTTGAAAGTGTGAGAGAGTGAAAAGGTAGGAAGTTGGTTGAAAGTGTGAGAGAGTGAAAAGGTAGGAAGTTGGTTGAAAGTGTGAGAGAGTGAAAAGGTAGGAAGTTGGTTGAAAGGGTGAGAGAGTGAAAAGGTAGGAAGTTGGTTGAAAGGGTTAGAGAGTGAAAAGGTAGGAAGTTGGTTGAAAGTGTGAGAGAGTGAAAAGGTAGGAAGTTGGTTGAAAGTGTGAGAGTGAAAAGGTAGGAAGTTGGTTGAAAGTGTGAGAGTGAAAAGGTAGGAAGTTGGTTGAAAGTGTGAGAGAGTGAAAAGGTAGGAAGTTGGTTGAAAGTGTGAGAGAGTGAAAAGGTAGGAAGTTGGTTGAAAGTGTGAGAGAGTGAAAAGGTAGGAAGTTGGTTGAAAGTGTGAGAGAGTGAAAAGTAGGAAGTGGTTGAAGGTGAGAGAGTGAAAGGTAGGAAGTTGGTTGAAAGTGTGAGAGAGTGAAAAGGTAGGAAGTTGGTTGAAAGTGTGAGAGAGTGAAAAGGTAGGAAGTTGGTTGAAAGTGTGAGAGAGTGAAAAGGTAGGAAGTTGGTTGAAAGTGTGAGAGAGTGAAAAGGTAGGAAGTTGGTTGAAAGTGTGGAGAGTGAAAAGGTAGGAAGTTGGTTGAAAGTGTGAGAGTGAAAGGTAGGAAGTTGGTTGAAAGGTGAGAGTGAAAAGGTAGGAAGTTGGTTGAAAGGTGAGAGGTGAAAAGGTAGGAAGTTGGTTGAAAGGTGAGAGAGTGAAAAGGTAGGAAGTTGGTTTGAAAGTGAGGTTGAGTGAGGTGAAAGGTAGGAAGTTGGTTGAAAGGGTGGAGAGAGTGAAAAGGTAGGAAGTTGGTTGAAAGTGTGAGAGAGTGAAAAGGTAGGAAGTTGGTTGAAAGGTGTGAGAGTGAAAAGGTAGGAAGTTGGTTGAAAGTGTGAGAGTGAAAAGGTAGGAAGTTGGTTGAAAGGGTGGAGAGTGAAAAGGTAGGAAGTTGGTTGAAAGGGTGAGAGAGTGAAAAGGTAGGAAGTTGGTTGAAAGGGTGAGAGAGTGAAAAGGTAGGAAGTTGGTTGAAAGGGTGAGAGAGTGAAAGGTAGGAAGTTGGTTGAAAGGGTGAGAGTGAAAAGGTAGGAAGTTGGTTGAAAGTGTGAGAGAGTGAAAAGGTAGGAAGTTGGTTGAAAGGGTGAGAGAGTGAAAAGGTAGGAAGTTGGTGGAAAGGGTTAAGAGTGAAAAGTCTGAAAAGCTTATAGACAGGTGAGGGAGAGATGGGTTAAGAAGCTGGTGGATAGGGTGACGGAGTGAAAGGATCAGAAATTTTGTGGATAGATTGAAAGAGTTCGAGATTCAGGAAGCTTGTGAATACGATGAGGGCGGGAAAGGTAGGAAAGCTTGTGAATAATGGTGGGAAAAGGTTGGAAAGCTGGTGAATAAGATAAGGGCGGTAAAAGGTTGGGGAAGCTTGTGAATAAGATAAGAGCGGAAAAAGTTGGAAAGCTGGTGAATAAGATAAGGGCAGGAAAAGTTGGAAAGCTGGTGAATAAGATAAGGCCGGGAAAAAGACAGGAATCTGGTGGATAAGATAAGGGCAGGAAAAAGACAGGAATCTGGTGGATAAGATAAGGGCGGAAAAAGACAGGAATCTGGTGGATAAGATAAGGCGGGAAAAAGACAGGAACTGGTGGATAAGATAAGGCCGGGAAAAAGACAGGAATCTGGTGATAAGATAAGGGCGGGAAAAAGACACTAAGCTGGTGATAAGATAAGGGCAAAAAAAGACAGGAATCTGGTGAATAAGATAAGGGCGGGAAAAAGACAGGAAGCTGGTGGATAAGATAAGGGCGGGAAAAAGACAGAAGCTGGTGGATAAGATAAGGGCGAGAAAAAGACGGAACTGGTGAATAAGATAAGGGCAGGAAAAGGGAAGCTGGTGGATAAGATAAGGCGGGGAAAAAGACAGGAAGCTGGTGGATAAGATAAGGGCGGGAAAAAGACAGGAATCTGGTGGATAAGATAAGGGCGGGAAAAAGACAGGAAGCTGGTGGATAAGATAAGGGCAGGAAAAAGACAGGAAGCTGGTGGATAAGATAAGGGCAGAAAAAGAAAGTGGTGGATAAGATAAGCGGAATAAGACAGGAACTGGTGGATAAGATAAGGGCGGGAAAAAGACAGGAAGCTGGTGGATAAGATAAGGGCGGGAAAAAGACAGGAACTGGTGGATAAGATAAGGGCGGGAAAAAGACAGGAAGCTGGTGGATAAGATAAGGGCGGGAAAAAGACAGGAATCTGGTGGATAAGATAAGGGCGGGAAAAAGACAGGAAGCTGGTGGATAAGATAAGGCCGGGAAAAAGACAGGAATCTGGTGGATAAGATAAGGGCGGGAAAAAGACAGGAAGCTGGTGGATAAGATAAGGGCAGGAAAAAGACAGGAATCTGGTGGATAAGATAAGGGCGGGAAAAAGACAGAAGCTGGTGGATAAGATAAGGGCAAGAAAAAGACAGCAAGCTGTTGGATAAGATAAGGGCAAGAAAAAGACAGCAAGCGGGTTGATAAGATAAGGGCGGAAAAAAAGACAGCAAGCTGTGGATAAGATAAGGGCGAGAAAAAGACAGCAAGCTGTGGATAAGATAAGGGGGAAAAAGACAGCAAGCTGTTGGATAAGATAAGGGCAGGAAAAAGACAGCAAGCTGTTGGAATAAGATAAGGGCGGAAAAAGACACTAAGCTGGGGGAAATAAGATAAGGGCGGAAAAAGACACTAAGCTGGTGAATAAGATAAGGGCGGAAAAAGACAGCAAGCTGGTGGATAAGATAAGGGCGGAAAAAGACACTAAGCTGGTGAATAAGATAAGGGTGGAAAAAGACAGCAAGCTGGTGATAAGATAAGGGCGGAAAAAGACACAAGCTGGTGGATAAGATAAGGGCGAGAAAAAGACACAAGCTGGTGGATAAGATAAGGGCGAGAAAAAGACACTAAGCTGGTGGATAAGATAAGGGCGAGAAAAAGACACTAAGCTGGTGGATAAGATAAGGGCAGAAAAAGACACTAAGCTGGTGGATAAGATAAGGGCGAGAAAAAGACACTAAGCTGGTGGATAAGATAAGGGCGAGAAAAAGACACTAAGCTGGTGGATAAGATAAGGGCGAGAAAAAGACAGGAAGCTGGTGGATAAGATAAGGGCGAGAAAAAGACAGGAAGCTGGTGGATAAGATAAGGCGGAAAAGACAGAAGCTGGTGATAAGAAAGGGAAAAAGACACTAAGCTGGTGGATAAGATAAGGGCAGGAAAAAGACAGGAAGCTGGTGGATAAGATAAGGGCAAGAAAAAGACAGAAAGCTGGTGGATAAGATAAGGGCGGGAAAAAGACAGGAAGCTGGTGGATAAGATAAGGGCAAGAAAAAGACAGGAATCTGGTGGATAAGATAAGGGCGGGAAAAAGACAGGAAGCTGGTGAATAAGATAAGGGCGAGAAAAAGACAGAAAGCTGGTGGATAAGATAAGGCGGGAAAAAGACAGGAAGCTGGTGGATAAGATAAGGGCAAGAAAAAGACAGAAAGCTGGTGGATAAGATAAGAGCGGGAAAAAGACAGAAAGCTGGTGGATAAGATAAGGGCAAGAAAAAGACAGGAAGCTGGTGGATAAGATAAGAGCGGGAAAAAGACAGGAAGCTGGTGGATAAGATAAGGGCGAGAAAAGACAGGAAGCTGTTGGATGGGATGAGAGAGTGGAAGGGTTGGATAGCTGGTGAATGGGATGAGAGAGTGGAAGGGTTGGAAAGCTGATGGATAGAAGGTAGTACTGAAAAGTTTAGGAAGCTGGCAGATGGAGTGAAGGACTGAAAAGGTTAGTAAGCTGATGTATAGGACGAGGAGAGAAAAAGTTAACTTACTGTCGTGGACTGTCCGCCGGCCACCACAGCTACAGGAGCCGTAGAATGAACCAAGGTGCCCGTCATATCACAACGGTCACATACCACTTGCATGGACTCTCCAATCGATAAGCTAGAACATTACAACTGAAAACATACTTGTATAAGGAAAACTAGTCTGTGATTGGTATGAGATTTTTTCTTGTTTTCTTGTTCTTTTTTCTTTTATAGTCATTTTGAATAACATTTCTATTTCTTGAATTAATGAATGTAGGAAAATCATACTGGCAAGTCGACAAACGAAAGCCTGCTCTCTCTCTCTCTCTCTCCGTCCCTCTTTCTCTCTCTTTACATACACACTACACACATACATATGCACAGAGCACAGTACAATACCACATGAATAGAGTAAACACGACAGCACCCCAAGCACGCAGAGAAGCACATAAATACTAGTAGGGAAATCACAACAGAAATAGTCAAGTTGTGCACATTATAAATTCGCTCCATGTCTTCCCTTTCTGTTGATACTGTTTACAAGTCTACAATTTTGGTTTATCAACACAGCGTGCCTGCACTCGGAATAAATTCCATATGCACTGACATCACTAATGCTGTGTGATGGAGAAGATCCAAAACGATCATGGCATAAGCCATAAGCTTGCGCAGAAACCCAATGCTCTGGCAATGTCTTGAGGCCTTATCTAAGATGGTATTTACGTCTGTCTTCGTATCAGTCTGTCACTTGAAAAACCTAGACTGGATTGCAGTAAAATGCATAGTGCTTCAATCACAATGCTAAACAACAAAAGAAGAAAAAAGAACTTAATGAAAACACATCCAGCTCCCCCCTCTCCCTGAGTGAACTGACTGCATCAATGGTTTATAAACCACATCACAAAAACCCACCCCAGAAGAGCACGACACATAGCTTCCATCTGCCCACCAACACGATTATCGTCTACATCATCCCAACTCCCTCAACCAACCATCTCACCTCTCAATACAAAAAAACAAAAACAAAAAAACAACAACCTAAACAAACAAAAACCAACATACCCACAACAACTAAATCCATTCCGTTCCCTTACATTCCTCGTCACCACTCCTCCAATTGACTTTTCCGTTTCTTTAAATTTCTTTGATACCTGATTCAGGGAAAACCCAAACACTTTCTAGTCCATGTGGCGGGAGTGTAATATTGGAGGCAGTCCCGATATTCTTGTCCGACTGGTTTTTCCTTTCGGGCACTTTCTTTAGGTATTCCTATGTAAGTAAAACGATCGATGGTATGATGCCTTAGATTTTGTTCGTGAAGATACGATTTTAAGTGCCTGATGATTTTGGACAGAAGGTAAACAAACACACGCACACACAGATATATATATATATATATGTATATATATATATATATATATATATATATATATATATATATATATATATATATATATATATATATATATACGTATGAACTATTTCTTCAGGACATTTACAAACTTTACTTACAAATTGCAGTGATGGATTTCCCAGTTATTTTGTACGGTTGATTTTTGATTGATTGATTTGGTTCAGTTTTTACGTCGACACCCACCTCAGGTGATATGGACGACGGGGATAACCATCCCAGGGAAGTGGGGGAAGGGGGACCTATCTAATCCTATACTGACACCACCAGAACAACAATGATGTTAAAATGGGAAAGTGAGACGGCTAGTTTTAATATAGCGCACCCCGAGATTCGAACCCACAACCATTAGCATGTGAATCCAACGCTCAAACCAACTGAGCTACTGGGGCCCGCATTTTGTACGGATATTGACAAACCTACATTTATACGATCATGTCCTTACATCTCATTTGCCAAAAGTGAGGCATTTAACTTTCCCTGTGGCAGAAAAAGGAGAGATTCTCACAGACAATAGGCTTTGCACAACATGGTTG
Source organism: Monoplex corrugatus (assembly GCA_030674185.1). Classification (NCBI taxonomy): domain Eukaryota; kingdom Metazoa; phylum Mollusca; class Gastropoda; order Littorinimorpha; family Ranellidae; genus Monoplex; species Monoplex corrugatus. Next base: position 95,055,960 of record CM060305.1, on the reverse strand, counting down.
TATACACAACCAAGACTGCCAACAACAATCATTTATGACTCTCACCCTCCTGAAAACAAAGACAACTGTTATTACATGCAGATGGCATACACATTTCTGAAATCTTTCACACAACACTTGTCAGTATGAGCGTCAAATGGAAAAGCATATTCGACAAGATAGGTTTCAGAGTTTTCTGTGTCTATAAGTGTGATGTCTGGACTGTTTGCCCTCGAGGATAATCTGTGCGTGTGTTGATCAGTTTACAAATCGAGAATGAAAAATTGTGTTTGAAGATGTGTTTGGCATGGGGGTTCAGGGACTGTTTCCTTTTCTTTTTCTTTCTTTCTTTCTTTCGTTTTTTCATGTTTTATTATTTCTTTTTTGACACATAAGACCTAGAATTCTATGTGCCTGGCTCGATATTTTTATTGTTTCATTCGGCCATTTCGAAATACATACATACATACATACAAACGTACGTACGTATGTACATACATACATGTATACATACATGCATACATACATACACACACATACATATATACACACATACATACATACATACATACATACATACATACACACACACACACACACATACATATATACATACGACACATACATATATATGTATTCACAAAGACATATACATACAGTTATAAATCAATACCAATATAAGCCGTTAAGAATGAGCAAAACAACAACAAACAAACAAACAAAAACATCAATAAAGAAAAAAGAAGAAAAACAAAAGAAAAGAAAGAAAAAAGAAAAAAAGAGAAAGCCAAACATAAACAAACACAAACAAAGACTCAAACACAAGATCATCCACACAAACTAGCACACAAACAAACAAGTGTTAGAATTTAGACTGTGCATAGTTTGCAATACTTCATCCAAACACATATATAACGAAACAAACAAACAAAAATAGATAAACGAATAACTGACTGACTGACTGAATGAATGAATGAACGAATGAACGGAATGAATGAATGAATGAATGAATGAATGAATGAATGAACGAATGAATAAATAAACAAATAAATAAATACAGATAGAAAGTGAGAAACATATAAACCACCAAACAAATAAACGAATGAATAAACCATCAATCAAATAAAGAAAGAAATAATAGATAGACAGACAGACAGACAGACAGACAGACAGACACATACATAGACAGAGAGATAGATAGATAGATAGATATACATACATACATACATACATACATACATACATACATACATACATACATACATACATACATACACACATACATACATACATACATACATACATATAATCAGACATACATACATATACACATACACAAATACATACACAAAATAGATAAATAAATAAATAAAGAGAGAAACAAAGAAAGAAAAAGAAAAACACTATCAACAACAACACTGAATACTTTGACTGAGAAATAGTGTTTCCATCGGAGTACTGGACGCCTCCGAACTGCGCCAGACCTTGGCTGCTGAGTCGAACACGCACAGTGACGGTATTTAGTTCACTAGCTACTGACGTAATCAGAATGACGCAATTCCCTGTTTCGCAATGAGTGGCAGCTACATAGTTTGTGCTGAGAGAAGCTGTTGGAATGACGGAGAACCTGGGAATACCAGAAAAGCACACACAGACGTACACACGCGCACACGCACGCACGCTTACATAAATCAGCGAGCAAGACCAAGTATACGTACTAACACACACACACATACACATGCATGCAAACACACACACACACACCCACACACACACACAGACGCACACATGGACATACACACACACACACACAAACACACATATGCATGCACACACATATGCATTCACATACACTCACGTATACACACCACCCACGCACACACCCACACATGCATACACCCCCCCCCACACACACACACACACACGCATGTACATACACTAACATATACACCCACCAACGCATACCCACCTACCCACCCACCCACACACACACACACACACGCACGCACACACACACACAAATCCAAATAAAACTACTAGTAAACACACACACACACACACACACACACACACACACACACACACACACACCACAAAGCACACACAAATCAAACACACGTGCACCCACATATACACGTATCTTACCCTCCAGCAGAAGACAGTTCTGGAAGAAAACTAGTACATTCAATGTACGCTTGCACGAACACGTCCTCAGTACTGGTGACTTGGATGCTCCTTCTGCTGAATGAGTCAGAACTGGCCAGGCCCATTCGGGTGGTCAGCGATGTTGTTAGTGTTTTTGTGGCAAGTATTGAGAATGCGTTTTGAGAGAGGCCTGATAGTCCGTAATATCTGATTTTCACCTAGACACAAGTGATCACGGTCATGGTGAAAATATGAAGATGATAATTACTGTATTAATGACTGATGTTAAATTGATCAACAAATACAATGATGATGGTGATGATTACAGAAATAACACCAACACCACCACCACCAATAATGAAAAAAATATAATCATCATCATAATCATCATCATCATCGTCGTCGTCGTCATCATCATCATCAATCATCATCATCATCATCATCATCATTTTTTTTTTTTTTATTATTATTATTATCATCATCATTATTATTATTATTATCATCATCATTGTCATTATTAACATTATTATTTGTTGTTATTACTACTATTATCATTATCATTATTATTACTATTACTATCATTACTATTATTATTCTTGTTGTTATTATCATTATTATTATCATCATTATTATCATTGTTATTATTATTATCATTGTTGTTGTTTTTTTGTTGTTAAGAAAAACATGAATGACTGCTGGTGACATGGGAACTAGTTGATGGAAAGGAAATGTACAGTACTCACCTTAGGATTGGAACACAATTCACACAAACATGAAAACGAACAAAACACGTACCGGTTTCGAATTTTGGGTCTTCTACAGTGTAAACAAACGGGATAAACAACAACAACGACAACAACAACAACAACAACATCAACAACAGAAAAGTAGACACATATGATGCGACACGAACTGGATACCTGTGATGAGAACATAACGTGAAGGGGTGGTAATGCATACAGTAAAGGGATGTGACGGGTGAGGAGGAGGTCACTGCATGTGTTTGATAGATGGTTGAGCTTTTGTGTTTGAGACCATCCTAATACACACACACACACACACACACACACACACACACACACACACACACACACACACACACACACACACACACACACACACACACGCACACACACACACACACGCACACACATGTATATGTATAGATATATGTGTATACAGTATATAGACATGTATATGTATGTATGTGGTGTGTGAGTGTGTGTGTATGTGTGTGTGTGTGTGTGTGGGGGGGGGGTGTTCGTGTGTGTGGATGAGTGGGTGAGTGTTGTGTGTGTGTGTGTGTGTGTGTGTGTGTGTGGCGTGTGTATGTGTGTGTGTGAGTGAGTGTGTGGTGTGTGAGTGAGTGTGTGGGTGTGTGTGTGTGTGTGTGTGTGTGTTGTGTGTGTGTGTGTGTGTGTGTGTGTGTGTGTGTGTGTGTGTGTGTGTGTGAGTGTGAGTGTGTGGGTGTGGGTGGGTGTGGATGTGTGTGTTTGTGTGTGTGAACATACATACATATACAGAAATTGATATGTAGAGGAAAACAGAAGTGAGCAGGTCGGAGAAGAAAAAAAATCCTAAATACTGCAAATACATATAATATACCATTACCAAGACATCTCCATGGTCGGACCTTGCCAATAACACACTCACACGTATGTGGCCAGAAGGGACATAGAGTTTAAAAAAAGTGAGATGGGATGAAGGTTATGTACAGGAGCACAGGGGAGAGAAGCGGGGATAGAGGAGTCGAATGTCCGAGTGATACAGTGACCAACAATGCAGAGTTTTTTTTATATTATTATTTTTTATTTGTTTTCTAACATCCTGTCTCTTTGGCAACACAGCCCTCATACGTACGGTCCCGAGAAATGTGAAGGTCTCTGAGTCGATTGTCAGACTCCTCTATTGTGATACAGTATCCGACAATATGGAAGATTTTAATTATTTTCATATCCCCGTGGGGATGCCGAGGGTTCTTTCAGTATAAACAGTATCCCCACCTTCTGGAAATTCTGTGCCAGAAATCTCCTTTGTTCTGTCACCCTCTTTGTTGTTTTTTTCCTTTCTTTGCTTTCTGTCATTTCTTCCTATTAATTTCTGTTTTGCTGGTCCATTCACCTGTTATGTGTTCGATAAAGTCTTACGTACTTTCTCTTAGGACTGATGATTGGGTACATGTATTAAGTGCAGTTTTGGCTCTAGGGAAATGAGATATGAGTAAGCAATTTTAAGTAATTTGGGTCCGTTTCTATACATGTTTTAGTATCCTTAGTGATGTTTCAATCTGCATTCGGGTATGTTTTTTAAACTTCTTGTGTGATAAATTGGACGAGTGTATTGATATGTGTACTTGAATTTCTTTTCCTTTTCTTAACCTGTTGAAGGTTCTAACCCTTATATGGCTTTATGCAGTCAGCTGGGCTTTAAGCAAAAACAACACTAACGATAACAATTATTTTCTTTTAAATTTTTAACACCCTGTCTCTTCTGACAATACGTCTGGTCCAGAGAAACGTTGAGGTCTTTATTGTCCCTACATCTTCGGGTAATGAGACAACCCTTACCAAGCATCTAGACCATCACTACAGTTCTGGAGGAGAGGAAGCGGGCAGACAAAATATCCCTGTAAGAACAGGGAATGGAACCCGGAACCCTTTGCTTCTTTGGCAAGCGCTGAACAGTCACACAAAGAGAACACGCAGACTTTATCTTTTTAGTTTGTCCGAATGATGCAGAAGGAATCATCATGTGCAGTGTAGGATATCCACAGTTAAGATCATTAGCATGAACATGGAAGGAAAAAATATACAATCTTATTCTCTCTCTCTCTCCTCACACACACACACACACACACACGCACACACACACACACACACATACGCACACACATCACTATCACACTTCCTATCAGCCCCGCGCCATCCCACTACATACACACAATCATCCACCCAAACACACAAAGACATTCACACACACACACACACACACACACACACACACACACACACACACACACACACACACACACACACACACACACACACACACATACACACTCACACGTACGCACACGTATATATATATACACACTGTGACACAACACACACACACATTATATACATACAGTTACACACACACACGCACACACACGTACACACACACTAACACAACATTAACACACGCACACGCACACACGCACACGCACACGCGCGCCCGCACACACGCGCATACGCCAACCCACCTGAGCCGTAGTGGTTTGTGGGTTGCTGATGGTAAGCCTGAACTGTAGCCCTGTCGAACTCACCCACAGTGTGTTTCTGCATCCAGGATTCAGAAAGGCGACAAAAAAATCCTTCCCTTTGGTAGCCTCCGCTGATCCTGAAAGACAACGATAATAACAAGATGGTCAAGCCATTTTGATAAACTATGTTTTTCATGTAGATATCAATATAATAATATTAATGACCAAAAAAGTCCCCTTTGGAATCTTGTTATTATTGTTGTTGTATAAAACCCAACCAACTGCGTAGAGCCATATCAGGGCTATGACCGCTTCAAAACATACAAAAGAAAATTTCAACAGGAAAACAAAAAGAAAATTAAGTGCACATATCAATGCATTCGCGTACATCCCTGGCGTTGACCGCTCCGTCCAATATATCGCACAGGGGATTTAGAAAACACACCTGAATAGAAATATAAGCATACCTAAGGACACCAACTCATATACAAAAAACAGGCATAAAATACCTAAAATTGCTTCCGCATATCTCACCTCCCTAGAGCCAAAAATGCACTTAATACATATCCCAATTATCATTCCTAAGAGAAAGTACGTAAGACTTTATCGAACATGTACAGGTGAATGAACCATTAAGGCAGAAAATGATAGGAAGAAACGACAGAAAGGAAAGGAACAAGGCAGAAACAAAGAGAGTGACAGAAAAGAGGAAATTTCTAGCACAGAATTTCCCGAAGGTGAGGATACTATTTATACTGAAAGAGCCCCCGGCATCCCCATGGGAGGGGGGGGGGGGGGCTTTGGAATCTTCCATTGATCCTGAACGACAATGTTAATAACAAGATGGCCAAGCCATGACGATAAATTATGCTTTTTATTTAAAAATCAATATAATGATATTAATGATAATGATAAGATCAATGGTAAATCATTTTTGCACAGCGTCATTTTGGAAACTAATTTACAGAGGCTGGTTGGGTCTTTTAACAGATCCATGGACTAAAGATCTGGTTCATATCTCTAGTTCAATTCCAGTCTGCAGCATTAAACATTGGCCTGTTCGCTGCCCAGCTTAACGTTTCCATCATTCTGATGATGTCAGCCTACTGTTTCGCACATCCCTTCTTCCTTCCCTCTCAATTTCAAGACCTACCCAGGGTTTTGTGCACGCTCAGAGTCTGACAGATAAATTGCTGGAAGCCTTGGTTGGAGCGCATATGGAATTGTTCGAGTGCCATGAATCCCTCCTGAACAAACTCTAAACTCCAAACGTAACTGACGAAATTTCAACAAGTTTTACTGAGCATTACACATCCGTAAGTGTGTAATACATACAGAAGTACTGATATCACACGGAACATACACGCATTCTAATGAACACATACTGAAAGATCTTACGATGCACACACCTAGAAACAGTTATACACATAATAATAATGATTCCATTTGCATAGTGCAGGGAGTCCATGTTAAAGCATGTTCGTATCAACTGGCATAAAAACAAAAACCAAACTTAACCGTTTAGCCGTGATCTCCAATTTCATGTATTCGGGACGCCTTAATGATCCACAACTGCGACCCAAATTTAATACACATCTATTAAAAAACACCCCAGAAAATCTAGCTAACGCATATTCATAACCAGCACATAGACATACATAAACAACGCTCTTAGGTCGATATGAAACAATATTCTTTCCTATCAAAAACAACTAAACAAACAAACAAACAAGCAAACAAACAGACAAAAACAGTAGAAGGGCTAACATACATCCAGTACTGACGAGCATCACTAATTTTGTTGTTATCATCACATATTTGCACTGATTTATTGGGGTTTTGTGTGTGTGTGTGTGTGTGCGTTGTGTGTGTGTGTGTGTGTGTGTGTGTGTGTGTGTGTGTGTGTGTGTGTGTGTGTGTGTGTGTGTGTGTGTGAATGTGTGTGTGTGTGTGTGTGCGCGCTCACGCGCGTGCCTGCGTGCGTGTTTGTGTGTGTGTGTGTGTGCGCGCGCGTGCGTGTGCGTGGTTGGTGGGGGGGGGGGTGGGGGTGTTCAGAATGGATTTACCACGTGAAATGTGGGCTGTTAACTAGAGGAGAGCCCGTCATCGCAGTGCAGCGCCACCTCTTTCTTTTTTCTGTATACATGTATAGCTGTTTACCTACGAAAGTGAATTTCACCACAAAATGCCTTTGTTGCCACAGGATCTTTAACGTGCGCTGAGTGGAAGCTGAAGACGGAATCTCAGTTTATTGTCTCATCTGGAAGATCAGCACCTGGACATCTTAAGATCATAATTTTAATAGCGGTTAAGGGGGAAAGGAGAACAATCGCGGACCGAGCAGTGATCCCAAGCCGGGTTTCTTATATCATAAGCAGGTGATTTCACCATTAAAACCAACAAACAACAACGACGGCGACGACGGATTGTTATTGTTATAGTTATTGTTGTTTAAAGCCCAGCCGACAGCGTAGAGCCATATCAGGGCTATAACCGCTTCAAAACACACAACACTTCAACAGGAACAAAAGGAAAGAAAATATTAAGTACACATATCAATGCATTCGCACACATAATTTAAGGACATCCCCTGGCGTTGACCACTTCATCCAATTTATCGTACAGGAGATTTAGAAAACACACCTGAATACAAATTTAAACATACCTAAGTCACTAAAACATATACTTAAACCGGTATAAATTACCTTAAATTGCTTCCGCATATCTCACCTCCCTACAGCCAAAAACACACTTAATACATGTACCCAATTATCAATCATAAGAAAAAACAGGTCAAACTTTATCGAACACGTACAGGTGAATGGACCAGCAAGGCAGAAAATGATAGAAAAGAAATGACAGAGAGCAAAGGAAGAAGGCAGAAACAACGAGAGTGACAGAAAAGTGGAATTTTCTAGCACAGACTTTCCAGGCGGGGATACTGTTTAAACCGGAAAAGCCCCCGGCATCCCCACAGACTGGCGAGATGAAAATTACAATATATATATATATTTAACGCTCAGTAAATTAGAGCGAACCAATCAACTGTGAAAATTGGATGTTGTTCATGTTCATGACATTGCTGGGGAAACGCCGAGGAGGTCAAGATCATTTGTAACATCAGCCTTCAGAGTCAGGGTTCTGCCTTGTCTACGTCGAAGGTTGACACGGTCGCTGAGGTTGGCAGATAATATGTCACCCAAAATTACAATACAACAACAACAACAACAATAATAATGTGATGCTGCTACTACTATAAATGATAGTAATAATAATAATAATAGTAATGTTAATGATAATAGTAACAATAACAATAATAATAATGCAGTCTCAGGTCGATCCGACAGATAAGCTGGCATATTGGTCCTTTATCGCCTGGTGTGTGTCTTCATGTGGGATACCAGGCCGATCATGTTTTTCCACATGCAGTAAACGAATGAAGCCCTTACTCACGTGCTGAACTGTAGCGCACAAAAGACACTGCAAGAAGATGAAGAAAGATGCCCAGTGTACCATACTCCTTTGTTCCACGCACCTGCAGCATGAAGTAGATCGTTTATTCGTTTAACCGTTGCATAACTTTTTTGGTTTGTTCAGTATATTGAGAATTCTATCTGCATGAAGAGAGTAAAATAACTTTCCATACTGCCAACAGACAAGTTTCTTTCACTTTGTGGATGTCTCAGTGAGAGTGGTGTTTGCATTTCCTGATCAATACGGTAGATACATGAATCTCTAAGAGCTGGTTAACGACTGGATACATCATGAAAATAAGCATACAATAAGCCTTGACATGCAGTATCCATCCAAAATGAAATTCTACAGCATCATCACCATTATCCTCATTCCCATCACGTATCATCGTGAAAATGTGTGCCATATTCTGTAGCCATTCATAACCAGCTCTCATGTTACCTCAGTCACGGTCTGTTTGGAGGTGTGTTAGAGTGCCGCAAAGACTAGACCAACCCCAACCTGCCTGAACTGTTTCTTAAATTAATTTCTTTCTTGACTGTTTATTACAAGGAACATAAAAAACATTAACAACGACATACATAATTCTACGCACATGTTATATACACAGACAATTATTATGTATACATACATAGATACACAGACAAATGCCTGGTTGCCTGTTTCAAACAGAACTGAATCTAAACTGGATAAAGTGTGCTATAAAGCTATTCATCAATGCTTATAATAGTTATATGCCAACCCACAACTTGCGCTCAGCTTCAGATACTCGTTCCCTTCAGGTTCCTAGATTTAAACAATCAGCTGTTGACCAGCACTGTTTTTGGTGTTTCAAGACCATCTGCCTGAGATAGACTTCCACTCTCCTTACACTAAACACCTAACGTTTTTGCTTCAATAACCCACCCCTTTTCCTGACAGCGAATTCTATGACTATCTATTTCCGGGAATTCCCCAGTTTTTGTAGGTCTTTTTTCTTTTTGTCTTTCTTTCTTTATTCATTTATTTAATTCGTTTTTTAATTCATTATTATTTGTTTGTATACTGTCTAAGTTGATTGCACGTGTATGTTTGGTACCTGGCTGCACTTTGATTTCAGTTATCACGATCTGGTTCCATATAAATACAGTTATATTACAATAATAATAATAATAGTATTATTATTATTATTAATACCATTATCATCATCATCATTATTATTATTACTAGTAGTAGTAGTGGTCGTAGTGGTGGTAGTAGTAGTAGCATTGTTATTATCACGCCTGAACTGCTAGTTACTGCACCAGAGGGATGAGATATCCAGTCTGCTATTGTGTCTTATCAGTCACAGGGATAATCGCATACAATCACACTGATCATAGAATTAGATGAGTTTATATAACATCTGATAACTCATTATTCATGTTTTCTACATGCAAACTGGTAATATTCTGAATTATCTGGAAGGTTTTCTTTTTCAATTCAATTATTGTAACAATGATCAAACATGCAAGTGCCCCACAATCAACATGAACCAAATACACGTCAATATACAGTACTTTACAAGTACATTATTACAAATATTTATTTTACAAGTCGACAATAAAAATTGTCCTTTTTTTCTCACACTGTAAATCAGGAAACCATTCAAACAACTTAACATACTATACATAAATATATAACTTTTTTTTAATCAATATAACTGACATTTATTTCAATTAGACTCGTTATAAACGTTTCGAAGTATTAATATATTTCAGTATTTAACAAACGAAATCAAAATGTTATTGTAGGAAAACAAAAAGATAATCGTGAAATCAACATTTTTGTGTCATTCACGTACACTGCTTACAGTGCTAGACATCCACCATTATCATCCCTATTATTCTTCAGTCCAATTTATAGATAAACTTAAAGTGGCACTCTTTCTAATGAGGCCGTTCTTATTCGTGCGTTGAATCTTACCTTCATAACTGCATTTGAATCTGTCAAACACGGACACGATTAGATTTAATTCAACATGGGATAGCTTCTACGCGCAAGATATGACACATGCAGTCACCAACCAGCCACACAGACTAAGACGTCTGGTGTCTTGTCTGCGTCCAGTTTCTGTGACTACAAGCACAGCAGCCGTGTTCAAATGACATTTTGTTTTGCTTCCGGTGTGAAAAAAAAAGCGTGGAGGGGTCGAAAAAAAAAGCGTGGAGGGAATTAAAAAAGAAAAAGAATGAAAAAGACTGTAAAGCTATGAAGTAGTGCTTCTTTTACCAATACCGTTCAATGCGTCTCTTGATGTTCTTGAGAACACAGGCCATTCCATTAGAAATTGCAATCAGAAGGCTGTCATGCTTTTGTTTACAGATGTTCACGCACTCAAACACATGCAAAAAGCATTCGTCCGTCACGCAACAGCACGCACTCCTTCCAACCAATGGCACTAAACAAACTGCGATATATTCTTTTTTTTTAGGAGACGAAGAGGGAGGAGAAAACGGAGGAGAGAAAGAGTATGAAGGTGTGTGGTTGTGTATGTTGTACGTTGTATGAGTGATGGGTGAAAGTTAGTAATAATAAATGAAAAAAAAATATATATCGCAGTTTGTTTAGTGCCATTGCGTGACGGACGAATGCTTTTTGCATGTGTTTGAGTGCGTGAACATCTGTAAACAAAAGCATGACAAAGGCCTTCCATTGTTTGGATGATTGGTTGATTTTTTGCTTGCTTGCTTGCTTGCTTGCTTGCTTTGCTATTTGGCTAGTTGGCTGATTGGTTGGTTTGTTGAATGATCAGATGATTTCTAGCCAGCGCGATCCCAAACCTAGACTACACTTTCAAGTTATTTTCTCGCAAACGCATCTTCTTTGCTCACACAAATCAGTTTTGTTTAAAACCTATCCTGAAAAATACCCCAGAAACCCTTGCTGGTTCCTATGTATATTTAGAGGGCATTTTGAACCGAAAGTCAAATTTCTATTTTAGCAACATCCTTGGTGAAAATGTGATAACAAAACATTGATAATTATTAACCTAGAAAACCTAGAATAAGAAACCTAGAACTCTCAAACTACGTTTTTCTTTCTTTTTTTCTCTCTCTCCCTCTCACTCTCTCTTACTTCTTTCTTTTTTCATTTTCTTTCTTTCTTTCGTTTTTGTATTCTCTCTCTCTCTCTCTCTCTCTCTCTCTCTCTCTCCTCTCTCTCTCTCTCTCTCTCTCTCTCTCCATATATATATATATATGTGTGTGTGTCTATCGGTCTGTCTGTCTGTCTGTCTGCCTTTCTGTCTTTCTCTCTCTGTGTCTCTCTCTCTTCTCTGGCTACCTCTCTCTTCTATTTTTCTATGGATCTATCTATGTATCTATCTATGTATCTATCTATGTATTTATCTATCTATTTATCTGTCCATCTGTCTTTCTATCTATCTATCCATATCTATATCTATCTATCTATCTATCTATCTGTCTGTCTGTCTGTCTGTCTGTCTGTCTATCTATCTATCGGTCGGGCTATCAATCAATCTAACTCTAGCTCCTATTTTTGGTTGGTCTTACAATTTGAATGCACGAGTTTTGGTTTAGCTCAGGACAAGCAACACTTTGTGTTTTTATGGGAGGCCTCCAGCTCATCCCACTGTGAATGAGTAGGCTACCTATCTCTGTTTATGGCAGGGAAAGATAAAACAGCGAGGTAGAGGAGGTACGCTCAGCTCTCATATTGCTGACTCCGAGAAAGTGAGGTATGTGTCATTTAAGCTTTTTTTTTGTTTTTTTGTATTGTTCTTTGTTGTTGTTGTTTGTTTTTTTTGGCTTTTTGTTTTTGTTGTTGTTTTTTTTGTTTTTATGACCTCGTAATTATAAATTAAAAACTCAAGATCTGATATCTCCAGTTCAGTCCAAGCCTGCAACATAAAAAATTGCCTGTTCACCGGCCATCTTAATGCTTCAGTAATTCTACTGGTGTCAGCTTAGTGTTTAATGGGTCCCGTTCCCTTTCCCACAAACACCTTCCCTGCTCTTTTCCTCAGCATTTCAAGACCTATAGCACATAGGGCCAATTTGAGTGGAGCGCATATGGAATTGTCTGAAACCAATGATTCCCTCTTGAACAAACTCCAAACACTAGGATCTAAGGATCATACGATAAACTTTATCTTGGCTTACAGAAAAGACAGACTGAAAACAGATACAGACGTCGTGTGATGATATGAATCAATTTCTTTTTAGTCCTAAAAGTAAAAAAAAAAAAAAAAAAAAAAAAACAGCGTAAGGAGGGAGTAAGTGAAGGTTGATAGACAGAAAAACAACAAACGAGCACCCGTGACAAAACGACAGAGGCATAGAAACGAGGAGAAAATAAAGTAAAGACAGGTTAAACAACAAGATGATGGAGGTCTCTTATTAATGAGCCTGTTCCACGTCAAGTCTAGTGTTTTATACGCGCTGTGGTTCTACTGAGACTGTCTAGTGACGGTACAGTTGATCGTTAAATGTCTGTTGGTTCGCCCAGTGAGCGTCGAGTCTTGACTTGAAACAGTTTGCTGTTCGTGCAGCAACCACATGCTCAGGAAGGTGATTCCATGTTTTGACAACACGTTCTACGAAGAAGTTGCTACGAACGAAAGAAAAACACGCAGAAAAGAAAGAAAGACAGGAGAAAAAAATGAAAGAAAACAATTAATCCCTGAAATTGATATTTTAACGCAATACCGAAACAATAACCAAAAGAAGATCGAAGAGAAAGAGAGAGAGAAGACAGACAGACAGACAGACAGACAGACAGACAGATAGGCAGACAGACGGACAGAGACAGACAGAAACAGAGAGACAGCGAGAGAAACAGAGAGAAAGAGAGAGAGAGACAGACAGACAGACAGACAGAGACAGACAGGCAGAGAAGCAGAGAAAGAGACAAGGAGAGAGAGAAAGGGAGAGAAAGAGAGAGAGAGAGACACACACACACACACACACACACATGAGAGAGAGAGAGAGAAACAGAGAGACAGAGAGACACAGAGTGAGAGAAGAGAAGAAAGAAAGAAAAATAAGAACAGAGAAAAATGAAACTTCGAGAAGAAAGACAGACGTTCAGACAGAAAGGACAGAAAGCCAGGCAAAAATAAAGAAAAAGAAAATAGAAATAAAGGGAAATGTCACCAATAATAAGCAAAAGAAAAGGAAAAGGACAGAATAAGAGAAAGAAATGGAAAAAAAAAGAATAATTAAACATCGAACGAAAGCAAGGAACGAATAGATGAAGGAATGAATCAATGAAAGAACTAAAGAGCTATAGAAAGAAAGCAAGGAAGAAAGGGGAAAAAAGGAAGAAGGAGAAAAAAATGAAAAAGATAGAAAACCAAAGCACAAACAAACAAAAACAAAATGAACCACAAAGGATATCTTGGTACTTTGTATGAAGAAAACAAGTCTCAAGAACAGAAAGAGGTTTTACTGTAATATGTGCTAGACAAACGATATATTCAAGTCACTATGTTTCGAGGTTAACCCAGCCAGCTTCATAAAAAAAAATTTGAAAGAAAAAAAAATGGCGTACACGCTTCCCACCCACATGTTCCAATTATTCTGATGGTGACAGTACAGCGTGTCACACGGCTCGCTCTTCCCATCCCCCACCCCCACCCCCCTTGTTTTTCCCCCTGTTTCAAGACTTAGCCAGCGCAGAATTTTAAGAAAGGAGCGAAGAGCCTGCCATATATTACTGGCATGTTTAAATTGATGGTATATGGAATTGTTCAGCTGCATCAAATCTTTCTTTAACAGTTCCAACTTCAAAAATTCCGAATAAACATGGTCCAAGTTTTTTGTTTTGTTTTGTTTTGTTTTGTTCTCGTTTTGTTTTGTTTTGTTTTCACCGTCATCAAAGAAAGAAAACAAGTTGTGTATCCCATAACAGCTGATTATCAACATGACTACAGCAAACTGTTTATTGTATGACTACAGCAAGCTGTTTATTGTATGACTACAGCAAGCTGTTTATTGTATGACTACAGCAAACTGTTTATTGTATGACTACAGCAAGCTGTTTATTGTATGACTACAGCAAGCTGTTTATTGTATGACTACAGCAAGCTGTTTATTGTATGACTACAGCAAGCTGTTTATTGTATGACTACAGCAAGCTGTTTATTGTATGACTACAGCAAGCTGTTTATTGTATGACTACAGCAAGCTGTTTATTGTATGACTACAGCAAGCTGTTTATTGTATGACTACAGCAAGCTGTTTATTGTATGACTACAGCAAGCTGTTATTGTATGACTACAGCAGCTGTTATTGTATGACTACAGCAAGCTGTTTATTGTATGATACGCAAGCTGTTTATTGTAGACTACAGCAAGCTGTTTATTGTATGACTACAGCAAGCTGTTTATTGTATGACTACAGCAAGCTGTTTTTGTATGACTACAGCAAGCTGTTTATTGTATGACTACAGCAAGCTTTATTGTATGACACAGCAAGCTGTTTATTGTATGACTACAGCAGTGTTTATTGTATGACTACAGCAAGCGTTTATTGTATGACTACAGCAAGCTGTTTATTGTATTTTTCATGATTTCACTTGTTTTGTTGATTGATCCTTCCACTATTTTTTGCTCATCTTCAGTTTTGCGTTGCCTTGCGAATTCCTCTCTTTTCTTTAACCCTTTCTTTTCTTTTTTCTGGCTTTGATTACTTATTTTTTCAGTTGTTAGGGATGTCCTTTACCTAGTGGTGGTGGTGGGTACGTCCCGTTCTTCTCTTTCTCTGCCTCTGTTTCTCTCTCATTCCTTCTTTCTTTCGTTGCATAGATAGATCAGTAGACAGTGTGTGTATGTGTGTGTGTGTGTGTGTGTGTGTGTGTGTGTGTGTGTGTGTGTGTGTGTGTGTGTGTGTATGTGTGTGTGTGTGTGTGTGTGTGTGTGTGTGTGTGTGTGTGTGTGTGAGCGTCTGTGCGAAACGAATCACAACGGAGCATAGGCACATCAGCATATTAAAACAAACAAACAAACAATAACAAACAAAATAATGAAATAGTTGACACAGTCTCACAGTCATGCCACAAATCTTGACACATCTAACTTAAGCCTACATTCGTTCTTTTTCAAAACGAGTAAGCCAAGAATAAAATCGCAGTGCCAGACTGGCACATATCAGTCTTATAGAAATGGAATTCCCCATTCTACTATCATACGGCACAACCAGTTTGATCAGATTTATTTGTTTTAATAAATGAGAGTGGAGTACTGTTGTACCCAGTCTCGTGCTACTCTTGCTGATGATTTCTTTTTTTCTTTCTTTCTTTTTTTTTTCTTATCGTTTTGAAGGATCTGCTGCGCACTGTCATTCGCTCCCATCCAGTAGACCTGGCATCTACACTCTGGGTGTCAGCTTTTTCAGGCTATCTTTTGCATGCTGCTTTTATCGTGTAAAAGATTGCCAGAGCTTTAGCGGCGTGGTTTATTCATCCTTGCAGTACTGATCGCTTTGCGATCTCTTTTGAGTGTCGATTGTGCCTCCATGTGTAGCTTCCATGGTTAGTGCTAGTCCGTATAAGATCAGGACATGTTCCGCCATTTCTTTAACCTGGCAGAGCGAGTACGCAGGGTCGTCTGCTTTCCCTCATTTTGCCAGATCTGCTTTCGAAAGTAGGAGGTGAAATACAGATCTGAGGATGGAACTGATCCTGAAAGAGGCCATCTGCTACATGTCATTCCTCCTGAGACTTCTTTGGAATGTACTTTCTACGCTGTTCATTGCCCTTGTTGGCTTTGCTGGATCGTCTTCTGGATTCTTTCGGCATTCTCTTTTCTGTTTCTTAATCTCATTCCAGTTTATGGATCCCAGTCCCTGCCTATTGGTTTATATCTGTCCTATCATTTCACTGACTTT
>CM060305.1:95031750-95034250 GCA_030674185.1 Monoplex corrugatus | reverse complement strand
CGCACATACAAATACGCACACATACATACATATATATGCACACCCATGCATATGCATACACACCACGCACGCGCACACACACATACACATACACATGCACACACACACACACAAACTCAACCACACACATACACCATGCAAACCAGTTTTCAGCTTCAAAAACACAATCTTAATGTACACACACACAACACTCACACATGCACACTTACACACACACACACGCACACAAACACACACAAACACTTACACGCATACACACACACACGCATACACACACGCACAAACACACACACGCGCACACACGCACACACACACACACACACACACTCACACAAATACACACGCGCGCACACACACACACACACACACACACACACACACACACACATATGTATATATGTATGTATATATTATATATATATATATATATGTATGTATATATTATATATATATATATATATATATATATATATACATATATATATATATATATATATATGTATATACACACACATCCCAAGCAAACCAGTTTTCTCGCTTAGAATCGGAGTCAGGTAGAAAGAAACTCTAGGGAGAGCTAGACAACAGAAGGTCTTCAGAGAAGTAACCCCCTTTAGACAAGTGTTTCGGCCCTGAATTCCTTACACTCTCGGGGGGCCGGGCCACATCCAGGTCATGACTCCTGGATGCCCTTCTGCTGTTGTCTATTTTTTTTTTTTTTTTTTTTTCCACGCCGGGGATCGAACCTGGGCGATTCTGCGCTTCAGAACTGCGGTACGCGGTTTTACCAATGTGCTAACGGGGCACACATCATCTGTAGGGAATTTAATCCTTATGAAGTTCACTTTTTTGGTTCCTCCTTGCCCAGATCCAGCTTGAGCTCCTTTCTGCTGCCTCTGCCATCGCTTTAAGGGCTCTAGTCCTCTTCTTCCCAGAAATGGCGAGTTGTTTCATGAGATCATAAGCGGAGGTGCCCACAAACCCTCTTGCCCCGACCTCTATGGCGAAGATTTTGACCCGCAGACCTGCTTTCTTCAGGGTGCTGGCAAGACCGGCGTATTTTTCGGTCTTGTAGATATGTGCTTCTTCCATTCTGCTTTCGTATGGCACAGTGAGTTCTATCAGAATCACTTGTTTCGAGGAGTCAGAGTGGAGAGCGATGTCTGGTCTCATGCCTGTCTTGCTGATGACATCTGGGTAATTTCTCCACTCTGGGAGGTCTGCTGTACACTCCCAGTCGACTGCTCCATCCAGAAGACCCTTTGGCAATGTGCTGGTTGTCATAGCACTTTCGGGCCAGACCTGTTTCCCTCCTGCTTTGTAGAACGTTGTCATAGCAATTGGTGCGTTTGGGGTCATGGTTTTTTCGCTAACCACATCTGTGATCACTTTCAGAACTTGGTTGTGCCTCCATGTATACCTTCCTTGGGCTAGCGCTACTTTGCAAGAGCTTAGGACATGTTCCACTGTTTGTTTCTTCTGACAGAGCGGACATGCTGGGTCGTCTGCTTTCCCCCATTTCACTAAGTTTGCATTCGAGGGGAGCAGGTCATATACAGATCTGAGGAGGAAGCTTATCCTTAGAGGAGCCATGTGCCACATATCGTTCCAGCTGAGACTTCTTTGGAGTGCACTGTCCCATGTTGTCCATTGCCCCTGTTGACCTTGCTGGACTGCCTTCTGCACTCTTTTGACATCTTCTTCTTCCTTCAACTCCTGTATGATCATGTCTCTTTTTTCCTTCCCTTTGGCTTTGGACCACCACTGCATTTTTGTTGCTCCCAGTCCCTGTCTGTTGGTTTGCGTGTGTCCAATTATTTCTTTGATGCTGAGGTTTCTCTTGGCATTGTTTACAGCCTCTTGGACTTTCCACTTTCTGCCAGTTCTCAGCTTTGGATGAACTGATCTCACGATATTGTCTTCCGATTCCTCCAGCATGCTCAACAGTCTTGCTTTTCCAACTTTGTATTCCTCCACTATGGATTTGAGAGGTAGCTTCAGCATTGCTTGACGACAGTAGAATGCAACATCAGTGAGACCAGGTGGGACACCGAGCCATTTTCTTGTGTATTTGTTGATTTTGGCTTCCATTGCTTCGACTGTGCTGGTGCAAATGTCATAGATTAGCAGTGGCCACAGCAGCTTTGGTATCAGCATGAACTGTACACACCAGACTTTGTATTTGCCTGGCAGTCCGCAGTTATCTATTTCCTTCAGGCCTTCTTCTGCTGTTTGCTTGGTTTCACATCCCCTTTGTGTGTCTTTCAGGGAGTCATCATACCATCTTCCGAGACTTTTTACTGGCTCTTCTGTGACAGTGGGGATGGCTTGGTTGGCTACCATGAATTTGACTGAATCTGCCACTTTTCCTTTTCGCAGTGAGAGACTTCGGGATTTCTTAGGTTTGAACCTCATTCTTGAAGAGGCCACCAGCTCATCCAGCTGCTTTAAGATTTGGTGTGTCTCTTCCTCATCCGTGGACAAGACTGTTGTGTCATCC
>CM060305.1:95021750-95024250 GCA_030674185.1 Monoplex corrugatus | reverse complement strand
GCCTGAACCATTGCTGACCGCCGAAGATTGAGTTATCTCTGAACTAAAAGATGCACGAAGTGCTAAATATGCGTTGAATGATCATTTGGTATTGTCTCAATGTCAATTGTTTTGGTAAATGAGTGACTGATCTGCGATTAGTCTGATTAATGGATTGGCATTATGAATGTCTGTTTTTGCCAATTAACCGACTGTTTTGGGGTCGAATTGCTCTTATGTCATATATTTCTTGTTTCACTTCATTGTACATTAATTCCATTGATTGGTTTAGATTCACTGGTGAATAAATTGATAAACTGAACGCATGATTAGCTGACAACGGAATGATTATATGATTTGTTAATTGATGGCGATGGGTGGCTCACCGACTGATCGATTTATAGATTGATGGTTTTAGCTATTGATCGATCAGTGATTGAATTATGGAATGTATGGATGATTGATTCGCGTTATTTGAAGTAACGATTGCAAATTGATATATTGAACTCAGTTAAATTCTAGGTTATCTGGTCGATTAAGTCACTGGATGACTGATTAACTGGTTAAATGATTGATCGATTGATTGATTGAGAGAGGGAGTGATTACGTTAAGTGATTGTTACTGAAGTGATATCGATTGTACAGTTGGATGATGCATCTGACCCAGTCAATTGAAAGCTGATTTGTCAGTTGAATCACGGGCTGAATGGCGGATTATTTGATTGATCAACTGGTAAATCAGTTGATTGATTGGTTAATTGATTGGTTGACTGTTTGATTGATTGGTTGTTTGGTTGATCGATTGATGGATTGAGTGTTTATGTCAAGTACCTGTGGTTGAATATATTGATCAACTGTATGATCTCCGAAGGGTACAAGAAATGTCAGATCTGTGCACTAATTGAATGGTTTGTTTGTCTGATAGCCAGTTATTGTAAAATTGACAGTTGGATGAATGATATAGATGCGGTTAATGACAAATATTCTTAGCTGGCCAGTTAAGGAATATGGACTAGAATACAAATGAAAGGACCACTGTAAATGCAAAGATGAATGTATCCCAGCTTATGTGACGGTAAACGATAGAAGGGGAAATTGTGACAGAGTTCACTGCAGTTTGATAGTATAACTTGTATGAATGTATAAGAAAACCTGATCTCCTCCCCTCCCCTTTCCCATGCATGTATTGTGGCCTAAGGCCGATGTACAATAAACATTTTCTGAGTTCTGAGTTCTGAGTTCTCTCTCTCTCTCTCTCTCTCTCTCTCTCTCTCTCTCTCTCTCTCTCTCTCTCTCTCTCTCTCTCTCTCTCTCGCTTGTTTTCATTAATGAATTAGCAGTGGAACTGTCAAGAAAAGGCAGGCATGGCATTCAAATTATCCCTGGGGTTATTGAGATATTCCTATTGCTGTTTGCAGACGATGTTATTCTTCTCTCTGGTACAGTCAAAGGCTTACAAAACCAGTTAAATGTCTTAAAGGAAGAATCGGATCGACTAGCTTTAACAGTTAACATGGATAAAACTAATATTATGATTTTCAGGAAGGGTGGACATTTATCAAAACACGAAAAATGGTTCTATGGAATTAACGAGGTTAAAGTTGTTAATTCTTATAAATACTTAGGAATAATATTTTCGACAAAATTAAGTTTAAATTATGCATGGGAAGAATCTTGTAATAAAGGGAAAAAAGGTGTTATTGAAATTCTAAAATCCTTACGGAAGCTCAATTCTATTGATTGTAATTTATATTGGAAAATGTTTGATACACAGATAGAACCTTTACTTACATATGCAGCTGAAGTATGGGGTCTTACTGTAAATCCACATATGGAAAAAGTGCATACATATGCTATAAAACGTTTTTTGGCTGTACCAATTCACTCTTCTAATACTGTTTTATATGGAGAAACTGGAAGATATCCTTTATACATTAGAACCTTTGTGAAGAGTATTAAATACTGGTTGAAATTGTTAAGGCTTCCACAATCTCGGTTATGTAAACAGGCATATGAAATGATGGTTACTCAAATGGAAATAGGAAAACAGAACTGGGCCTATCAGGTAAAAAAGGCTTTATCAGAACTTGGGTTTGGAATCGTTTGGTTGTCCCAGGGAGTAGGAAATGAGTGTCAGTTTATTAATGAATTTAAAGACAGGCTTATTTGTTCGTTTAAACAAAATTGGCACTCAGATATGGAAAACAAAGAAAAATATAGTTGGTTCTTCTCATTTAAAAATGTTTTTCAAACCGAAAAATATCTCAGTGTTGTTACGGATAAATGGCAAAGAACTAATTACGCAAGATTTAGATTAAGAACACTTGGTTTCAATGCAAATAAAAATTGGTTTCAACCTGGGACGTCCACAGTATATCCTTGCCCCTTATGTGGAAACAATGTCGATAATGAAAAACACTTTTTATTCCAATGCCAAATTTTTGACACAATACGTGGAAAATGCAAAGTTTTTGAATCCGACATGGCCAAAAGACAAGATGTTGTATCTATTTTGTCATCT
>CM060305.1:94994250-95014250 GCA_030674185.1 Monoplex corrugatus | reverse complement strand
AAAGGTATGTACATCTGCTGTCTTTAGTGGTGCCACTCTCACAATGGTATGTACGTCTGGTGACTTTAGTGGTGCCACTCTCACAATGGTATGTACGTCTGGTGACTTTAGTGGTGCCACTCTCACAATGGTATGTACGTCTGGTGACTTTAGTGGTGCCACTCTCACAATGGTATGTACGTCTGCTGTCTTTAGTGGTGCCACTCTCACAATGGTATGTACGTCTGATTTCTTTAGTGGTGCCACTCTCACAATGGTATGTACGTCTGGTGACTTTAGTGGTGCCACTCTCACAATAGTATGTACGTCTGGGTGACTTTAGTGGTGCCACTCTCACAATGGTATGTACGTCTGGTGACTTTAGTGGTGCCACTCTCACAATGGTATGTACGTCTGGTGACTTTAGTGGTGCCACTCTCACAATGGTATGTACGTCTGGTGACTTTAGTGGTGCCACTCTCACAATGGTATGTACGTCTGGTGACTTTAGTGGTGCCACTCTCACAATGGTATGTACATCTGGTGACTTTAGTGGTGCCACTCTCACAATAGTATGTACGTCTGTTGTCTTTAGTGGTGCCACTCTCACAATGGTATGTACGTCTGGTGACTTTAGTGGTGCCACTCTCACAATGGTATGTACGTCTGTTGTCTTTAGTGGTGCCACTCTCACAATGGTATGTACGTCTGTTGTCTTTAGTGGTGCCACTCTCACAATGGTATGTACGTCTGTTGTCTTTAGTGGTGCCACTCTCACAAAGGTATGTACGTCTGACTGTCTTTAGTAGTGCCACTCTCTCAAAGGTTCGTGTATCTTTTGTCTTTAGTGGTGCTTCTCTCTCCTTTTCCTTTTCCTAAGTAGGCCTAAAAGTTCAGGTTGTTTGTTCAGTTCTGCCAGAATGCTTTGGTTTGTTCGTCTTTGAGTCCAGATAATTCTTCGGAGTCTTCTGTAGAACCACATCTCTGCACTTTTGATTCTGTTTTCATCTGCAACAACAGGCCAAATTCTAAGTTTGAGCTCATTTCCTAAGTAAATTCTAAGACCATCCTTCAAATTATCCTAAAGTGTTCTGAAGTCTGAAGTCTGAAGTCAAGTAGTAGGTCGTCGCCGAGATCAACAGACGAAGATCTGGGAGGCAGGTATCAAAGACTGGACCATTTTCAGCATGCCGAAACTGCTTGCTATTGCACCGTGACTTCAGAGACAGAGATGGAGGATCCCGTCTGTTGCTGTGTCTCATTGTTCATTCAGTTAGATGATGATGATGATGATGATGATGATAATGATAATGATGATGATGACGACGACGACGACGATGATGATGGCGACTACGAAAACAATGATGGCGACGACGACGTCGACGATAATGATGATGATGATGGTGATGATATTGATGAGGATGACAACGATGACGACAAAGATGACGAAGACGACGACAACGTTGATGATGATATTACCATGACGACGACGATGACGATGACGATGGTGGTGATGGTGATGATAGTAGTTATTCATTCATGTATTTATCTTTTTTGTTGTTTTGTTGGTTTATTTGTTTGGTTTACATTATCTCTTTTTCAGTTAAGGATTTAGTCTTAGATTACGCTACAGGTACACAGATAGTTTACACACAGCAAAATGTATCAAATTTAAAGAGGCAGTAGCAAGAAACATATTACATTCCATAATAACCACTGTCAGGTTACAGATTTCTGGAAAATCGGAAAACAAGCTCTGGGGGTGAGATGAGGGCGGCGGGAGGAGAGAAAGAGAAGAAAAGTTAATTGATTGGCTGACTGAAGCAAAGCAGCAATTGCTGCAATTAGTGTGTTTAGAGATAGGAAATCAGTGTAGCAATTTTGTCTTTAAATACAAACTTTTCCCTCCTGTTTGTTTATTCATCTAGCTATTTGTGTATCTATTAGTATCTGTCATTAACTTTTAGATGCGGGAATCCTATTCGTCCGTGCGTGTGGACGCCATTGCTGAGCAAATGCTGCCCATGGAAAGCCTGGGAAGGACCTACTTACTGCAGCCCACCATCTATCATAATGACATCGTCAAGATCGTTCTCCTGCACAGCACAGACAAGTTCACCTTCGGAAAAGATAACCTCACCTATGTCGTCACAGACAAGTTCACCTTCGGAAAAGATAACCTCACCTATGTCGCCATCCAGGACCGCGAAGTCCTCACCGTGGAACGACGTCTGTATGACTCTGATATGATGGAGCTGGTGGGTAGCTATCCAATCTTTGTGGCCCAGATTGTGCATGAGACTGGAGGTGATCTGATGATGAACTTGCCGGTGCCAATGGAGCAGTGGGACACGACTTACTCTGTGAGTGTTCCGATTGAAGATAACAGTTTGGATAACTATGACGAGGCTTACCTGATGCTGATTGTGGATGATGGAGACCTGGGACGTCTGGAAATTTCTCCGGAAGCTGTAAGCATTGATGAATCGGTGTGGTGTGGTGTGGTGTGGTGTGGTGAAGTGTAGTGTGGTGTGGTGTGATGTATTGTGGTATGGTGTGGTGTGGTGTGATGTGATGTGGTGTGGTATGGTGTGGTATGGAGCAATGCAGTGCGGTGTGGTGTGGGTGTGGTGTGGTGTATAGTGGTGCGGTGCGGTGCAGTGGGGTGTGGTGTGGAGTGATGTGGTGTGCTATGGTATAATGTGGTGTGGTGTGGAGCGATGCGGTGCGGTGCGGTGTTGTGTGGTGTGGAGCAGTGATATGCTGTGCAGCGCGGTGTGGTGTGACGGTGTGGTGTGCTGTGCTATGGTGTGGTGTGGTGAAGTGTGTTGTGTTGTGTTGTGTTGTGTTGTGTTGTGTTGTGTTGTGTTGTTTGTGTTGTGGTGTGGTGTGGTGTGTGTGGTGTGGTGTGTTGTGGTGTGCTGTGCTGTGCTGTGTTGTGGTGTGCTGTGCTGTGCTGTGTTGTGGTGTGCAGTGCTGTGCTGTGTTGTGGTGTGCTGTGCTGTATCGTGGTACGCTTTGATTTGATAAGGTTTGGTTTAGCTCGGTTGAGTTGGACAAGTTGATTTGTGCTGGGTGTGACTGATTGTGGCTGAGTTGGGTTGGGTTCGTTTGGTGGGGGTTTATATAGTGTTGGTCGGATGGGTTGGTTTTGTTGGCTTGGGTTACTTTGGGCGTGGTGTGTCTAGGCTGGTTTTGTTGATTTTGTTGGAGTCGGATATGCTGTGGCTGGGTTGGGTCTGTTGATACGGGTTGAGCAGGTTTTGGATTCGTAGAGTAAGACGGGTACGGGATGATTTGTTTCAGTTTAAGTTGGTTGTGGTTGAAATGGGTTCCTTTCGTTTGGCTTCAGACCTGGTTTCGAATTGGTTTTGAACTGATTTAGTCTGGTTTCGTTTGGCTTGGCTTTCCTTTAGGACGGGGGGGGGGGGGGGGCATTATTTGCGTTCATTGAATCATCACTGTTGAAGAAAAGTCAATCGCACATGTTTCCAAAATGTAGGGCTGTGGTACTTGGCTTGGTACAGTTTAATGCGGTTGTGTTCTGTTTGGTTTGGTTTGGTTTGGTTTGGTTTGGTTTGGTTTGGTTTGGTTTGGTTTGGTTTGGTTTGGTTTGGTTTGGTTTTGGTGTGGTTTGGTTTGGTTTGGGTGTGGTTTGGTTTAAATAGTTTGATTGAATAGAAAGAATTGTATAAGGTTCTCATTTCCAATTTCTACTTTCTTTCTCTGAGCAAATCCCAAATTGGTACTTCTATCTCCATTACTCCTGTAAATCCCACGCCCCAACTTATATCTCCTTTCTTCTGGTTAATTCCAGATTCGCAAACTGGTCCCCTTGAGTAAATTTGAAATCCTAGCAATTTTGAACTTATATACTCTGCTCGTATTCCCTTCCCTTCGACAAATTCTGATTGCGAGTTCTCTATCATTTCCTTCTATAAGTTCCAAAGTCCTCTCCGTAAAAGTTGGAACAAGTGGTTGATAGGTACATCAGCCTATGACCTCATGGAACAGCTCTCGATTTCTGGGAGAGAGAGGACCAGAGCCCTAAAAGCAATGGTAGAAGCAGCGGAAAGGAGTTCTAGCTAGATCTGGAAAAGAAGGGACAAAAGTGAACTTCATAAAGCTTAAAATTCCCCTTCACGTTGTTGCTGGTGACCGATAGCTATGTGGTTAAATTAAGTCATCCCCCGAAAGAGTGACTTGGCCTCGAGACACCTGACCACCTCGGATGCGGGGGTTCGATTCCAAATTTCTCAACAACAACAACAACAAAGACACGACACGAACACAAACAACACGACGACGACGACGACGACGACAACAACAACAAACATAGCGACAGCAGAAGGGCATCCAGGAGTCAAGACCTATATGCGGCCCAGACCCCCTAGAGTGTCGGGAGTTAAGTACCAAAACACTTGCTTGACAGGGGTTTCTCCTCTGAGGGCCTTCAGCTGTCCGGCTCTCCCCAGAGTTTCTTGCTACTACTAAATATTATTTCATTTCTATGAGCAAATTCAAAACTCTGTTTCCTCTCTTTTGACTGATTTCGAAGTCAAAATGATATGTCCCTTCCTCCAACACATTCCAAATGTCACTAGCTTTACTCGGACTGACAAACCCAAAACTCGATCTGTTTTTTCTTTCAGACAGTGACATATCAAAGAATGTGAAATAGTTTGACCTTTCGTGATGGCAGAGTTGCAGGTTGGTGGGCTGGTGAACGTGCATTGTTTAACCTTTTGATTCCCGCACCCTGTCTACCAGCATCCTTCTCTGTCAACCATACCATAGTAGCAAAGCGAAGACTTAACCCTTTGAATCCCTCATCCTACCCACCGGCTTCCTACAATCTGGTGGTTAGGGTGAGGGATTCAAAGGGTTAAGTTTTTGCAGTTGGTATATAGGGTGCAGGAGTCAAAGGGTTTAAAGGATGGCTGTTGGCTTTTCGGATACTATAGCATCCACCTGTTTTTCAGGTTTTCTTCCTACATGCTTGAGAATTTTGCCTGCCCTTTCCAAGCAAATTCCAAACGTTCATCTCATCGCCATGAGAAAGTTTTACACTCTAAAAACTGTCACATTTGCTCCTATAAGTTATAAATTACAAATCAGTCACCTTCTTTTGAACAAAGCCAAACTGCAATTTTTCTTTGAGCAAAATCTAAAGTTTAAAATCGATCTATTCTCAAACAGCAAATTTAAAACTTGAAGTTTTACCTTTTCTTTTTGTCGTTTGGCGATTTTCACGTTCCGTTTCCTTCCTGCAACAAGCAACAAATTTCAGACTGTATTTTCTCTCAAATATGACATAGCGAAAAACGTGGAGTAGCTTGAGCTTCGTGATGGCAGGGCTGCAGACAGGTGGGCTGGTGAGCGTGCGTTGTGTGAAGAATGATTGTCGTTCTTTTACTGTTTGTCTCAGTTTCCACAATATTTTCAAGCCTTATTCTAAGGAATTCCGTCTCCAAAGTAAATTTCAAATTCCAAATCCTGTTTCCTTTTTATGAGTAAATTCCAAATTCTGCCTTCTGTCTGTGATTTATTTACAATGTATCTTCTTTCTTTGAGTAAACCGCAAAATCCAAACTCCGTTTCCTTTCCAAGCAAAGTCCGAATGTTGACTCCTTTCCGGAACAAAACTTTAAATTCCTGTTTCCTTCTGTCTATCTTTTAGCCATCGAAAGTCCGTTGTCGGACGTAGGCCTTCTCCAGCTGCTTCCATTCTCTTCGTTCCAGCGCTTCTCCTCTCCAGTTCTTGTCAAATCCATCTAGGTCGTCTCTCCTAATTTTCTGTCTTCCTCTATTGCGGGTGCCGTCTGTTGGTATCCAGAACGTGGTTTTTATTGTCCAACGATTGTCCATGCTCCGGGTGAGATGTCCTGCCCAGTTTCATTTCAGTTTGCTGATGGTTTCCAGGATGTCTCGCACTTTTTCTGATCCACTGAGCCGTTTTGCTATCTTTCCAGGTGAAAACAAGCATGATTCATTCATGTGCTTGCTGCATTATTCTTAGTTTCAAAGCGAGTTGGGGGGGTTTTCCGTTAAATTCCACGTTTCTGCACAGTAGGTGACTGTGTGTAGAATGCATTCGTCGTGGACTTTTCGTTTCAGGACAGTTGGAATTTTGTTATTCTTGAAAATCGAACATACTCTTCCAAACGCTTGCCAGGCAAGAGTTAAACTATGTTTGCCTGTTTCCTTACCTGTGAGCGAATTCTAAATTCTGTTTGTTATCCTTGATTAAACTCAGCCTCTGTGTCCTCATCCTCAGCACAATCTAAATCCAAATTCTGGATCTTTTCCTTGTGCAATTTGCAAGGTCCGTTTCCCCATCTTGTTAAACAAATTCCAGACCCGAAACTGTATTTCCTTTCAGACATTACAAAGACAAAAAACGTGGAACAACTTCACCTTCGTGGTGATGGAGCTGGAGACTGGTGGACTGGTGAGAATTCAGTGTGTACAGGATGGGTGTCGACCTTTCACTGGTTATCTCAGCTTCCGCAGTTATTACAGATCTTCCTCCTACGTGCTCAGGAATGGCCTCTCTGTCTTCGACGATGACCAGAACTTGACAACTGAACCAGTAAGCAAGAAGGGGAAGGAGGAAAAAGAGACGAACGAGGCACAGAGAGAGAGAGAGAGAGAGAGAGAGAGAGAGAGAGAGAGACAGACAGACAGACAGACAGAGAGACAGAGAGAGAGACAGACAGATACAGAGACAGCAGACAGACAGACAGACAGACAGAGACAGAGAGGAGGAGGAGGAGAGAGAGAGAAAGAGAGAGAGAGACAGTGAGAGATAGAGAAAGAGAGAGAGAAAGAAAGAAAGAGAGAGAGAGCATGCTTGGGTGCGTGTATTTGCGTATGTGTGTGTGTTGTGTGCTGTAAGTACAGTGTGTGCGTGTGTTCGTGTGTATGCATGCGTGTGAATGAGTCAGATGGAATGAATGAAGGGTGGGTGTGATTGTATGTGTGAAAGGGAGGAGTATGTGGGTCTATGTGCGTTTGCATGTATGCATGCATGATGAGGTGCGTTTATGTGTATATGTGTGGTTTGATTTATTTTGTTTGTGTGTTTGTTTGTTGGTTTTTGGTTCTTTGTCGTTGCTGTGTTTTTTCCTACTGTTGTTGTAGTTGTTAAGTAAAGGACATGATTCTTATGGACCGACAAAAAAAGCTCTTTCTTCCTGTCTTTTGTTTTTCCTTCACCCCCCCCCACCCACCCACCACCCTTCTTCTTCTCTCTCTCTCTCTCTCTCTCTCTCTCTCTCTCTCTCTCTCTCTTTCGTTCTCTTTGTCTTTCTGTTTCTACGTACCCTCTTTCCCCCATTCTGACTTGCATGAGCCGATGACCTCACAAATAAACATCTTTCAGTGTCAGTGTGTTTGTGTGTGTATTTGTGTGTGTGTGTCAGAGAGAGACAGACAGACAGACAGACAGACAGACAGACAGACGACAGATAGACGGACAGACAGACAGATAGACAGACAGACAGGCAGGCAGAGACAGAGATACAAAAAGTGAGAGAGAGAAAGAGGGAGAGAGAGAGAGAGAGAGAGAGAGAGAGAGAGAGAGAGAGAGAGAGAGAATCTTGTCATTTGTCGGTGGTTATTTATTGATTCATTGATACTGAACACACGCTGAAGGATGATTGAATTTACTGAATCAAAGTCATGAGGTCATGCGTGCCCTTAAATCTGCATGAATTATTCCTGTGATACTTCCTTTTTACGAATAGCCTAGGTCTATCTGCGAAACTGTTTCTTGATTGTTTCAGGACGTTTCTGAAGCGGGCACTAGTGACACAACTACGTCCGGTGAGTTAATATATGCTTCTCGTGTAACGCTGAAATCTTTCTCTCTCTCTCTTGTCTGTCCGTCTCTGTCTCTGTTTCTCTCTCTCCTGTCTGTCTGTTTGTCTCTCTCTCTCTATGTCTCTGTCTCTGTCTGTCCCCCTTTCTCTGTTTCTCTGTCTGTCTATCTGTCTGTCTGTCTTCTCCGTCTCAGAATCTCTGTCTCTGTATCTGTCTGTCTCAATCTGTCTGTCAGTCTGTCAGTCTGTCTGTCTGTCTGTCTCTCTCTCTCTGTCTCTCTCTCTGTCTCTCTCTCATAACTTCTGCACTATACTATAGACGTTACCCAACAATCCGCTCAGTTCATCTTCCATTTGCTTTATCCTGTCCCAGTTCTCAGTGTAAAAGACTCCCGCATGATGTAATAAGGTCAAGCCGCCGTGAGGCTACACACGAGAGTAGACTCATGCTGTCACTTTAGTGGTGTTCTTCAGCGTTTATGGGTCATAACTCCCTTGCACACTCGTGTAAAATGTATGAATGCGTTTTAACGTATATGGCCTGTCTTGCTTTTGTTTGTTTTTTATTTGCTCTGTTTTGTTTTTTTAACTTCACAACTTTGGCAATAACACTCAATGTTTGGTTTTTTGTTTGTTTGTTTGTTTTGTTTTGTTTTATTGGGAGGCTTATTTTGGTTGAATATGGTAATGATGATGACGATGACGATGACGAAGAACATGATGATGATGATGAGATGATGATGATGATGATGATGATGATGATGATGATGATGATGGATGATGAAGATGTTGATTATGGACTCTGCCATCGATCCGACGGATAAATACTCTAGGCACTCTGGTCTTCAGAGCCTTCTGTGGGTTTTCATGTGGGACAGAAGATCGATTCTGGAGGCACAAGTTCTTTCTGTTATCATGTTCTTTCAGACTGCTAAGTGACCCCGACACCTTGCGTGTGTGTGTGTTCGTGAACCCATCTAGCTTTTGCATCTTACGTATTTCATATATCTATCACATTGTTTTTAAAGTGGTGGGTGTTTTGATATAAATGGATCATGTTTCAGGTGAAGTGGACATGGAGACTTCACCTGTCACCATCAGCATGATGACTTCAACTGTTAACTTCGGTTTGGATACTTCACCTGTTAACACCACAAGATGACTTCAGCTGATGAGTCCAGAGCGGATACTTCACCTGTTAACACCAGCAAGATGACTTCAACTGTTGAGTCCAGAGCTAAGACTTCAACTGTTAACAGCAACATAATGACTTCAACTGTTGAGTCCAGAGCTAAGACTTCAACTGTTAACAGCAACATGATGACTTCAACTGTTGGATCCAGAGCAAAAACTTCACCTGTTAACAGTAACATGATGACTTCAACTGTTGGATCCAGAGCAAAAACTTCACCTGTTAACACAACATGATGACTTTAACTGTTGGATCCAGAGCAAAAACTTCACCTGTTAACAGCAACATGATGACTTCAATTGTTCAGTCCAACCCGGAGACTTCATCTGTTAACAGCGACATGAGACTTCAACCCATAACGACGTGACGTTATCTGTTAACGCCAATACGAATTTTTCACCCGACATGAATGTTTCACCCAAGGCCAACGACATGTCCACAAGTAGCTCATACACTACTGTCATCACCAACGTGACCAAAAATGATCCAGCAGCAACATGGTCGACGCCACCCACGCCAAGAGATACCGTCAGGGTTACAAAATGTCGATGCATGAAAATCATGGTGGAACAGACGGTGGAGAGTGTGACAAACAACATCAGAAACTACCTGACAGAGGACGTAACAAAGTTGTCGTCCTACCGTCGCAAAAGACAATCCGCAAATGATCAAAGACCGTCCTCTGCTGCGATTGGCTGTACGCTGGGAATCACGAGCATCGCCTTTGTTTTCATGTTGGTTGTCTGGGCCGATCTGGTGGCTGTGTTAAAATACCTTCTGATATGGAAATCAAATATGATAGATCCCGCTTAATACTTCCTTTGAAATAGAAAAAAAAGGTTATTAGACGTTAAATCAAAGAGCGAACTAAAAAGAGTCGCTTTGGTTCACATTAAGCCTAATAGTATAATTAGTCTCCTGCTTAAGAATTTCAGTTGTACGAGTATTGCAATACTGAACAGACAAGCTCATATCTCATCAAACTAAACCGATTGTATCATTAACATTAAACAATTGAACAATCTCTCAATGCGATATTCAGCGACCTGCTAAACATTTTTGATGTACTTTATCACATAAGAAAATATATATATGCATTTTCTAAACCACAAACTTACGTATAACTGAATGGCCAGTGCATGCTCATGCCAGCGTTTACACTCTCATTAGATAGTCGTCAAGATATAGCAGTGTAGTGCTAAACTCAAGAATTGTTTATTGAGTTTTTTTGGAAATAAAACGCAGACTATCTACAATATTACCCTCGGCAATCAAACAGGGAAAGATGATAAGTCATAACGTGAAGCTTTGACTGCTGTAGTAATTCAGCCATCAAAGGCTAAGAAAAACATGAACATTGCTTGAAGAATGTGAATGCGTCAGAGGTATTCCGAACTCTTAAGTCTTAAAACAGTACACTCACTTTGTTGAAATTTGTTTTGTTGATTGCGTTTCTTGTTGTCTGATGCTCGACAGTTGGGTGTCAAATTGTAGGATTCAAAACAGCTACATAAACAGTATGTTGTACACAATTTTGCTTTGTGTGTTACATTTACTGTGCGTCATTATGCTCTTTACAGTATATTTTTATAGTATTAATCTCTTTTAATCGATTGATTTGTGCAGGATTATGAATGTTTGCACTATTTCGAAGTTGAACTGTGTATCCTGCCGCCTGAGTCAACAAATATGTTGAGGCTGTCTTACACAGATGAATATATGTCAGACAAGACTAAAACCTCCATACCAGGTTTGCGGCCTTGCTGGCTATTCAGAAAAAAGGAACTGGCAATGTTATGAAGGACAACTGTACAGCTTTATGGGCAACACAGACGTTTTGAAGATCACATCTTTTATCCAGACACTGTATTGACTTTTTAAGGCGTGACCACGTTCGAATCAAGACAAGAGCATTGTATCAGGTGATGTAATCTTGGAATGGACTATAAGAAATGCTTGTGTTGAGCAAAGGTATAATCTTCATAGGATACTTCGTAAACGTAACCTTTTGACTCCCACACCCTATCCATCAACTTGAAAACTTAACCCTTTGACTCCCTCATCTATCCACCAGCTTCCTGCAGGAAGCTGATGGATCATCATCATCATCATCAGGTGCCCTGCCGCATGGCGTTGGCGACATAGACTTCCAACCATCTCTATCTCTCGTTGCCCCCAGCATCTCCCCCACCCTCTTCATCCCCAGCCACTCTGCAAGTCCGTCCAGCATTCTCTCCCTGGTGCTCTCTTTCCCTCCAGCTTTCCGTCGTGACCAGGTGCTCCAAATCCCCCTTCCTCATAAAATGGCCTATAAATGTTGCTTGTCTTTTCCTAGTCTTCCTTATGAGTGATCTACTTGTGTCTACCTCCATCAAGACTGTCTCGTTTGTTTTCTTTGCTGCCCATGGAACTCTCAACATTCTTCTGAGAAACCACGTCTCGGTTGCCTCGATCCTGCTTTGGCTTTGCTGGCTGACTGTCCACGCCTCGCATCCGTACAACAGTATTGGTTCTATATAACATTCAAGGACTCTCTTTCTGATGTTAATTGATAGGCATTTGTTGGTAAGAATGCTTGTCATCTTCTTGAATGCTGTTTTGGCTTGGCCGATTCTGCCAGCTATTTCCGATGTGCATCTGCCGTCTGATGAAATGACCGTTCCCAGGTATTTGAACTTATTAACCTGTGTCAAGGTTGTGCCATTTGCTGTTATTTTGCAGGAGGGGATTTCATGTTTTTTACTGATCACCATGAGTTCAGTCTTCCTGCTGTTTAGTTCCAACCCCTTACCTTTGCTTTCTGTTTCTAGTATATTCACAAGGTTTTGTAGGTCCCTTTCATTTTCTGCAATTAGCACGGTGTCATCTGCGTACCGAATGTTGTTTATCATTTTCCCTCCAACCTTTAATCCAGGGTCTTCTTCTAGGTTTCTCATGATGTTTTCGCTATATAGAGAAAACAGATCTGGTGACAAAACTGATGGATAGGGTGAGGGAATCAAAGGGTTAAAAGCTTTTGCTTTGCTAGCATGGTTGACAATGCAGGATGCTGGTGGACAGGGTGCGGGAATCAAAGGGTTAAGTTAATTAATGCTGACTGGAGGTCTGGCTTTTGTGTAGGTGCCCATCATCGACGGCACTGAAAAATTTCAAGGCTGCGGTATAAGAACTCGAGAAGAAAAAAAAAAAGAAAAAAAAAGAGAAATGCATGCTACGAATGTACGAGAATAAACGAAAGGTCAGAGAAGGTTTCTTCTAGAATCAACACTACCAAGCTGGTGCAAATTCGTGGCATGATTCGCTACTGTGGGCACACCCCGGGTTCCGGAAGTGCGGCCAGATCAAAGCCAGGAGCGAGTAGTCTAAAGATGTGAGCAATGCCAGGTTTATGTTGCGCTAACGCGTGTTGATGCTCAACGGCAACAATAATGCTGCACGTGCACCTACCGTGTCCTGTTGTGACTGACAGGCCAAGAGTGTGTGTCCGTTAGGGCGGTGTCAAGAAACATCTCCTTCTGACCTTTCTACTGATGTGAGGAAGAAAACATTGGAAAAGTATCCGACATTTACTCGAGAAGAGGCGCGTTGTTGACTGTTGTGGCATATGTTTGGCAGATGACAGATCGTGACATGACCAGAACCTGTTCAGTCTCACAAAACGAGGAGACAGCTAGAGATTAAGATCGAAGCACAGCGTCTGTGAACCTGCATCTGTGTACGTGTGTCTGTGTTGCTAACCTGTATATAAATCAAACCAAGCAAGGAATGAATTCTCTGTTAATCATGTATGGATCAGTAGATCACAGGCTCGGCTGAGAGAGAAGCTGCGAATGTACAAATGTGAAAAGACATATGCATCTTTACTTGGATCACTATGAAAGGAAAACGCGAGTACATTTCAAAAAGAACTTTTCAGCAGCCATGGACGGATTTTAACAAAGCATATATCAAGTATCAAATACACGCAAAGTCATAATAAAATTGAGGCAACTGAAATGTGGTTTCTAAGAAGAATGTTGGGAGCTCCATGGACATCAAAGAAAACAACGGAGACAGACAGTCTTGAAGGAAGCAGACTCAAGAAGATCATTAATAAAGAAGATAAGGAAAAGACAAGCAATATTTATAGGACATTTTATGAGGAAAAGGGGATTAGAGCACCTGGTCACAACAGGAAAGCTGGAGGGAAAGAAAATAGCAAGTAGACCCAGGGATAAAATATTGGTCGGACTTGCAGAATGGCTGAGGACAGAGAGGGTGGGAGATGTACTTGCAGCGACAGGGAATAGATTCGTGTGGAGGGCTATGATCGCCAACACCATATGGCAGGGCACATGATGATGATGATGATATATCAAATGTGTAACCTAACAAGAAACCATGACAATACAATTCTGGGATGAGTCCGCCCACAGCGACACCTAATGTATGTGGTCACAGGTGTGGGGAAAGTGAGGTTGTTATTACACTATGAGCGTCTAGTTATGGGGATGGGCAGTATGACTGCTGCACGGTGTGGGAGGAACCTGTCAACCTAAGCCACGTCCCCACTTAAATCCGTCCACACTGAAATTCATCAGTCGCCTGATTTTCTACATTTTGAGTTTGGTCGAAAGCCCCTCGAATTCTCTCGTCCACTATACGCTCCTAAACGACTGATGTAGTAGATCAGTTCACATTCAAAATGCGCTGGCAAGAACCCATCCATTTGAAACAAGGGAACAATCTTTGTTGATACGTTTTTGATCGATGTGATCCAAACTTTGGATGACAATTTTTCTGAAACTTATTACGCATTCGGCATTTCCTGTTGGGCAAGCGGTCAGTTTTCATGTTGCCTGACACAGTCACTTACCTAAATCAATGTTCTCCCAGATCCAAGTTCAGTGCAGGGTTTGTGTTTAGTGTCGGGTTTAATGTTCAGGTTAGAATTGGGTTAGCTTGTAGGATCAGCTGGAAGGTATGGACCATGTACATGCAGATCTGGAGAACTGACAGACTAGGAAAACGTAGATCTTACTCAGACGATCAAAAGCACACCAACGGGCTCAGTCGTAGAGAGTTTCGGGGCATCACTCCAAGGTCTGTCCGCCAGCTTAGGTCTCTGTCAACCATCTGGCTCCAGTTCATTTTTGGTCTTGCCCTCAGCTGTCGTCCCGAGTTCCAGTTCAGGACTTGGTTGGCAGGTGTGGATGTCAGCAGTCTAGCGGCATGTCCCAGCCAACTCAGTTGACGCTTGCAGATGATATTGGTAACCGGAATCTAATTGCTTCTTGACTTTACTTCATCATTTTCACAACACGAGGTATGCCTAATAAGTGATGAGAAGATTTAGGAGACATATTAAACAGTTTTTTGATTCGAACTACTGGTTGTGTGTGGTAAACTGGATCTACATTTTGTCTATTCCACCAACAGGTGGTAATGTCATACTTGCCAGAACAACGCATGTGCCGCCAGTACTCTGTTCCGGTTTGCCAATCAGTCCAGAACTGAAAAAATGCAAAGTGATATCACCAACGTTATTCGATCAAAGTCCGACTTGAGAAAACCAAAAACAAAATCTATGTTGAAGGAGGTTTGTGAGGATGAAATGATGAGCAGAGCAGCGTTCTACAGGTGGTTATTTTTTTTCTGACAGACAAGAACATGATGAGGATAAACACAGATCTGGAGCTCCAAAATATGTACGCAGTAGGGGAAAAAGTCGAGGAAGTGGGCAAGTTAGTGATCAAAGACTGCGGATCCACTGTGAAGATGACAGCTGAAGCCTTTAGCGTCAGTAATGGTACTGTCAACACAATCCTGACTGATGACCTGAAGCTCTACAAGATCTGTGCCAAGTACGTGTCCAGGTCCTGTCCGAAGACCAGATGCAGTTTTGTGCCGAGACAGTACTCAGTTCAGTACGTCTACGTTAGTGACCACCTGGATAGCTCAAATGGGGATGAAACTGATACGATACCCACTGTACAGTCCTGACCTAGCTCCCTGTGGCATCTTCCTCTTCCACCTCCTGAAGGACAGAATGAGGATGATCCGGTTCGACTCTACACATGAGATGAAGGAGGAATCGTCAAAGTACCTGAAGGGACTGCAACAAAAGGACTGAGAGGTGGTCTTCCTGGAGTGGGAGAAAGGGTCTTTACTGGTGTGTACTGCAGGTGGCAATTCTTTTGAAGGAGACTAAGCTTTGTAAGTTTCTGAAAATAAATAATGCCACTCCTGAATTTATCTCGTTTACGTATTGGACATTCGTCTTATCTTTCCATTCAATGCTCAACATGTTGCGTAGGCACTTTACAGCAAAGAAATCAAGCTAATTCTGGCTTGTTTTCAGGTGCCACGTTTTACAGCTGTACAGAAAAGTTGACAGAACTTTGGAGTTGTAGCACAGAACTTTGGAGTTGTAGCACTGCGATGTTAAGCTGAGGGAGATTTTCATGCTGCCCTGGATCGTTGACAGATTCTTAAAATGTGCCGTTACTTTGCCCGTGTGACATTTCAGTTCGTTAGTATCTCGTTGGATTTGTTAATTGAACTGCCTCGGTAGGTGAAGTCCTCGACGACCTCAACCTCATTTGACCAATGAATACTCCTGATAGTGATGGGTGTGGTCCAACAAGCATGTGTTGTTGTTTGTTTGTTGTGTTGTTGTTTTTCACAGATGATTAGTCAATGTTGTTCGCATAGATCTGGTAGAAACCAAGACGTGAACATTAAAAAAGATAATAAAACATGGTGTGTGCATGTTCTTCAGAACAAGACATGGTTAGTATGGTTTGGCGCTCTCTCTCTCTCTCTCTCTCTCTCTCTCTCTCTCTCGCTCGCTCTCTCTCTCGCTCTCTCTCTCTCTCTCTAATATGTAGAGTGTAAGGTACAAGTGTGTGTGTGTGTTCAACTGTACTACTTTTGCAAAACATAATGACATTCTGTAAGGAAGTTGGCAAACCACGATGTTTGTACATCAGTGTTTCTAGTAGGCCACACATACAGCTACACACGTATTACATATCAGTCAGCGAACAGGTTGGTTCTTTTGACAGAGCCGTGGAATCAGGATCCTGTGTCTTGAGTTCAACCCCAGCATTTAACATTTAACACTGGCCTGGACGCTGCCCATCTTAATGTTTCCATCATTCTGGTGCTGTCAGCTTAGTGAGTCATAGGTCATAGGTCCCTTATGCCCCCAACATCCCCCTACCCCACTCCCGCCCTCCCTAATTCAAAATCTTGCAGCGCATAGGGTTTTGTGGAGACTCAGGGAGCGTACCACACAATTGCCGGCAGATTTGGGTAGAGCGTATATGGAATTGTTCGAGTGCAACCAATCCCTTTTGAACAAGCCCGACCTCCTACTCATCAATCACGCCCCAAAACATATTAAAATCTATCATCAAACAGAATGTAAACACTAATTCTGCTGAATATTGTGTCAACGCCACGTGCCATGACTGTGCTGTGTTTGTGTTTAATTTCACGATGATTCCTTCGAATGGAGGCACGTGGCACGTGCGAGCGTATTACGTGTCCCCCGAGTTATGAAGAGGGACTGTGGGGCTGTCTGTCTCAGTCGTTTTCTGACAGTACACACACAACGACATGGCATCTTTTATTTGTTTGTTTTTGTTTTTGTTTTGTTTCTTCTGGTTCATCAGCTTACTAGTTTTCTTTGTCAAGGGTTACAAAAAACTCTTTAGGCATTTGTCTGATGTCTTGTTTCGGTTTGCTTTGTTCTGTTTTGTAATCTCGGTACCGACCTGGTTTTAAGGAGGTTTTATATTTTTTGTTTGTTTGATTGTTTCAAACGTTGTGTGTGTGTGTGTGTGTGTGTGTGTGTGTGTGTGTGTGTGTGTGTGTGTGTGTGTGTGTGTGTGTGTGTGTGTGTGTGTGTGTGTGTGTGTGTATGTGTGTGTAAAGAAACTTAATGCAATGACACTGTATCAAGATATCAAATAGATCTATATCGATTCTGGAAATGGTCTAAATATGAAGAACTGAAATACATTTTGAATATGCATATTTCATTACCTTCGTTTGCATGAGTGTGTGTGTGTGTTGTGTGTGTGTGTGTGTGTGTGTGTGTGTGTTGTGTGTGTGTGTGTGTGTGTGTGTGTGTGTGTTGTGGCGTATGTGTGTGGTGTGTGTGTGTGTGTGTGTGTGTGTCGTATATGTGTGTGTATGTGTGAGAGAGATAGAGACAGACAGACAGAGACAGAGAGTCTTTCAAATACGAATGTTAATGGAATACAGTTCTCCATTTTGATGGATAGGCTGGTGGCAACTGTGTCATCACTTTTCTTCAACTCTTAATAGCCCTATGTATTCTGAAGATAAAGACTTAGTGTTGTTCATTATTTTTAAAGAAGTCGTCCAGTGCTTTCAGTAATTTTCTTATATGTCCACGTCTCCAGAACATGGCTCAGAGTCGTCTTTTTCTTTAGTCGTGGATAAAGTGCAATTCTGGCTTTCAGTTTTTCTTGTATCTTTTTAAACAATGTTGAGCGCAATTATTCTTCATTGTAGACATTTTAATTCTACCAGGACATCTTTTACATGGTGTATCTTTAGAAAACAGAATGTTCGTCTGCTATGTTTTACTGCACTTTGGTTTCCAGTCATCATCAATCTGCTATCACTGCATTATTTACTGAGCATATTGTGTTTTCAAAGCTGCATATAAGTGTATTACACATATCTTGTGTCAAGAATACTGACCGTCGAATATACATTTTTGCCATGCAACTGACGTCTAAAAATTCATCTTGGGATTGTAGAAGCACACAAATGAGTATCAATTTGGACAGAATATACGAATTTTATGCTACTATCTGACTAAGGGAGTAATAAAAGCATATTACATTTTGAAAAACAATTTTTTACTTGTATTAATTTGATACAGTAGTTCCTTCTTTCACATTCTTTGAGATCTTGCCTAAAGTATATTCCCAACATTTTAAATTCATGGGTAAACCATATCAGTTTTACATGTACCATACATTTTATGTTCGAGTTCCTTTTACTCCCTAACCAGTTTATTTGTGTGTCGTCTCTACTGAAAAGAAAGCGTCATACATTCTCAAATCTCTCCAGAGTATGCATGCATTTATCAAATGTCTTTTTTATGCTCCTCGTTTCATAAGTTGTTAGTCATCTGCAAAATGATATAGTTATGGTCAGTTTATTTCATGTTTATTCCTTTTAAAGTCTTTTCCACCTCGTCCCTATAACCATAGTTCTGTGCTTAGTATGAAAGTACATAATGAAACTAGGTCTCCTTAGCCGCAACCTCCTTCTTCTGAGAACCATTGTGCTGATGTGCAGTTTACAGTAAGGTAGACTTGATGTTTGATTACAAACCATTTCCGTCCATTTACACATTTTTGTCCAAATCTAGTTGGTTTTATACCGGCTTTAAACAAACACATCCAGTTTAAAGAAATAATTCAATATTTACTGGAGGGAGCACCGATTAGAGAGTTCTGGTACAGCGGAAAACAAAACAACGGAAAAGTACA
Organism: Monoplex corrugatus; assembly: GCA_030674185.1. NCBI lineage: Eukaryota > Metazoa > Mollusca > Gastropoda > Littorinimorpha > Ranellidae > Monoplex > Monoplex corrugatus. Next base: position 94,995,738 of record CM060305.1, on the reverse strand, counting down.
CGAGGACATGTAATCTCCAGCATCTCTGGAAGACGAAGCAGAAAAATAACAAGAAAAAGACACAGAGAAAATGGTGGATGGGTTCAGAGAGGGTTGTACAGGGAGTGGACAAAACTGAAGGGAAAAAAAACTTGAAATATGGTTACCCGGACATTAACGTACTGGCAAGGCCAGGGCAAGCTGACGATGTTATCAGAGCTTTTGACAGCTTGGCGCCTGTGGAGAGCTTGACAGTTCTGGACTCATGTCATAAGATGACAAGTTTTGACCCCCAGACTGCACTGTCTGTGTGGTGTGAGGGTAAATTTCTGCCTCGTGGACTTTATCAGCTCCGATCTCTTTTTGCGAAGGTATGCCTTGAGGTGTGATATTGAACTTACACAGAAAAAAAGATAACCATGTGTCCATCGAAAGAGAGAGAGAGAGAGAGAGAGAGAGAGAGAGAGTAGAGAAGAGAGAGAGAGAGAGAGAGAGCAAGAAGAAAGTAATAAAAAAAAAAATGGTGTGGTGGGTTGAAAGATATCTGGTCCTCTTTGTTTCACTGTGTAGTTCAGTCCCTCCCCCCCCCCCCCCCCTTAAAGGAAGTACTCATCATCATGTGCCTTGCCGCAAGGCGTTGGCAATCATGGCCCTCCAAATGAATCTATCCTTTATCGCCGAAAGTACGTCTCCCATCCTGTCTGTCTTCATCCACTGCACAAGTCCGTCCAATATTTTTTCCCTGGATCTATGTGTTGCTCTTTTTTTCCCTCTAGCTTTCCTGTTGTGACCAGGTGCTCTAATTTCTCTTGCCTCATAAAATGTCCTAAAAGTGTTGCTTGTCTTTTCCTGACCTTCTTCTTCTTCAATGTCCTTTTTTGTATCTGTCTCCCTCAAGACTGTCTCGTGTGCTTTCTTTGCTGTCCATGAAACTCTTAACATTCTTGTTAGAAACCACAACGGGAAACCACCATTGCATATTCCCTCGATACTCATGGCCGGCAGAAAGAAAGGAAAACCAAACGACGTAAATATAGGAGCCCCTTCGTCCGGTAGGGAATGTCATGCTGCACAGGTGACATCCGACCATCATCAAGCTACTGCCATCGGACTAAAGGAAGTACTAATAACCCTAAAATGTACAGTCTGGAAGTGGGGGAAAATCAAAGACATAGCGAGTTTGGGAACGGATAAAGCAGAAAAATAAAGACCTACTAAGTTTCAGTTTCATTTTGTCAAGATGACGTCTCCGCGCTCGGAATGAATTCCATATGCACTAACGTCACAGGTGCCATGTGATGGAGCAGATCCAGAATGATCATGGCACAAGCCTTAAAATTAAGCCTGCACATAAACCCACGAGCTGGCCATATCCCGAGGTCCTACCTAAATAGTGCCATACCCCTGGGGTCGAAGGGGAGTAAGATGGCAGAGACCAGAGACCTACTAAAAGATGAGAAAGTTAAACATACCATTTCATGGCTGTCTACTGTTCAGTTCAGTTCAGGT
>CM060305.1:94951750-94991750 GCA_030674185.1 Monoplex corrugatus | reverse complement strand
AAGCTGAGGACAGCCACAACACCACTATAATTACTGATGTAACACTGTCCATGGACTGAAGCAAGGAACTGTTCAACAAGTTACCTGGTATTCAATATTAGAATGAGGGAACCAAACCTGAAATCACGTGCCACACAACCTACAGAACTGGGGAAATCTGGTGAACAGTTCTTTATTACGGAGTCCCAATGACTCTTCGCGAAGGTAAGGGAGAAGAAGAAGAAGAGAATGAATGTTTTGTTCTTACCTTCATGTTGCAAGTTACACATACTGATTACGCAATAACATAGATAATCAAACTACCTAAAGGTGATTGTATACCGAAATGATGGAATGATAAGTTAACTGTATCTGTACGTTATATCTCATATGATCTACCAATGTGTTGTTTCCATTTTTTGCCTTAAAAAAAGAATAAAAAACATCCTGTATGTCACAAAAAAGGAGTAACTGTCAAGCAAATCAGTAGTAGCGTCCCTTTGTTCTATAGCGTACACCTTCTTAAGAGAAAGGGACATCGAGGCTGGGAGAGTGAGTCTGTCTCAGTCCCTTTGGAGAATGTTAAAATAACTCCTTTATCTTTTGGGAAGGGCTCAGGGTAGGGAGCTGGTGAAGAGGTCGGGGTTGTTTGTGGGCTGGGGGATAGGGTCAGGATGGTGAGGACCGATGTATTTCAAGGTTACATGTTTTCTCTACCGGATGCTTAACATTGTCTTGACATACGCTTTTTAAAAAATTTTTTTTAGCTTACCTCTCTGTATTACTGATTTCTTTTCATGGTTATTGAAGACACGTTGCTTACACGACACATCAAAATAAACAAAACACAAAAACAAACAAAAAAATATGCTGATTTAATTTTTAGACACTTTCACATTTTATGCATGTCAGACTGAAAACCTTTGCTAAAGTCTTGCACTATTTTAAGACAAAAGAATTAGTTAAATATATTTCCAGTATATTCACAAGTAGATGAAATATTCTGTTGAAATAATTTTTCAGCGATTTGGTTCATTGCGTCATGTCCATTTGGCACTCAAAACTCAACTGAGGAAACATAACATTCATAGAATTTGTAAATTCAAAAGTCGCAAAGAGAGAGAGACACACATACACAGCGAGAGAGAGAGGGGAGGAGAGGGAGAGAGACAGACAGACAAAGAGACAGACAGACAGAAAGAGAAGAGTCCAGACAGACATGCAGGCAGACAGAGAAAAGAAACAGAGACAGACAGACAGACAGAACAGAATATGGAGTGGAACCGTCTATATTATACCCATAATTTTGATATGTCACTTTTTCTCAAAACACTGACATGTACATAAATAATCAAATAGAACCTCTTTTAGTTTTTTAAAGGAATATTGCGGTCAGAAATTAAAGAATAAGGAAACTTTGTTTAAACTAAAAGAAAGGGGATAAGAACAAAAAAGGGAAAGGAGAGAGAGAGAGTTAGAGAGAGAGAGAGAGAGACAGACAGACAGAGACAGAGAGAGAAAGACACGAGAGAGAGAGACAGAGAAAGACAGACAGTCAGACAGACAGAGATGAGTGTTCAGAGGGATGGTCAATATTAGGCCAGAAATAAGGAAATAGAAAGTCGTTGAATAAAACATAAAGATAAGTAGGTTCACAATGTCGACTGATGAAAGGAGAGAGAGAGAGAGAGACATACAAACAGACAGACAGACAGACAAGAGAGAAAAGAGACAGAAGAGACAGAACGAGACAGACAGACATAGGGAAGGAGGGAGGGAGGAAGTGAGGGGGGGGGAGAAAGGGAGAGAGGGAGGGAGAGAAGACAGAAGACTTTGGAGGTACAGGTGGAGAAATGGACCAAACTGAAAGAAAAGACCCGTGAAAATGGTAACCCATACAAACAGTAGCGTTCAGCATTACAAGGCCAAGCAAGAGAAGCTAATGATGTTATCAGTGCTTTTGACAGCCTGGCGCGCCTTGTGAGCCTGTTAGTCTCCGACTCGTTGTCGTCAGATGACAACTCGTGGACCCAAGACAGTCTGTGTGGCTTGACGGTAACCTTCCGCCTGTTGGAATGTATCACTCTGATCTCTTTTGTCAAGTCTGCCTTGAGTAGGCGTGTTAAAAAAAGAATAGAAACAGAAAGCAAAAAACGCCAGACATGTTGGAAAAAAACAACATAAAAGAAGAGAGAGAGAGAGAGAGAACAGACAGACAGACAGACAGACAGACACAGACACAGACACAGACACAGACACAGACACAGACAGACAACGACAGAGAAACCGGAATTCAAGTGAACGGCGAGTTTGTTGAATTTATCCCCACCGGAATATACATTTGGTACGTAGTTTTTCTTAATCTCACTGGACATAGGCTACACTTATCAGACTATTACACCTCTAACCACACAACTTTCCTGAAGTCTGCAAAGTTGATGAATGACTTAAAATGTATAAGCAAACAGTGTGATTGTTGGTTTAACTCTGCAAGACAACCTTTGGCATGTTGTTTTACAACTGAATGCAGGCTGCATTCTGTCAGCCACTGTATCGGATTTCTATACACACAGGCTTTTTGTAAAGTCTGTAAAGTTGATGAACAATTAGAAATTCAAGTGAACGACGTTACTATTGATCTTACTCCACTGAACACATCGTTAAGGTGTTGTTTCTTACCGCCCTGAACACATATGTTGTCAGTCACTATGGCAGTTACCTAACCAACGCGGTCTTCTGAACATCTGCAAAGCTGACAAACGACTTCGAATTGAAGTGCAAGGAGTATACGTGCTTGTTCATTTTATCTCCAAGACATACGCAAAAATAGAATCAATATCGCATTTAATGTGACAAAACAAGACAGGCACAATTTTTTGGCCATCTGGTCTTTGTCAGCGTAAACAACAAACAACAGTGAACACTACAACAAAGAGTTAGCGGGGGAGGGGGAACAGCATAATTTCTCTGATGTTTCGTGCACCTAAATTTTGATATGCATTTGTTGGTAAGAACGCTTTTCATCTGTTCTGGCCGATTCTACTGGCTATGTCTGATGTACATCTGCCGTCTGGTGAGCTGACCGTTCCCAGATATTAAAAATATGGTATTTTAAGTCCGCCACAGTACCTACCTACAAAACCTTGTGAATATAGTAGAAATAGAAAGCAAAAATAAAGGGCTGGAGCTAAATAGCAAGAAGACTGAAGTCATGGTAATCAGTAAAACACAATAAATCCCCTCACGCAAAATAACAGCAAATGGCACATCTCTGAGACAGGTGGATAAGTTAAAGGCCTTTTAACCGATCCTCGCTCAGACACAGTGGGTGGGTTTTGCTGTTTTTGCCATCATATGCACACGCACACACACAACATTTACTTGACAAGTAGTATCGCCCACCACCATTCACATTTGCAACAATTCAAAATGTTGCTCTCGATTTTCCATCGCATTTTGTGTAAATACAACTGCACATTTGGAGAAGGAGTACAAAATAATAAATCGCTACTTTTCTATCCAATCTGAAGTGGTGTAATATTTTCTGCCTCAACGTACTTTAGAAAATATTGTAGAGATGCGGCGTGTGCATTAAAATGGTTGCAAAATGAAGTCGACACCGCAGGACACATGCTGTTCACATACTGCTGCCGCGGCTCTAAACTATGTGTCTGCAAGTATCATAGACTTCCGTTTTTGACGATGTGCTATTCACTACTGCCCATCTTTTATGAGGTCTTGATGGCATGTGTCGGTGATGGCCCAAAGAGTAATGAGAAGGCCAGTTGTGAGCTAAGTCTGAGTTTCTTTCAACTTTGCTACTAGGATACACCACTAGAGCCTATCAGAGCGGTCATCTTACCTGTTATTTTTTTAATTGGATTGAAACTGTCAAAATTTGTATCTAGATATTGCTTTTGTTATGATGTTCAGTAAGGGGATGGGTAAAGGTGGGGGTCTGGAGACAGGAAAGTGGGGGTGAATCTCACAAAGTCACTCTTCTTGGGAAGGAATGGATTCGTGAACACTGAGACAGAGATTGAAGGAATGATAGATGATAGGGATGGTTGGTGTCGATGTTGATCAACAAATACTTGAACACACACGCTACGGAAGTGAGCGCAAGACCAAGTAATACTTTGTGCTCAGTGGGTGGAGAAAGAGAAAAGATGTTATGACTGCAAGTGCGCTTTTACTCACACGCACGCACGCACTCAGCGGCACACTCACACGCACACCACCACCACCATCAACATCATCGCTTCTGGTGTTCTACTTCCCACCCATCTCCTCCATCAGGCGTTAAAACTGCTGATTAGTATATCATACCGACCGTGTCTTGGGAAATACATCAACAACAAAACTGTTCTGGCAACAATAAAATACACATACCAAGACACTCTGTCCGGACACTACGCGCCACATATCCACCCAAAAGCCCCATACACCTGTCAGAAACCCTCACTCAAGATCCACGCCTCTTTTCGCTGCTGCTCATCAACCTCGTTCTGCCTTTCAGCATTAATCATGTGACGGGGATCCTATCTCATGGTACTGGAGCATGAAACGGTTCCACGGTGCTCTAGAACTGTCGTTATAGGATTTTCCCGTGTGTTAGACTCGGTGAGATAAAAACAACACCAGTTGCTGTAGTACAGTGGTAAGTGCAAAGGACTGCTGAATGGTTGATTTTTGGTTCAAATCCCGTCAGTTTTATCAAAATTATCGTGGTTTTGTTGTTGTTGTTATTGTTGTTGTTGTTGTTGTTGTTGTTAATGATGATGATGATGATGATGATGATGAGGATGATGAGGATGATGATGATGATTTCGGTTCCAACAAGTTTCTTCCCACAGTTGAATGTGCTGTGGATTCATTAGAAAGACTGGGACCACACAATCGAGTCTCATCCATTCACTTCACGGATGTGTTGTTGAGGGTGTTGCTCAAGTCTCCTGACCACTACCGCATATATCTGTATCTCTCGGGTCTGACTGACGCCAGGATATGATATGCAAGTAACCGTACAATATAACCTTGTTAGTCATGATCAATCCGGAATGGAACTCCATAGCGCCATGATTATCATTCTCATTGTCACTATCATCAAGGTATTGTGAAAAATTGTTCAAAATTCTCTGACCATCAATGATGCGTAGAAAACGGGGAAGAAAAAATATATCTGAAAAAAATTAGTGCCCTGAAAGAAAGAATATTGTTCAGATCTTCACTAGAACCATCGTTATTGAGACCTTCTAGTCCGGCAGACATGCTGAGACAAGTAAAGTTGTTTACAATATCAACAGTAGTGGCTTCGAATTCACACCAAAGGTATAACTGCTGTTTCTGTCTCACAAAACAAACTTCAAACATGTTGTTTTTGATGTTCGGGATGGGCATTTTGGCAGTCACTGCGGTAGATTTTTAACCACACTGTTTTTCTTAGAAGCCTGTGAATGTTGAGAAACGATATTCGAGTGAACGGCACGCTCGTTGATGTTGATGTTATATCTCAGACATACCTTTAGTATGTTGTCTTTGACGCTGGACACATGCTTTGCCTCTTGTAATTGTAAACTCAAAACCACGCAGGTTTTCAGACATGCCTGTTAGTATTATGAACGACTTTTTAACGAGGGCATCACAGACGTTTTTTTTAATGAGATATTGATGACACGAACATGTCAACAGTGACCCTTAGAGAATGAGAAAACCAGATGTAGGCGAAGCAAAGACAGAAAAGGTAACATACTATACTCGCTTCGAGCGAAGTATCAGTTTCCTTTAACTTACTGGTGTAGTGTAGAGTACTTGTGTGTCTGAGTGATCACCTCACCTGTTTCAAACGTAGACTACAATGCATCACCTTTTTATTCTGTTCTGTTTTGTTGAGTTTTAAGTCCTACTACCACTCTCAGAATATATGACGACTGGTTTTAGGAATGTTGGTCAAAGAAGCCTTAAAACATTTTGATTGCATCACCTTTTGTATCAACACTCATTTTTAAGGGATGGGGTGTGGAAACTAGCGAGGTGGGTGTACGTTTGGGGTGGGGCGAGTTTCAAGGCCAGAGATGGGTCTTATGGTGTGAGTAATAGAGATGGGTGATAAAGCTGCATGTAAAGTAAGTATGTCACAGAAAAGAAACAAAAAATCAAAAGAACAGGCTTCTTCATGCTTACATATTCAAATACACTACCTATAATCTCTTCCAAAACGGAATCACCATGAAATTATTGTAAGGATATCGATTACAGTTCCTTCTTTGCTGATTGGTCAGTGTTGTTTTTCTGTCATGATAAATGTCTGGTATTGTTGTGTAATTAGGTGCATTTAAAGATAACAGCATTTGTATCGTCAGACAAGGTGGGGGAAAAAACCCGATATATGATCTTGCGTTCTCTGGGACAAATCGGGATGTGAAGAGTGTAGTTACGTATTTCAATCTTTTCCGTTCACAAACTCAATCACACACACACACACACACACACACACACACACACACACACACACACACACACACACACACACACACGCACGCACGCACGCACACACACACATACATACATACATACATACATACATACATACAAACATACATACACACACACACACATATATATATATATATATATATATATATATATATATATATATATATTATGTGTGTGTGTGTGTGTGTGTGTGTGTGTGTGTGTGTGTGTGTGTCTATACGTGCGTGTATCCATGTATGTATATACATAAATATGTATATATATGTATACACATATCCACATATCACTACCACCACCACAATACAACCATATTATACCACCATCGCCTCCATTTCAGTACACACATACAATCCTAACATAACCACATTTCATTTAGAGAAAGGAAGACAGACAGTCAAAAGTGATAAACAGCAACAACACACAGGCCAACCAACTGACAGTGTTTCTTCTCAAAAGAAGTCACATAGTCCTGGCCTCAGAGACTTCAACAAACTTAGCTAACTAAACCTACTGACAGCATTTGCTCTGTCATTGTAAACAAGATTATTCCAGTGATAGGCTGATACAATCATCATCATCATCATAATAATAATAATAATAAAGGCAATTTATATAGCGCTTTCCAGAGCACAAAGCGCTTCACATAAAATCAGTATATAACTAAATACAAATAGATACACCAACATAAAACCCAAACACACCGCTGCTAACACCATATAACACAAAACATAAAATTTACGTTCAACAAGACATATCAACATAGTAAATTCAAACATCACTAAAAATAGTGACAATCATACAAAAATATTTTCTCTCTCTTTCTCTTCACACACACACACACACACACACACACACACACACACACACACATTGATCCAATACCTCAGAATGATCGATGGTTTAATTCTCCGATCACCTTAGAAGAGCTAAAAAACACTATCTTGTCTCTACACAACAAAAGGAGTTCGGTAGGTGTCGATGCAGTTTCAAATGAAATGATTAAGCATCTTCCAGAAAATTATATTATTTTCTTACATAAAATTTTTCAGAAGTGCTGGGTAAGTGGAACTGTACCACAGGTATGGCAAAAGTCTGTTGTTATACCCATATTAAAAGCAGGAAAGCCTAAAAACAATAAAAACAGTTACAGACCTATTGCTTTGACATCCCATACAAACAAACTAATGGAAAGATTGATCCTAAACAGACTTATACATTACTGTGATAGAAATAACGTTATTCCGGTAAACCAGGCAGGTTTCAGAAAAAGGAGATCCACAGTTGAGCACCTGGTTAAACTTACAACTCAGATAAAACAACAATTTGCCCGTAGAAAAAGTCTTTTAGCAACATTTTTTGATGTGAAAAAAGCTTATGATCAAGTTTGGCATAAACGTTTATTGTACAAGCTGAAATCTATTGGTCTATCTGGCAATATGTATAATTATATTAAGTCCTGTCTAGCCAATAGAACAATTCAAGCAAGAGTGGGAACAAGTTATTCTTCTTCACGATCTCTTGACATGGGAATTCCTCAAGGTTCAGTGATAGCACCTATTTTATTTAATATCCTTATATATGATCTTCCTAGAGTACTCTCAAATCGTGTTATTTTGGTACAGTACGCTGATGATATATGCATCTGGATGAATATTACTTTAAAAAAGACAACTCCCCAGAGAGCGCAGAATTACATCAGGAAGTTGTATCAATCTGATCTAGATAGTCTTGGAAACTACATGTTAGAAAATGGTCTGTCGTTGTCAGCAGAAAAAACTAACATGATGCTCTTTAATCCTGGTGGTACTTTAAATAACTTGCCTACTTTCAGGCTGCATGGTGAAGCGATCCATTACAAACAGGTTGTAAAATTTCTGGGAGTCTTTATAACATCGAAATTAAACTGGAATGTCCATTTTGATTATATTTTAACAAAAGCAAGAAAAGCCTTAAATTTTTTAAAGATAATAAGTAGATTACCCTGGGGAATGGATACAAACGTACTTCTCCATCTATCAACAGCACTTGTAAGATCTAAATTATCTTATGCACAAGAAGTGTTCTTCAGTGCACCCAAATATTTACTAAAGAAGATTCAAAGTTTAGACTGCAAAAGTCTTAAAATTGCACTAGGTGTACCAGCCCATGCTTCAAATCTGGAAACGTACAAAGTTGCTGGAATTCTGTCTCTGAACAGCTATCGTGAGCTAGCGACAGCAAAGTTTGCAATCAGAACTACTTCACAAACGGACAATTTTGTGAGCAAGGAAATTAAACTAAGGTCTGATGTTGACTTTCCAAAACGAGCAAGCAACATTTCATCACAAATGACTGTTGCAACTTACGTATCTGACTTAGTCAAACAGTCTAACATAAGTTTGGATGAAATAGCTGAGACACCATCCACAACGCCTATCCCTACGTGGGAAATGCTTAAAGCCACTTTTGATATTGATTATACAGATGCTAAGAAATATGAAAACATTAACATTTCGATATGCACAGCAAGAGAACACATCGATGAAAAATACCGTACCCACCTCCATATTTTTACCGATGGGTCAGTCTTAGAAAATAAATCTGCTGGAGCAGCGTATTATGTTCCAAAATCTAAAATACAAAAGTCATTTTTCCTTGGGCCAAATATATCTATATTTACAGCGGAATTAGTCGCTATTACACAAGCGTTGCATTATTTAGTAGACCTTAAACCTGTCTTTTTTAAAGTGGTTCTCCTTGTTGATTCAAAATCTGTATTATATGCCTTACAGTCATTTAATACAGACACAAGGCCTGACTTAATTACTGAGGCAAATCATCTTATACATCGTTTAAGGACAAAAGGTATAGATATCAGTTTATGCTGGGTGCCTTCTCACGTTGGTCTTCATGGCAACGAAGTAGTAGACAGAGCAGCTAAACAAGGTGCACACAACACTGATAATACTATAGAATTACGTATTAAAACTTCCGTAAAAGAAGCTTGCAACTTGCTAGAATCAGCCTCATGGATTCGATTTCATGAACATTTCAATGAAAAGTTTGTGACACAACAAATGATAAAACTTTCATTACAAAATGTATGTAAAAAATTGCAGTATTCTTCCATATATCATTCAAGATCGATTGTTGCTGTTCATTTTCGTATTCAACTAAACGCGTTGAAAACAAAATATTGTAAAAATATCAAGTGTATTTGCGGAGAACAATTCACACTGTTTCACAGTTTATTTTACTGCAAAATGCTACGTTCTTCTTTACCAAAATTATTTACACAAGAAAACTATTCAGAAACTCATTTTAAAGAAGTAACTTCTGATCAGTCTTTATCAGTTAAAATTTCAGAATCATTGGTTCACAGTCCTGTTAATGTATTGCTTTAAGTTTCTGAAGTTAGTATTCTAGCGTTAAATTTTTCCTTCACATTGTTAATGTTAATTGTTAGTGTTAAGATCTTGTTCCATTTTTCTATTTACCCATTTATTTATGTCTTTTACTTTGTCTCCCCTCTCCCCACAATGCAACTCGCCCACCTCTTATCTTCCATTCCCCCCCCCCCCTGTCTAATATCACTCATAGTGAACAGACGTTAAATTAAAGAACGAACACACACACACACACACACACACACACACACACACACACACACACACACACACACACACACACACACACACACAGACCCAAACACACTCCCTCTCTCAACCACTCAGTTTCTCTACTATCAAATTCTATCACGCTTACACATACTCTTACTCATACTCTCACTCTCTTGCCCCACCCCAACCATACTCTCGCTCTCTACCGTGCTCCCGATATTCCTTGCTCACTCTCTCTCTCTCCCGCACAGCCTCTCTCTCTCTCTCTCTTCCTCTCTCCCTCTCTCTCCCTCTCTCTTGCTCGCATAAACATGCTTCACACACACACACACACACACACACACACACACACACACACACACACACACACACACACACACACACACAAACACACACACACACACACATATATGTAGGAACGATGATCAGGGCTGAGAGAGAAGAGAAAGAGAAGATCAATGAAAGTATTGAGTGAAAAGATAGGTCTTCAGACTAGACTTGAAAGAAGGAAGACATTGCTTATGGCGAATATGATAGGGAAGGGAGTTCCAGGTCATGGCAGCAGAGTGGGAGAAAGCTCTCTGACCATGCAGTTTCCGGTTGAAACGGGGAACACAGAAAGTTCTTGTGTCGGTAGAGGATCGGAGAGTTCTGGATGGTACATACACTTGAAGAAGTTCAGACAGATAAGAGGGAGCGGAGCAAGTAAGAATTTTGTAACAGAGACAGCAACATTTGTATTTGATTCTTTGTTCAACTGGAAGCCAATGCAACTTTTTCAGAAGAGGAGAACATGACTGGGATCTAGGGGCTTTACAAACAAGCCTAGCTGCTGAATTCTGAACACGTTGGAGAGGTTGAATGACAACTGAAGGGCAGCCGATTAGAATAGAATTACAGTAGTCCAAGCGTGAAAGAATATAAGAGGAAATAAGAGTTTTAGTGGCTTCCTCAGTAAGAAAGGGGCGGATAGAAGCAATACGTCTTAGTTCCATATAAGAAAGCTGGCATATCTTAGTGACATGTTTTTGCATAGAAAGATCATGATCTAAAAGAACTCCTAAATCCCGGACACAGTCAGAAAATTCAATGGAACTAGAACCTATAGGGAGAGAAGAAGAAAGTGTGTTGATATCATGATGTGAGAAACGTATAGCCTCCGTCTTGTCACAGTTAAGTTTCAGTTTATTTGATGACATCCAGAGATCAATGTCAGAGGTACAGTTTTGGAGAGAAGAAATTGCATCAGGATAGTCATCAACAGAAGCTGAATGAAGGAGCTGAGTGTCATCCGCAAACATTTCATGCGAAATGGAATGGCTGCGGATGACATCAGAAAGAGGGGTAGTATACAGAATGAATAAAACAGGACCGAGCACGGAGCCCTGAGGCACACCAAAATCGAGGGAGGTTTCATTTGAACGGTGACTATCCACTAGCACAAACTGTTTCCTGTCTGAAAGATAAGAGTGAAACCAATTAAGAGCTAAGTCTCTAATACCAAATGTATGTTCCAAACGGGAGAGAAGAATTTCATGGTCTATGGTGTCGAAAGCAGCTGAAAGATCTAACAAGAGGAGGACAGAAATTTTATTTTTATCTAACGAATTGAGAATATCATTAAGGATACGAAGGATGGCAGTCTCTGTGCTGTGCTCTGGACGATATGCTGACTGATGGGGAGATAGAAGGTTGTTTGCAGTCAAATGAGCTGAAAGCTGGTGGAGGACAATTTTCTCGAGAATTTTGGACAGAAAGGGGAGGTTGGAAATGGGGCGGTAATTTTTCAACACGTTGGGGTCAAGGGAAGACTTTTTCAGGAGAGGCTTAACAAGAGCAGTCTTAAAATCAGAGGGAACAGAAGCTGAAGATAGTGATTCATTAAGAATGCGAGTGATAGTGGGGAGAAGGGTGTCGAGGTGGTCATAGAGAAGAGGGGCGGGGATGGGGTCGAGAATACAAGAGACTTTGGGGGACTCAGTAATCAGCTTCCGTACAAATGATTCAGAAACAGGAGTAAACTGACAGAGTGGTGTACCTTTATAAATAACGGACTGGTCAGTTGTGTCAGAGGATGACAGAAACCCATCACGGATGGTCAGAATTTTCTGGGTAAAAAAGTCGGAAAACAATTTTGGTAACTGAGATAATTCATGTGTGGACGGCAGAGTAACATCGGAAACCTTTCCCAGCATGCCTGTGACAGTTCTAAAAAGATCTTTGCATGATACTGCTGAAACAACTTTAGAAGAATAGAATTTAGTTTTAGCATCATGGACGAGATCGACAATTTTCTGTTTTGCGGTTTCATAAATCTGCTTATGTACCGTCAGGCGAGACGATGCCCAGCGACGCTCAGCTTTACGGCGCTCACGTTTAAGTTGCAAAAGATCATGTGCCACGGAGCTGTACCACGGGGCAGAGCGACGTTGCTGCACCCTGTGCTGACGTAAGGGCGCGTGCTTATCCAAAACTGTTCGCAAACCGAGACTGAGATCAGAAAGAGAAACATCATGAGTAATGACACTTTTTAAATCTTGAGAAAATGCTGCCTGGTCTATCTGGCGAATGGCACGAATATATTTGAATTGGGGTGTTGATTTTTGTTTTAGAACACTAAGATGACAGACAATACAAATATGGTCAGACATAAGATAATTACTACACTTTGCAGATTGTAAAAGATTATCATTGTCACGAAAAATTACAAGGTCTAAAATATGACCACTGCTAGGAACTGCCTTGCCACATGGCGTTGGCGATCATGGCCTTCCATCTGTTTCTATCCATTGTTGCCGCAAGCACATCTTCCACCCTCTCTGTATTCAGCCACTCTGCAAGTCCGTCCAATATTTTCTCCCGGGGTCTACCTGGTGCTCTCTTTCCCTCCAACTTTCCTGTTGTGACCAAGTGCTCTAATTCCTCTTTCCTCATAAAATAGCCTATAAATGTTGCCTGTCTTTTCGTAATCTTCCTTATCAATGATCTACTTGTGTCTGCTTCCATCAAGACTGTCTCGTTTGTTTTCTTTGCTGTCCATAGAACTCTCAACATTCTTTTTAGAAACCATAGTTTGGTTGCCTCAGTCTTGTTCTGCTTTGCTTGTTGCTGATACAATACCAGTATAAAATATAGACAAGGCAAAACATAGGCTAGGAAGGGCCTCAGGACCTAGCCAGCTCCGGGGTTTATGTGCATGCTTAAAGTCGATGGTGCGCATTGTCTTTGTGCCAGTTTCTGTCCATTCCATTCAAGTCCATTCACAGAGACCAGTTATATTGACACCTTTCCACCATTGTTCTTATCTTGTAAGCTTCATTGTGTGCAAACTTGTAAGCCTCTCTACCTCTGAGCAGTTTTTCCATCTTTCAAGTGACAGCCCTTCAAGTATTACCGAGGAAGAGTGAAATATCTCCTTCAAAAGATATTTCATGGGTTAAGGCTTGTGCCGTGATCACCATACACTTGGCACCTGTGACGTGAGTGCATATGGAATTCGTTGCGAGCGCGGAGACGTCGACTTGAGAAACTGATACCGAACTGTAAAGAAGTCACACAGTACTGGCTTCAGTGCACCATCACATCAAAGACCCACCCAAACACCCACACGCTCCATTTGTCAAACCGGTCATAATCTAAACGTCATGGCTAGTTCTACTCCCCTGTTGTCTTGTTCCTCAACGCGCTCCAGGTTTTCAACAACACACTCATAACAACGACTGTTGGAGGCAATTCTGTCTACAAGTCCTTTTGGTGGCAAGCTGAGCTTTTCATTCCGATCTTTTCGCCAGAGCTACTGTTACTGTTATTGTTGTTAACAGCCAAGTCGACTGCGTAGAGCCATATCAGGGCTGTAACCGTTTCAAAACACACACAATATTTCATCAGGAAAAAAGGAAAAGAAAATTAAGTACACACGCCAATGCATTGACCACTCCGTCCAATTTTTCGCAGAGGGGATTTAAAAAACATACCTGATACAACTTTAAACATAACTAAGGACGCTAAAACATGTATAAAAATGGACCTAAATTACCAAAAATTGCTTCGCGTATCTCATTTCCATAGAGCCAAAAATGCACTTAATACATGTACCCAATTATCAATCCTAATAGAAAGTACGTAAGAATTTATTGAACACATACAGGTGAATGGACCAGCAAGGCAGAAAATGATAGGAAGAAATGACAGAAAAGAAAGGAATAAGAAAGAAACAAAGACAGTGACAGAAAAGACTAATTTCTAGCACAGAATTTCCAGAAGGCGGGAATACTGTTTATACTGAAAGAGCCCCCGGCATCCCCACGGGGGATTCGCCGGAGCTCGCCAGCTCTAAAGTAGTCGACCTATCACAGGGACACTGTCATGCAACAAGGTGTGTAACACACTCGACACAAGTGTCTCGATACAACAGTCTCATATAGGTTGAATTTTTTTTTATCTCAAAGTAGCACAATACTATGAATGATGGTCATGACGGAACTCAAAGTAGTACGTTAGTCTTTAAAGTTTTATTCCCCAGTTCCATTCCACAGTGATGTAGAGCTGCAGTCTGGATTTACGCCAAAGCAATGAGATCTTCGCTAAGGCAGCGTAGTCTCTGCATACTGGCAAAGTGTTCGTTCCTCCAGAAAATTAACTGTGAGAGAAAAAGATAACGGAAACACGTCAATGAAGGGTCAGGTGACAGGATGCACACTGATTGGTTATTGCATACCCAGGTCCGATAGGTCGACTACTATAGAGTTTGCCTGGAGAAGAGTGGTAGAATGGTTCAGACGTTTGCTAACCAATATCTAAACTCAAGGATCCAGGGTTTGTTCCCCGTTGAGGCCTCGACTTTTCTCCTCTTTGACCAGAAAATCAAACCGAACGTCTAGTCTTTAGAAAGGAAACGAATATGGAGTTGGACCGCTGTGCCATCTGGCATGGGCACGCTTAAGATCCCAGGGCAGGTGAAAATCGTGGAGAGCGGGGCATTCGCCCGGCTGCCCTGATGTAAAACTTTGGAGAGATAAGTTCATTTCTTAGGTCCCTTCTCTTGAAGGCTATTCTTGCAAAGAAGTCTTGGTCAAAACGTTGAGTGGCCCTGAAGTGCGGCGACGCGCTCTGAAAAAGGAAAGCAGACCGAGATTCACATGGTAAATCCACCGTCACAAAAGAAATGAATATGAATATAAATATGAATATAAATATGAATAATGAATATGAATATGAATATGAATATGAACGTGAAAAAAAAAACAGAACATGAGGTTCTCATCAAACGTTAGACTCTGCAGGATAGTAACGTAAATTTTCTTGTGGTTTCCTCGCGAACCGACAGTGACATAAATTTACGGTTAAGATTGTTGTATGACCGTCTGATACTGGATCAGCCCCATTAACGTTTCTGATTGTTTCTGCTAGTGTTGTTTTACAGCCGACTGGACACGCTTTTAGCAGTTGCTGTTGGTGTCTGAAGGGTCTGGGAATTTGATGAACGATTTTCAACGAGGGCTGTTATCTTCTGACTTGAAGACATTCTAATGGCCTGAGGCCCAGTGGCCCATGGAGAATGCTGAAGTTAATCAGCTTTGCCATCTCCTGAGTTCATGTTACTAAAGCCAGAAACGAAGAAGAAGAAGAAAACAACAACAACAACAGAAACAACAACAACAACAACAAGTAGAAGCTAAGAAAAAAAGAAGAAAGTTAAAAAGGAAGGATAGAGAGGAAGAAAACAGTTAATTCATCAAGGTAAGTCTCCATATAAAGATTATCACAGATAAGGAAAAACAAGAGGGAATAAAGAAGAAGAAAATTACGATAGAAATGATGATGATGATAATGATGATGATGATATGATGATGATGATGAGACGACGACGATGATGACGATGATGCTGACGATGATGCTGGAGATGACAACGATGAAGATGGTGATGTTTATTATGCTGCCAGTGCTTTAGATGATGATGACAATTATGATGATAAAGACAAAGTAAAACGACGAAGTTAACGACGAGCAGAGAATGAGAAGAAGGGGATGTAGACAAAGAAGAAAAAGTCATGCTCATTTTTTTCTCAGTTGATACAAAGGCAGCGTATAAATCAAAGTAAAGAAACAGAAACGGTAGCAACAGCAGCTGCAACCAATAACAAAAGAGATCGTCCGCTTCATCATCGTCGTCGTCGTCGTCGTCATCATCATCATCATCATCATCATCATTTACAACATCTTCATCATCATCATCACCACCACCACCACCATCACTACTACCACCACCACCACCACCACAACGACGACTAAATCAGAAAAACCTGTTACCTGGGCAAAACACTACATGCTCAGCTAAATAAGAGTGATAATGTTCGTCACTGGTTTTGCTATCCTATTTCAGAAATTGTCTGGCGACTGATTCAGAAAGAAACGAGGCGTACGTACATGTTTCCAATTACAGTTTTCTACCTGGCGTTGTAATGGCGAATGGCGAATGGCGAATTTAAACACACGATCTTTCTGTTGTCAGCCCATTGGCTGACAACAGAAAGATCGTGTGTTTAAATCCCCGTCAGTCTAAATCATTGTGAGATTACTTTCTATTACGACCAATTCCTGTCTAGATCCAAATGTGCCATGGGCTTACTTGGGATAACTTAGACCAGACTGTTGAATGCTTTTTGAAAGCATGATATTCATCCTAAACCTCATAAATCTTTAGGTGAAAAAGTTTCAGATTCTATGGATGCCCATCTTGCCTTCCTGTTATGTGACCACTGTTTTTGTTTCTTCTGATGCTTTTGTGTCTGGGCAACTTTACGTCAGGGACCTTGGTACTGGATGTTTTAGGGACTGTCGGTTGATGGACGTAGCCGTGGTCTCTACACCAGTGGAAAGGGGTGAGATGTGGGGTGTAAATGCTATCTCCATATAGCTCCGTGACTAAGAAGTTATCATGGCCTGCAGCTAATTGCTGTCTGGAATACTTTGGATCAGAACAAACATTATTAGGTTCCACTGAGAAGAACTGGTTACAACACAGAGCCTCTACTGATGAGTTCTTTTGCTGCAGAATTCGGGGGGGGGGGGGGGGGAATGTTATGTCTACGCTTATCACGTGCAATTATATGTAATGATGATTTGCTTTTTCTTTTTTCTTTTGTTTGTTTGTATGTTTGTTGGTTTGTTTCTTCGTTTGTTTTTGTAAGAATCGTTGCATTTAGGCAGGCTCGTGCATTTAGACAGATTCATTTGTGTTCGTTTACTTTTTCTTCTTTCATTTTCTCTGCCACTCGTAATGGGACATGTGTTCACAATGCTCTGATCATCATGATGATGGGTATGATAATCATGACGCTATGGAAGTCCATTCTGGACTGTGAATGTGTGACATCTACACTTCCTTTCATAATATATCCTGGCATCAGTCAGGCCCAAGAAATACAGATACCCGGGTGTTGGTCAGAAAATTTGAGTAACACCCTCAATTAGGCTCGACTACGTGATCCCAGTCTTCCTAACAAGCGTTAAGCACTTTCAACTTTGACAGAACTGATGAGATTCAAACCCGAAACATTTCAGCAGTCATTGGTCTGTTGTGCTGACCACTGCTGACCAGTGGTTGGAATCATTATTTCTATCAGTATTGATTTTATTGTTATCATTATTATTATTAATATTTATGTTAGTATTATCATCATCATAATTGCTGTTATTAGTGTTTGTTCTTTTTTCAGTGTTTTATTTTGACAACTTTTTCATAAAATATTCTTTGCAAATTTTGTTTTGCCTAATTTGTAACTTGGTTTGCTGACATCTTGGCATCTTGTTCCGTATTGGTATTGCATAAAATGATGGTGTTTGGAGGAAAAGAGCCTTTGCTGCACGAGGATAAAACAAAAATGCAATTTCAAATAGTTTGGATGAGATCAGACATTGTTATCTTCTATTTCTCATGCATTGCTATCCTCTACTGAACAGATCTAGTAATAGTGCAAAGCGTCCTCCGATTGTTGGCCTTATCAAGAACTGGTATTAATTGCTCCACTGGAATTAATTGCATTGGGAATGCAGCTGTGTGTGGTAATGTTGTCTTTCTTGTTCCCATCTCATTTGTGTTTCCCTCTCATTTGTATTTTCCATCTCATTTGTGCTTCCCATCTCACTTGTGTTTTCCATTTCATTTGTGTTTCCGAATCTCATTTGTGTTTCTAATCGCAGCGTCTGTCGCCACATCTGTCTTCATTCTGCAACATTGCCAAAACAGTTCAAGCGACTGATAGTAGTGTTGTCAGACACTTGTGAAACCAGACCACACATGGAGCCAATTAGAGACAGAGAAAGAGACGGACATTTGTGATGTCAGAGGTACTCCATCTCCAAAAAGCTAATGAGATTTTCACATCACAGTAGGGCTTGTGTCCCTCTGTGTCATGAAAATAAACACTAGGGAGGAAATGCCGAGTTGAAAAAAGACCTCTTCCCTTTCTAGTCAAACTTGTCTTTGTGTCTGGGGTAAAAAGTTTGATGGTTCTGTTTTGGATGTTTTTTGTTCTTTGTTTGTTTTTGTCTGAAATGGGCAAATCAGACTGGTTGTCTACTTGCTTCCAAAAGAAAACAAGATGAGAATATTAACATACAACAACATTGATTGCAAAACAATTATAGTTATAAAGATAAATCATGATTCCATTTGTATAGTGTAAATAGTCCATAGTAAGTAATAATCTCTGCCAATTTGCAGAGGTGTCCAGACAGAGATTTATGCACCTTGATGATTCAACTATGTATACGGTAAATAGTGCACACTGTGAGTTAACTTTAATTCATAAATAGCCTATGATTACCCCTGCTAAAATATTTTATTTCATAATGCAGATTACAACGACCCATAAGACGTGGTTTGATCAACTGCGTTCTCTTGTAAAAATTTGTAATACAAATTTTGTTGAGATCTGGTACGTCTTTGCTCAGAAGTCTTTAATGTGTGACCAAGCATAAGCATGCATGCTACACACACACCACACACACACACACACACACACACACACACACACACACACAACAACACACACAACAACAACAACACAGGAACGCGCGTGCACAGAGAGAGAGAGAGACAGAAGACAGACAGACAGACAGACAGACGAGAGAGAGAGAGAAGAGAGAGAGAGAAGAGAGAAGAGAGAGAGAGAGAGAGAGAAGGGGGAGAGAGAGAAGAGAGAGGAGAGAGAAGAGAGAGAGAGAGAGAGACGTTGAACGTTGACTGTAGCCAGCAATCAAAAACACACACGCATTCCACCACCATGCTGTCGCCACCAGCACAAACAAATTCTCTCTTTAATTTCGCCTGTCCCTTCCCGGCAGAATTCATCAAAGATTTACGGTGATGACCATTCCCCTTTTTCTTTTAACCTTTCGGGGTCAAAGATCCTAACCTCAGTGCGTGCCGCATGACCCCACAGACACAAGTCTGTTTGCCAATCCACTTTAATTCACTGGGGGTGTCTGCTGTCTGAACACAGGGACGTTCAGGTTACAGGGACACTGCTATTGTCAGCATGGCTTTGATCATGATTTGATCTTAACTTTATCAAAGTTTGACTTCTTCCATAGCAGTCTTTGAGTTTGTGGCGTTTTCAGCTGAAAGTTGTGGAAAACTCTGACAAAAGTTGTTGATTATGATATCTGACAAGGGGTGCCACTGGTGTCTTTGATAGTTATTAAACAAACTGGTCTGTTCTGTACCCTGACCTTTTTAGTTTGCTTTCAGCCATGACAGCGTGAAATATTTTTATATAAGGGAAATTATTAGGTTAAACCTGACAGGAGCACTAAGCAAACTAATAGAAATGCATCATATTCTCAGTTTTTGATTACTGTCTCCAAAATTCCACTCGGATATATCCTGCCTTCGTCTCATGTTATTTCTAGGCGATGTATACGATTTCCGAGGACATCTAAGAAACAACAACACTTAGTCATGATAGCCGGCCTCGTAGGCCCCATCACATATTCATGCAACACTTGTGAAATTGCCGATTAAAAACAAAAGATAAGATAGAAAATAGCAGAACCTCTCCATGAGTTGAATGAAATGTGTTCGCTTTAAGACTGCGCTGTCATTACAAAACACCGGTAACAATGGAAGGGAAATGCGTGTCTAGCACAGAAATGCAGCAAACAGAATGACCTCACTGTTTGCACAGGTTGCCCTGAACTAGTGTTGAAGGGGCAGTGGCATTGACTGCGCGGAGACCTCATTGTACGGTTATGATTCACAATCACCTGACGTCTGTTGTGTTTGAATCATGCAGTCTCAGCTATATAAAAGTTGGTGGTCAGTGTTTGGTCATAATGTCTGGATTGTTAAACGTTGATGCCAGTCACGACCTCTGGTGCAGAATGGCGAGAAACTGTTGTGATTAAACTTGATTATAAATACGTTTACCACTTGTCATCTTGAAAATGATAACAATAGTAATAATCTGATGATACTAATAATCATGATAATCATAACGCTGCTGCTGCTGCTGCTAACAATAATAGAATAATAATAATGATGATGATGATAATGATGGTGATGATGATTATGATGTCGACGACGTGGACGACGACAACAACAACGCCAACAACAACAATAATAGTAATAATAATAATAATAATAACAATGATAATGATAATGACTCTTCTACAGTACCTCATCTCGCAAGAGCCCTGAGCGCTTCACAAAAGCATAAGTGACAGAGGTGGGCACAGGTATAGCAAAGACATGTCAACCCATACAGCTAGGAACAAAAGGATGAGCCATAAAACAGGTAATGTTTGACAAAATTTAATATGTCTACGACCAAATGTCAATCGCTATGGCGAAGAGGGTGGTAAACGAATGAATATGTAAATGAAACCATACACCTTTAAAATCTCTCTCTCTCTCTCTCTCTCTCTCTCTCTCTCTCTCTCTCTCTCTCTCTCCCTCTCTCTCACTCTCTCTTCCCTGTCTCTGTCTGTCTGTCTGTCTCTCTCTCTCCCTCTGTCTCTCTCTCTCTCTCTCTCTCTCTCTCTCTCTCTCTCTCTCTCTCTCTCCCTCCCTCTCCTTCTGTATGTCACATACACGCATACACACATAAACTCACATTCACACACACACATACATACATACCGTCTAATATCACTTATAGTGAAAAGACGTTAAATCAAAGAACGAACGAACATACATACATGTATACACATTTTCATACATACCAAATACATACATAAATGCATGGACATATGCATAAACATGCACTCCTAAACACTCGCTCATTCACATAGACACAGACACACACACACACACACACCACACACACACACACACACACACACACACACACACACACACACACACACACACACACACACACACAGATTATATTTGAAAATGATGAGTCATGCGAAAAATTAGGGTATATTATAGACAGTAATGCACACACACGCGCGCTCACACACACACAGACACATACACATGCACACACACATACACACACACACACACACACACACAGAGAAATGTACTCACACACACACACACACACACACACACACACACACACACACCACACACACACACACACACACACGTACACACACACACACACACACAAACAGACAAATGTCCTCTCTCTCTCTCTCTCACCACACACACACACACACAAAATGTACACACACACACACACACACACACACACACACACACACACACACACACACACACACACACACACACACATACACACACGGGGGTGGGGTAGGGGGTTCGATATGATCTTTTCTTCAGAGGGAGATTCAACAAAAGCTTCAGCAAAGGAAAGAGAGATAAGACAAGGTGTATGTACACTGCTTTCAGGGTTTTCAGGAAGAACAACATTTGGAGAGGAATGACAATGGCAGCGAGATGAGTCTGTGAGTGTGAACAAACTCCATACATTCTGCCTTCGTCTTTTCTCTATTTCACGCTGTGCTCTTTTATGTACATTTTATGTATAGGTAATTCACGTTCAGAACTAAAAATGAGATAGACTAATAGTTCATGTCAATCAAACAGACTGCCAGACTTATCCTCCTATATATCTGTATGTCTATTCGTTCTTTGTCTTACTCTTTCTGCTCTAAGAAAGCGTTTGTGGTCGGCTTGACTTTAAGTGATATGAACGGGATTCTCTATGGCGTTTCTGGTTTATCAGCATTTGCCTCTTACAGAATTCTCTGTGGTGTTGCTAATTTATCACTACATGTCTTTTACATTTGCAGTTTTAGACAAGTCTGAGGACTAGTAACGAAAAGTTTTGAAAATGGCTTTTAGCTAGAGCTAGTAAATTCCGCCGTTAGAAAACTACTTATCAATACAGTTTTGTGCTTTCAATCCTTCCCAGCTTTCTTTCGTCCAAAAACATTGTCCCTGGTCCTGTGGCCGCTTAAATGGCGTAGAATATAGGACAGAAATAAATAAAAACAACCCTAGTTAAGAGCGAGAGCGAGAGACGGACCACGAGAGAGAGAGAAGAGAGAGAGAGAGAGGAGAGGAGAGAGGAAGAGAAAGAGAGAGAAAGAACAGAGAGAGAGAAAGAGAGAGAGAAAGAGAGAGAGAGAGAGAGAGAAGAGAAGAGAGAGAGAAAAGAGAAGATAGAGACAGAAATATGGCACAAGAGGAGAATGGAGCAGTAGGGAACAACAATAACGAGAGACAGACAGACAGACAGAGAGGGGGGGGAGAGGAGAGAGAGACAGAAAGAGAGAGAGATAAAAAGAAGAGAGATAGAAAGAGGGAGAGAGAGAGAGATAAAAAGAGAGAGATAGAAAGAGGAGAGAGAGAGAGAGAGAGAGAGAGAGAGAGAGAGAGGAAGAGCTAGAGACAGACAGACAGACAGACAAACAGAAGCGAGACAGAGACAGAGAGACAGAGACAGAGAGAGCAAGAGAGAGAGAGAGAGGGGGAGAGGGAGAGAGAGAGAGAGAGAGAGAGAGAGAGAGAGAGAGATGGCTCTACGCTATAGGCTGGGCTTAAACAACAATAACGAGAGAGAGAGAGAGAAGAGAGAAAGAGAGAGAGAGAGAGAGAGAAGAGAGAGAGAGAGAGGAGAGAGAGAGAGAGAGAGAGAGATAGGATAGAAACAAACAAAAAACCCTAGCTATCTAACTGAGAGAGATAGACAGAGACAGAGACAGACAGACAGACATACAGACAGATAGAGACAGACAGACACAGAGAAATGAGAAGAGAGAGAGACAGAGACAGACAGAGACAGACAGACAGACAGAAGAATCAGTATGGCTTGACCGTGATTGCTCATTCCCTCACTTTCCTCCACCATATCAAACCCTTGTCCTTTATGCTACATGTTCTCTCCACTTTAGTGCTGCAGGACAGGCAGAATAGGGAAGAGAGAGATTGTTGGTGCATTTTGGTGGTCATTCAGATGGTGTCCACATGCTGTTCTCTATGATTCTCTGATCCTCCCAGTCGTTGGTTCTCATTCCCACTCTTTAGACCTTAAAAGAAGGGAAGAGCTGAAGAAAAATGCAAGAAGCGAAGCTATAGTGCTTGCACGCATGTGTGCTCTGACCCGTAGCGCCAAAGTGTAGCACCATCGGTTTTTGTTTTGTTCTTTTACGTTGTTATGTATGACATTTTTATCTCTGTTAGACTGAGTTGTCTTTCCACTAAACCATGATACTTGGTTAAACTGATTAAAGTAAAGTTTCGGATCATGCATGGAAACTGCCATTGCACGATTAAAATGTACTAGTAATTTAAAGACCACCAGCTTCATAGATACACGTATGTGAGTTTATATTTATGGTTCACAAGTTTTGCAGAGTTCACAAGTTTTCGCAGAATCTACTGCGGTAGGTGCTGAAATTTTAGCTTCATTGTTGCGCTCACTGACAAATCAAGACCAAATTTGTTGAAGGTGAGCGTGTACGATATTTAGAAAAGGCGAAAAGACTTTCTTCCAAAACATATTCAGCAAATCATTCAAGAGTATGCAACGGACTTTTCCTTTCAATATTTGTGCTCCCATTTTTCAGCACTATTCGTAGTTTAAGCCTTACAGGATAAACATTCGATTCGAATGAGTTTTTTTAACCACTCTCAACAGTATTTTTGTCAAATTATCCTGAGGTCTGAAAAAAAAAACCATGAAAAATAAAACAAAATGAAGTCAAGTTATTTTTATTTAAAGCCCAGCAGACAGCGTAGAGCCATATATCAGGGCTATGACCGTGTCAAAACATAAACAATGCTTCAACAGGGGAAAAAAGGGAAAAAAAATTAAGTACACATATCAGTGCATTCATGCACATAATCTAAGAAGATGCCCCTGGCGCAGACCACTTTATCCAATTTATCACAGTGGGGATAAAAAAAAATCCTGAATACAATTTAAACATAGCTAAGGACACTAAAACATATATAAAAACAAGCTTAATTTACCCAAAATTGCTTCCGTATATCTCATTCCCTAGCGCCAAAAATGCGGTTCATATATGTACCCAATTATCAATCCTAAGAGAAAGTACATAAGACTTTATCGAAAACATACAGGACCAGCAAGACAGAAAATGATAGGAAGAAATTAGAGAAAGCAAAGGTGTAGTGGTTAGCGCAATGATTACCGACTGGAGGTTGTGGGTTTGAGATCCCCATCAGTCCCATCAAAAGTCATCGTGGAATTTTTCGGATCTAACCGGCTCCTACCCAGAGCTGGGCGTGCTTGGGCTTATTGGGAAGATTGGGACCACACAGTCGGGTCTCATCCACTTCACGGATGCGTCATTGAGGGCGTTGTTCAAATCTTCTGACCAGCACTGCAGGTGTCTATATCTATCGGGCCTGGTTGATGCCAGGATATATTATGATAGTAAGCATAGAGTACAGCCCTGTCACGCAGTCTCAATCCTAGAGAGAATTCTATAGCATCATACTTATCATCCACATCGACATTATCATCATCACATTGTAAAAAAAAAAACTGTGTCAGCTTCTGTCGCCGTTAAGGTGACGTAGAAAATAGGGCAAAAAAGTGAGCACAAAGGTAACCTCCCTGAGTGTGATGATCCTAAAATAATCATTGTGACATGTTATGGCTGAATTTTTCTTCCTCTTGACTCCTCTCCCTCAATCATTCTTACTGCTTCTCCTTTTCTCATCACCCCATTCCGACATTCTTACCTCCCCCCCCCTCCCCCTCCCCCCTCCCCCCCCCCAACCTCTACTCTACTCTTTTTTTTCAGACGCGGCCTAAGAAAACAACAGTCTAACCCTCAGTCACACACGAGTTTGCAATTTTCACCATTTCATCCCTTCTCTGTTACTGGTGTCGTTTGCGAATCTGATTAGAGCCTCAGGGTTTTAACTCTTGTTTTCTTTTCCTTCGCAAAATCCACCCTATCTTTCCCATCTCCATGCTCATCTATCTGCAGCCAGCATCCAGGGTTTAAGTGCTTGCGTTTTCCCCTTCAGCCCTCGAGTTTTCGAGTTTTAGTTTAAACAACAACAACAACAAAACCAACAAATCTACGTTTGTATAATTAGTTTATAAGTATCTGGTGACGAGTCAAAAGCAAAGCAATATACATTACTGAGTGGGGAATAGTTAACTCCAAATTGTCATCGTCATTATCATTATAATCATCACCACTATCATCCTCACTGTAGTCGTCATCATAATGACATAATCATCAGTTTCATCCCAATGATAAACAACACAAACAAGAGATCAAATGAGCACTTCAACACACACACACACACACACACACACACACACACACACACACACACACCACACACACACACAGACCCACAGACAACACACACACACACACATACACACGTGAAACACACACACACACACAACACACACACACACACACACACACACACACACACACACACACACACACACACACAGAGTGAGTTAGATAGAGAAAGCGTCTTAAATGATTCAATATAACTGTAATGATCATATTTTATTATGATTGTTAGTGCTAGCATTATGAGTATTAGCAAGACTGAATTACCGTCCTTATTATTATTGGGATGATTATTACTGTTAGCTTCTTTATCTTTATCATTAGCAATATTATTGTTATCATTATTACCAGTAGTAATAGTAACATTGGTATTATAATGGAGTGTGTGGCTTAGCGGCTAAATGTGAGAAACCAGGTTCAAATCACAATCAGACAGGAAGTTTTACCCTTCATTCCACATTCTGGAGGTTTTAGGTGTTTGTTTTTCAGATGAGATGATAAACCAATACCCTGGGTATAGTATTACACACACGTTAAAGATCCCGTTGCTACAAATTCTGCAGAAAAATCCACATACATTAATGGCAAACAGAAATATACGCAAGCACACACAAAAAAAGGATTGCATTGCACAAGTCCATTCACTCTCCCAAAGGAGAACAGCCCGAATTTCCTGATTTGGCATGGTAAATCTAGATAGACAGACAGACAGACAGAGAGACAGGCAGACAGACAGACAGACTGATAGACAGATAGATAGATAGACAGATAGATAGATAGATAGATAGATAGATAGATAGATAGATGAGATAGATGAAGAGGAGAGAGAGAGAGAGAGAAAGAGAGAGAGAGAGAGAGCCAGAAGAGAGAGAGAGATGTAGATATACATAAATATTGTTATATTTCTTCTTGTTGTTCAACTAGTTTCCCTAAAGGGATTGAAGAATGAGGGGCGAGTTTATTCAAGAGGCATGCATCGCACTCGGACAATTCCATATGCGCTCCATTCAAACTTGCGAACAATTCTCTGGCAGACTTCCTGAGCCTGAACATGAATGAGCCTGAGTATGAGTGGAACGGACACAACAACACTTTTAGCTAACAATAAGAGATACACCCTAGCAGTATTCCGTCATGCCTTGACTGAGAAAATCTCGTACACAATAAAGAGTATAGGTGGCCCAAGCAACTTAGCCACCCATCTCTGTCTGTTTGTCGCTGTCTCTCTCTGTGTCTCTCTCTGTGCCTTTCTCTCTCTGTCTCTCTCTCTATGTCTCTCTCTCTTTGTCTCTCTCTCTCTATGTCTCTCTCAGCTTCTCTCTGTCTGTCCGTTCGTCTGTTGTCTGTCTGTCTGTCTGTCTATCTCTCTCTCTTCCTGTTTCTCTCAGAGAATAAAAAAGAGTAAAAGGAAACTCATCTATGGTTTACCAAAACACAAACAAGAGAGAATGTGGAAGATAGCAATCGTTTCATTTTAACACGAGAGGCTGTGTCAGTGTGAGTGTGTGTGTGTGTGTGTGTGTGTGTGTGTGTGTGTGTGTGTGTGTGTGTGTGTTGTGTGTTGTGTGTTGTGTGTCTGTGTGTCTGTGTGTCTGTGTGTCTGTGTGTGTCTGTGTGTGTGATTATGAACAGAAAGTATGAATTGAGATTTCTTGGCTGGCTAGTTGTGGACAGATCTCTCCCAAATTAAGACCACCAATATAACTAAACAGAGTTAAAGAATGTATTATTCTAAATAAGCTTTATTCATTTAGCTAGACAGCTCACAACATTTGGGTCAGCTGTCTGAGGATGGGTTGTTCTCCTCTCCCTCGTTGCCTTACATTTTGGATTAAAATTGATTTCATGTTCTATGTATTGTAAAAACGAATCTTAATCATATACACTTCGAAGAAATACATCGTTTTGCAGGTCATTATTTTTAATCGCGAGTACAAGAACCCCAAAGGAAGTATCTGTCAATATAACTGTTTTGGACAGCAAAGAAAACAAATGTCAAAATCTTGAAGAAGGCAGATACAACATGATCATTAATAAAGGAGATTAGAAAAAAGCAAGCAGAATCTATAGGACATTTTACGAAGAAAGTGAAATTGGAGCACCTGGTCACAACAGGAAAGCTGGAGGGAAAGAGAACACCAGGTAGACCCAGGCAGAAAATACTGGACAGATTTGCAGGGTGGCTGAGGACAGAGAGGGTAGGAGATGATCATGCAGCGACAAGGGATAGATTCGTATGGAGGGCCATGATCGCTAACGTCATGTGGCAGGGCACATGATGAAGATGACAATTGCATCCTTCGTTTCGATGTGTGCAGATCCCTCAGATAAAAGAAATAATTGTGACCTCCCACCACGAAATCAGTCTTAACTCGCAGTCAGTCGAACAGCACTAGGAGCTGAAAAGGTGACTGAGGGTCTATCTGGGGTGTTCTGACTTTTTCTCAAAATTGATTTCTGTAGACTATAATCTATCCCCCACCGACGTTTGTTTCTTGAAAAAATATTATTTATCAATCTAAAATGGTATTTTAATGCACTGGTCGCAGCAGAAAGAACGCAATTTTTTACCAAAAGTACCTATTTTTGTCTCATATTATGAACCGTAAATTGTACAGTATCCGCACATGTAATATTCTACAGAAAGCTCTTTGGTGCACCATTCAGATAATGACAGCGAAAATTAGAAACAAACTGGGTCAAAGCCACCAAATAAAGAAATTTAAGGAAAATGTGTAGGAGAGCACACAAAAACTTTAGAGGCCATGTTCTCAAAATGGCCGTCATACAACTTAATGACTTTAAACATACATAACTTCTACATTTTTTTGAGTGCAAGATAATCAGCAGAATATACACTTTCCAGTGATATGTACATCTCAAAATACCCAAAATGCTAGTTAAGACTGATTTCGTGGTGGGAGGTCACAATTAGTCTTGACCATCTCTATTTTGGGGTCATTTAGTTTTGCCTTTTTCTGTCGTTTTTCTTTCATTTTTTCACCCCTTTATTTCTCGCTCCCAGTCTCGCTTCCACCCACACTGACGTCAGCGCGCGATGTTTTGTTTTGGCACGTTCTTTTTTGACTCGCACGTGAAACTCGTGGACAGGTGACGCACGCTAGCATGGAAACGAACCATGACCAAAGTCGATTGCTTCATTCGCGTGTGCACGTTCTTCAGGGTTAGATTTCACGTGCTCCTTTGACACTTTGGTTGATAAACTTGTTTCAGTTTCAGTCTGGAAGCTGTTAGTTTGTCTGGAACAAAGTATTGTTTACTTTCGTTTCATTTTTATCCACCTCAGCCAGTAAGTGGTGTCTGGGTGTTTGTGCCGTGAATGTAACATTTTGTTTGCGTGTTGCTTTCTGACGCGGGTCGTTTGAAAGGAGGGGATGAGGTCCGGGTGGAGACAAATCATGAAGCTGAGTAAAAATATGCAAGACAGGAAACAAACTGACAGAAAAATCTAGCCAACAAAAGAAAGTTCTGTGACTAATGGAGAACGCTTACTCATTCTCTCTCTGTGACTGAGAAATTATTGTCATTAGTGAAAGGTTTAGTTGGTGGCCGTATCAAAGAGCTTTGCTGATATATTAATATCTACTTTATTCATTCTTGGTCATTAAATATGGGTTAAACAACCAATGACACGTTTACAAATTAGTTAAGCTACGAACGTTTTAGAGATTGATTTTTCTCTCCAGAAAATGATGGAGAGTAATGGAGTAATTGTTTGTCATTTGTTGTAGGGTGCACTTACCTGTCTTGTAGAATGTCACTCTTTGGAACCAAAGCCATCATTCTGTGGAAGGCAGCTCTGAGAATTTGAAATTGTCGGTTTATAGAAGGTCACTTTGTGGAATAAGAACCGTCGTTCTGTGAATAGTCATAGACTTAGCAGCATGTGATCGAGGAACAGTTATCAACTTTAATGACGTATTTGCCTCTATAAGAGTATGATTACCGGTACCACAGACTGTTGTTGCACTCATCATTCCATGTTAAACCTTTGACAGTCAGAAGTTATAGTGACATATTCGCCTGTCGTTTGAAGATCACAGACATGCAGAGTGTGATGAGGAACAATTATAAATTCTGGTGACATTCGCCATTAGATGAAAGTGCTCGGCCACGGCCTTGTTATCACACTGGTACTAGCCTGACCTGTCTGACAGTCGGGAGTTACAGCAGTCTATAAAGTATACAGTGCCACCACCCTGTTGTTGTGCTGGTAACTTAACGTGCAATATGTGAAGTCAGAAGTCATGGCAACCTGTTCTTCTTTATGAAAGTGTACTAGGGCCTCTACCTTGTTGTTGCGCTGGTAGCTTGATGTGGAAGATTAAACAGCTGGAAATTATAGGAACCTTTTATAAGAATATACCAGGCCCACTACCTTATTACTGCGCTAGTAACTTAACATGAAGTATTTGACTTTCAGATGTTGAAGCAACCAATTGTTTTTTATAAGAAATAACAGGACCACTATTTGTTTTTTAAGCCAGTAATTCAAAGTAAAAATATTGAAATAGGAAGTGGTCGCAGTATATTCGTCTCTGTAAGAGTTCTAGTGCCACTGCATTATTATTGCATTGTTAATTCAACGTCTAACAATTAATAGCCATAAGCTCCAGAAATAGATTGGCCCTGTGAGAATATACTATTGCCACTGTACCGACATTGTCCTGGTGACCAAACAAGGGATTATTGAGGAGGTTAAATTGTGTACATCTGGTCAGAGATTATGCACTTTCGGCTGTAAAGAATGTACCGGTGCCACGATTTTGGTGTTGCTGGTAACCCCAGATATAATTATCAGGAGGCTAATCCACAATCGTGATTTTTTACCTGTGACTCTTGAAAACGTGAATGATGCTTGAATACATCCTTAGAGTCATATTGTCTACTGTCGTTGTACGTTATGTGCTCGTGGCTCATGCCAGTGGTAATGGTGGTGATGGGGGGGTGGGGGGGGGCTAGTGAACTTCTTTTGTCAGCCGTCATATCATGCCATGAACTTGGCATTTTGTTTGTGATTGTAGAGTATCTGAATAAGATTAATTCCTGGAACTTTTCTCTTTTTCTTTTTGTGGTTCCGGATCTTAGTACAATTTGACATAGCGCAATGTACACAATCTGCATAGCTGTCTCCAGATTTTTTCTGTAAAAACGGTTGCATTCTGTAATAAGTATCCACTACAAAAGCGAAGATGGTTACCGTAATTTTGTTATTGTTTTTCTTTCCTGGTGAACCAGGAATCCCCCCCCCCCCCCAAAGAAATAAAGGAGAAAAGTAGATGGGTACCATAATTTTGTTATTATGTATTTCTTTCCTGGTGACCAAGAAATGACCCCCCCCCCCCAAAAAAAAAAAAAAAAAAAAAGAAAGAAAAAAAGAAAAAGAAAAAGAAAACGAAATAAAGCAAAAAAATAGATAGGTACCATAATTTTGTTATAATGTTTTTCTTTCCTGGTGACCCAGAAATGGCCCCAAAAGAAATAAAGGAGAAAACAATGGTAGTATTGTGTTTAGCAATCTTGTGTTTACATTAACCTCCTGTTTTTATAAACCTCACCACACTTGTGCAGGGCTTACATTACCACAGCTGTTACACTAAAAAAGAAAATCTCAGAAAGTCGGGCTGGAAGGAACCACACTTCTTCATCTGAAGAGGCTATCACAACAAACATATTCTCTGCACAGATAGATAAGAAAGATAACTCCCTCAACGATGTGTCACCTCTACCCGCCTAGATTTTTCCCCTTGCTAAAAGTGGCGCCCACGTGCGCTGATGACTAGGAAACTGTAGGTTCTTTGTGTTCGGTTTTCCAGCTTTTGCTGTGGGATAAGAACAGTCTGTGAACGAACGCTTGGAGGAACAGTATTTGATGAGGTTTAGTAGCGCACGTGTTTGTGTGTGTGTGTGTGTGTGTGTGTGTGTGTGTGTGTGTGTGTGTGTGTGTGTGTGTGTGTGTGTGTGTGTGAGTTCTTGTATGTGTATGTGTGTATATGTGTGGAATGGTGTGCGTGTGCGCGCGCATGTGCGTGTGTGTATGTGTGTGTCTGTCTGTGCGTGTGTGTGTGTGTGTCTGTGTTCGTTCGTTCCTTGATTTAACGTCTTTTCACTATAAGTGTGTGTGTGTGTGTGTGTGTGCATGCGTGTGTGAGTGTGTGTGTGTGCGTGCGTGTGTGTGTATGTGTGTGCATGCGTGCGTGTGTGTATGTGTCTGTGCGTGTATGTGTGTATGTACATGCGTGTGTGTGTGTGCGCGCGGCGTGTGCGTGTGTGTGCAGTGTGAGTGTGTGTGCACGGGCGCGCACGTTTGTTGTGTGTGTATGTGTGTGTGTGAGAGACAGACAGACAGACAGACAGAGCAGTAATTTATGTGTTTTTTTTTTATTTTCACAGCTGTTGCTCTAAAGTAAAATATTTAACAGCAAATCAGGCAGGAAAGAACACTTTATCTTAAGAAGGTGTGCGGCTATCAGAACAATCGTTTTCTCTGTGAAGATAGATAAGCCTGCTAACTCGCCAAGCGATATGCTAGGACGGATTCTGTGGCATCTGCAGTAGCAGCAGCACTGATCATCGTTGTAATAGTTATTGTAGTAGTAGTTGTTGTGATAGCTGCAGTAGTAACAGCAACAGCAACAGTATTAGTAATGAGTAGTAGTCGTAGCAGCAGCAGCAGTAGTAGTAAAAGTAGTAGTAGTAGTTGTAGAAGTAGTAGTAGTAGCAGCAGCAGCAGCGGTAATATAGTAGTAGTAGTAGTAGCAGCAGCAGTAACAGCAGCAGCAGCAATAGCAGCATCGACCGTGGTAGTTATAGTGAATAGTGTGAGCAAAATGTATCAAGAATTCGTCTGTTTCATATGATAGGAAAACTTGAAATTTTCACTAAAATGCCCGGTGTGACTGTCCATTATCAGTAAAACCTGACAGGCATATTTTGAAACCGCTGTGGATAGTAATAAACCAGAATGGTCATGCCATACAGCAAACTCCTTCTTGTTCTTACTGAGATGACAGTCACGTTTTCACATTGGATCTCATTTGTGGTTTAATTTCAGGGAAAAAAAACAGCCACAAAGAGTCAATAAATTCTTGATGACACATGTTTAATTAATCCTTTGACTCCTGCACCCTATCCAGCAACTACAAAAACTTAACCCTTTGATTCCCTCACCCTATCCACCAGCTTCCTGCACTGGTGGATAGGGTGAGAGAATCAAAGGATTAAGTTTTTGCTATGCTACCATGGCTGACAATGCAGAATGCTGGTGGACAGGGTGCGGGAGTCAAAGGGTTAAAGGCATACAGACCCGAACACATCGCGAAACGCCGATCAGGGATCTGAATCTATCATTTCTCCTTTCATAAATATATTCACCAAATAAAATCCACCCAGACCACATTGTCACTGTTAAGTGAATCTTTTTTTTTCTCCAGTCATTTTGCACTACTTGTGTTCGTTCAGTGACTGCACACACACACACACACACACACACACACACACACACACACACACACACACACACACACACAAACACACATACACATGCACAAACACACACATACACACACACACACACACACACACACACATACAGACACAAACACAGACACAGAGAGGTCACAGAGAGAGAGAGAGAGAGAGAGAGAGAGTGGAAGAAAGAGAGAGAGACAGAGATAGACACAGAGAGAGAGAGGTTATGCCATAACGAGCAATAGATAGCAGGTCAAGATCAAGCAGGCCTACAAAGCTGATATGGGAACAGACAAAAAGAGTCGCCTGTTCCTTCCTCGTCCTGTGTAGAAGCGTTAGTCACGGTAATTTAGTTCTCGTTGATGGATGAGTAATAACGGGATACATGCTAGGCGGCATCAAAGCACCAAGCGAAAGCTGAATGACAAGTTGGGGCTTTTAATGTTAAAAAAAAAGAAACTTTCCACTTTTCCATGCATGGCATGGCTCGTAGGCTAGGTCGTATCGTTTAACGGATGGCACGTGGCTTATGTAAATGTAGGACTTGAACAATTTTTTGATTATCACTTACTGACGTGAAAAGGTTTCTGCAGCTGAGTGTCTGGAACTGTTGTCGTTGTTGTTGTTAGCAACGTTTCATTTTTACTTATGAAGCGATGCTCTTTTCTTGTTTCCTACCCTACTTCCTCACACCCTTCTGACATATCTCTCCCTCTCTGTCTCTCTGTCTCTGTCTGTCTGTCTCTGTCTCTGTCTGTCTGTCTGTCTGTCTGTCTGTCTCTGTCTGTCTGTCTGTCTGTCTGTCTCTCTCTCTCTGTACCCTACCTCCTCACACCCTCTCGCCATCTCTCTCTCTTTCTCTCTCTCTTTCTGCCCTACCTTCTCACACCCTCCCGCCATCTCTGTCTGTCTGTCTGTCTCTCTCTCTCTCTCTCTTTCTCTCTCTCTCTCTTTCTCTACCTTACTTCCTCACACCCTCCCGCCATATCTCTCTATCTCACACACATATACACATAAACTCTTTCTCTCTCTTCTCTCTCTCTCTCTCTCTCTCTCTCTCTCTCTCTCTCTCTCTCGTTCTCTCTCTCTGTGCTCTTGTGTGTGCGTGAAGATTCAGTTTTAGCCAGATACGAAAGATTAGCAACGGCAAGTTTTCAAATGGCCTTTTACCCAATAATTGTTTTACCACTGGATATAAATCATCATTGTCAGTGACTTTCTCAAAAGAATGAGGAAATTATATCAACATCTCCCTTCACTGGCACTATCAGAACACTACATTACTGCTTAAGCTTGATGGTAAAAAATTAAAGTGATCTTAGTTAAAATCGTGTATTCCTAATCGTGATTCCTTAATAGATCTAAACCAAAATGATTGTAAAGTGTGGTTCTTTGTTTTCTTCTGCCTTATTTGCCACACTGCTTCCGTACCGGTATTTCATGCAGCTTGCTTCAGCACTACGATATACTGCCAACCTCAGCTTTATTGCTGTGCGCCTCGGTGTCAGTAAGCTCACAGGAGCTATCAAAACACTGTAAGGCCATCTACCATAGGAGGCTCTGCATTGCCACAAAGTCGCTTTAGTAGATGTTCAATAGCGTTTATTCTGATCCATCAAACTTAGAGGGATAGCATATTCTAAGCAACTTCTCACAGTACTAAATTTGGATGTATCTTCAATTCATTAATTACAAGGTTTAATTACACCAGCAAAGCAACAACAACGGTAATATCGTCTTAAGAGAACGTTTTCGCTGCTATGCAAAGTGTGTATGACTGCAACGCAAATAAGTGTTTACCTAAATGTCTAAGAGACGTAAATTAGTTTCTGGTAGCTGTCAGTCGGTGTGGTGTGTGTG
This sequence comes from Monoplex corrugatus, assembly GCA_030674185.1. Lineage (NCBI taxonomy): Eukaryota > Metazoa > Mollusca > Gastropoda > Littorinimorpha > Ranellidae > Monoplex > Monoplex corrugatus. The sequence continues at coordinate 94,956,552 of CM060305.1, read as the reverse complement.
TGTGTGTGTGTGTGTGTGTGTGTGTGTGTGTGTGGGGGGGGGGACAGACAGACAGACAGAAACAGAGAGAGCGGAGGGACTGGCAAATCTGGATAAAACCCTCAACACACTCCGATCATCTCATCTTTACCACCTGACCAGGGGACATAATAACAAACACCGAAGAGTCAACCGGAAGTACGAAACACTATCAAAGGAAAGACAAACAAGAAAGAGCAAGGCGACTGTCAAACTTGAACCCTGAACCCCGAAACATTGGAGAGCTTGCTGAAAACAAGGAGACTGACTATCCAGGCAGCGCCTTTGATCAGAGCCTTGTTCTTTGGTGGAGAGCGATCGTTTGGTAAAGCGTTCTGAGGTACTTCCGTCCCCTGAGACCGGACTGTTTGGACAATAGCATTACGTCCAGATGTTTCCCTATGGTGCCTGCACCTTTTTTTGTAGACAAGACACACAGACTTGTTGTAGATTCTGGTCCCCTGAGGGATATGTTGATGAAATATATACACTGGTACCTTTTCTGCTTTTGATGTCGCGTAGGGTTTGTTTTTCAGGAGGACTCTCACTTTCTTGCTTTTGCTGGTACGTTTGTTTTGAATGTATGTGTATACCTGCCCACATCTATGCAGGACCGGCTGAAACTTCATAGCCCATTTCTTTCTTCTTCTTTTCTGCGTCAAAGCATGGTCTTTCCTGCCCCAAAAGCCAAAATATCCATCTAGTTGTCGGCTCAGAGATGCTTGTGTGAGCGGTGTTTTGGTGGGATGGCCCACAAATGAAGGCAGCATAACAAACGTTATGTTGCTGTACAGTCTGCAGATTCCAATTTCACTGGGTAGGAGACAGACGTCATTTTCAAGACATTCTTGGAAAATATTAATAAAATGGACTGGTAAGAAAAAAAAGAGAAAGATACAGGAGGCGCCTTACAACAACAACAACAACAATAACGACAACAAAACAACACAACAACAAACAACAAGAACAAAACAGTGGTAGGAAAGAGAAAAATTCTCGGCACAGAATTTGCAGATAATGGGACTACTATGTAGAATGAAAAGGCCCCTGGCTTCCCCACAAGGATACTTCCCTTCTTTACTCCCAAGCGTTCCCCCAAAATAACAACAGCAAAAGAAAAAACAAAACAAGCAAAGACAAACAAGACCAGTCATCAAAGGAAAAAGCCCAGTAATGGTAAACACAGGATATTTGAGGCTAATTATTTCCTTTGCAGCATCTCTGCAATTTTTACAGGATTTTTACATCGTTCCGTAATGCACACGCAGCCTGGAATTAAGTGCATGGGTAAACAGATCAGAAAAAGGTTGAACAAAATTAAATATTTCAGTGTGATGCTCGTCATGGTTTAGGACATAGACAGACATCAAGTATCTGTGATGAGTTATTAAGCAACTGAAAGAACCAAAAACAATTTAAAGGCAGGCAGTCGAAGGATGGTTTTCCTGAAAGAAAAAGCTCCACTTCAGGAAAAAAATTCAACCAGCAAACAAGTTACCTAACAAAATGCCCCCATCACGTCAGTCTTTTTCTAACATTGCTGCAGAATACACTCAATTCCTGCTGTAGTAACGGTTAAGGCTGCCTGCAGAGCTGACCTTCCCGTTCAGGCTGATGTAAAACGAAGCCGAAGAAGAAATTAAATTACCAGCCCGAGTGTATTGTTTATGTAATTGCAAGAGAAGCAACTCAGCAACATTGCAGGGTCTTCTTTCTGGTTAATGAACTAATAGCAACTTCATATTTTGGCGTCTGTAGACTCTGTGGAACTGGAACTATAATGAAATTAATCTTAGGTCAGTGATACGTTAAGTAGCTCCAAGAATGGCGGGGAAATAATGTCATTTGAGGCAGTGCAGAAAATAGGTGAAAAGGGTTAGAGACAAGAAGACAGAAAGGCAAAGCACACACACACATAGAAAGAGAGAGAGAGAGAGAGAGAGAGAGAGAGAAAGAGAGAGAGAGAGAGAGAGAAAGAGAGACAGAAGACAGACAGTCAGTCAGTCAGACAGACAATCAGACAGACAGACAGACAGACGGACACAAGCAGAGAGAAACAGAGATAAACAGACAGACAGATCTGAGGATGGATATGAAGCAAAAAGTGCCCCCACAAGAACTATCAGAATAAAAAACATCGCTAATAAGAACAGCCCTTGAAACTCAACTACAGACACTTTTCAGTCACAAAATGACGCGTCAACGCGCCATGATTTTTCTGAAAAACCTTTCATTTGCGAAGTCTCTTAAGTGAAATGGCCCGTGTACAGTTCGTTAACAGATATCACCAAGTGCCATGCCTTATACAAAAATGCAGATGACACCGTTGTAACTTTTAAAGCCCAACTTGTCAACCCGTATTCACTTTGATGCTGTATAACATCTATCCATTATTATTACCTAGACATCAAGGAGAAGGAAATTACCGTAACTAATGGTTCCACAGAGGACGGAGCAACAAACGACTCTTTCTGTCGGTTTCCACTATACTTCAAACCTTGTGCTTGATCTTGTCCTGCAATCTCTTTCTCGTTCGGGTATGACCTTTCTATGTCTCTGAATCTGTATCTGTCTATCTGTCTGTCTATCTGTCTCTGTCTCTCTCTGTCTGTCTGCTTGTCTCTCTGTCTGTCTGTCTCTCTCACACACACACACACACATACACATAAACTCTACTCTCTCTGTCTGTCTGTCTGTCTCTCTATCTGTCTCTCTCACTCTCTCTCTCACTCTCTCTGTCTCTGTCTGTCTGTCTGTCTATTTGTTTGTTTCTCTCTCTCTCTCTCTCTCTCTCTCCTCTCTCTCTCTCTCTCTCTCTCTCTCTCTTTCACAGATTGTAATTGTCTGTCTGTCTGCGTGTGCGTCTGTACTGTGTGTGACAGTACATTTTTGATGTTAACTTGATAATGACTGGTTTGTGATAATGGTGTTTGTGTGCCTGCGTGAATGTGTGTGTGCATTTCTGTGTGTGTACGCCAACGCGCGTGCGAGTGTGTGTGTGTGTGTGTGTGTGTGTGTGTGTGTGTGTGTGTGTGTATGTTCGTGTGTGAAGTAAAAAACAAATAGCAGCGACTGCACAGGTTTGACTTAGATTGCATTGTCATCATGGTCACTGTTCATAAAACGTGACCAGAAACATTTGACAAGTGAGAACACCACCAGATTGACCAGCAGCAACGGAATGCAATAATCACAACACTCATCTGTGGTAACAGTGGCTAGTTATAGGCACAAATCAGTGATCATCTGTTCTTGGCAAACATAGAAACCAGACGGCACATCTTATTCACACTCCTACTACTGGTGCTGCTGCTACTATCACTGCTACCAAAGAGAGTAAGCCAAACCGTAGGAACAATTCTCTTTGCTGCTACTAAGCTCACAGTGCGTTGACTAGGGAACGTTCGTTTCAAGACAACCTTGTCCAAAGACATATCCTGAAAGCCCGAATACAAAGAGCCTACAGTGTCCTAATCACCAGCACACGTGGGCCACACTTTAAGCGGGAGGAAAAAAAAACAGACAGAAAGAGAGATGATGAGTAGAAGTGCCACATCACTGGATGAGTTATATCGCTTGCCTCACCACTGGGAGAGTTATCTGTCTTGCCTATCTTCGTGGAGAATTGCTTGTTGTGATAGTCAGTTTCACAGCCTCTCTGACGAAGCGTGCCTCTCTCTCTAGCTTTTTGTTAAGATTTTTCTTGAGTGCAGCAGCTGTGGAAATGAAAAGTCCATAAAATCTGGTTGTGATTTACAACAACAAAAAAACAGAAGGTGACCATAAACTTACGATTGCTAAACACAATGTTACCATTTTTCTTTTCTATTCTTTGTTTTGTCGCTGTTGTTGTTTTAAAATCGTTTCTAATCATGAATGAATCTTAACACGGGAATTTAAGGAAATCAGTAGGACACTTGAGGAAAAAATATGACTGTATATTTTTCCACATTTGAATAATTTTCATGCATATGAACTCCACTTATACTTACTGATACATTCTTATAATCATATACATACATGTCACACACACACACACACACACACATACATATATATATATATTTTCCAAGGGTTCTCAATGCGGTTCTCTACCAAAGAATACACCACGGACTGGATAGACCTAGAGGTGGGCATTGCAATGGGCTGTGCAATCTCTCCCATACTGTTCGTGTTGGCAATGGAAGTCATCTTGAAAGCTGCAATGAAGAGTTCAGGTCCAGTGAATCTGGGAGATGGATACCAGATGCCTCCTCTGAAAGCTTTCATGGATGACACAACAGTCTTGTCCACGGATGAGGAAGAGACACACCAAATCTTAAAGCAGCTGGATGAGCTGGTGGCCTCTTCAAGAATGAGGTTCAAACCTAAGAAATCCCGAAGTCTCTCACTGCGAAAAGGAAAAGTGGCAGATTCAGTCAAATTCATGGTAGCCAACCAAGCCATCCCCACTGTCACAGAAGAGCCAGTAAAAAGTCTCGGAAGATGGTATGATGACTCCCTGAAAGACACACAAAGGGGATGTGAAACCAAGCAAACAGCAGAAGAAGGCCTGAAGAAAATAGATAACTGCGGACTGCCAGGCAAATACAAAGTCTGGTGTCTACAGTTCATGCTGATACCAAAGCTGCTGTGGCCACTGCTAATCTATGACATTTGCACCAGCACAGTCGAAGCAATGGAAGCCAAAATCAACAAATACACAAGAAAATGGCTCGGTGTCCCACCTGGTCTCACTGATGTTGCATTCTACTGTCGTCAAGCAATGCTGAAGCTACCTCTGA
>CM060305.1:94944250-94946750 GCA_030674185.1 Monoplex corrugatus | reverse complement strand
AGACACACATCTCACTATGTCAATATAAAGCGTTTCCTGTGAAAAAATCAGGTGGAAGGTTTTAGATGAGGAAAAGCAAAGCACAATGTTTAGGCTGTCAAACAACTCTTTATGCAGCCAGAGATGAGATCTGTCAAACTTCTTTTAACAATTAGAGGATTAGTTTTGTACTTTCGCAGTGAGAGGGCAATGGCAATAGTGGATTTACTGGGTATTAGTAGTAATGAGACATCTTCAAGTGTGGTCGACCTGTAATTCATGAATGAGGATTTTAGGAACGCTTCTTTTTTGGCTGTTGTAAACTGAAATGGCCATGGCCACAGTAAACAGTTGTTATCTATGCATTATGAATACAGGGCTGATAAGAGTGGCTTGATCAAAGCCAATTTCTTTAGAGACTACAACGTTTGGAAGAAATATTCCACAAAGTTTCACAGCAAAAATCAGTTTATCAAATTGAGGCATTAGCAAATTGTTATCAGCGCAACTCACCACTTTATGAAAAGGTATTATTTCGATATAATTCTTGTTTGTATTTGTTTTGTTTTTGTTTTATCTCTATAAATTCTGTGAAAAGAAAATGATACTGGGTGTCAGAGGTTGATACGTTTGTTCTTGTCAAATTGTATGAAAGGCTATATTTCCGGAATAAAATTCGTAAGATCAGTATCTGTATTATATCGCCTGACACACCTCTGATGCTGTTACTTGTGACTTAACATGGTCTTAAGATTCCAACAGCTAATGAATATTGTAGATTTTCTTAGGTATTCATGCATCTATCATTCATTTATGTATTTATGTGTTCATTTATATTATGGTTTACCTTCATTACTTAAATGCTCATTTGTTTATTTTTGTTGTCTGTTTTCTTTAGTTTTTGTTTTTGTTTTTTTTTTCGTTTGGGTAGTTGGTCTGTGCCATCTTCCATACCGTGCTAGCGGCATTGCTCCACACGTCATTTTGGCTTTTTTACATACCACAAAACCCAAGTTCATTCGTACAAATCCAAATGTCAAAATGTCCATAGGTGGATGGGATATGAAACTGCACCATGACCACCAACCAGAAAGGGCTAGGCACCACTTCTGGAACACTTTAATAAAATTCATTAGAGCCTGTTTTGATCCAGCCTATGCAGTGCAATACCTACTATGCTCCTCACAAATGACAGTAATTGTTCAGTTGCAGAATTCCCCCGTGGAGATGCCGGGGGCTCTTTCAGTGTAAATAGTATTCCCACCTTCTTGAAATTCTATGCAAGAAATTTCCTCCTCTTTTCTGTCACTCGCTTTGTTTCTGCCTTGATCTTTGGTGTCTGTCATTTCTTCCTTTCATTTTGTCGTTTGCTGGTCCATTCACCCGTATATGTTCGATAGAGTCTTACGTACTTTTTCTTAGGATTGATAATTGGATAATTGTATTGAATGCATTTTTTTGGCTATAGGAAAGTGAGATATGCGGAAGCAAAATTAGGTACTCTATGCCCGTTTTTTATGTATGTTTTTGCGTCCTTACATATGTTTAAATCAGTATTCATGTGTGTTGTTTTTTTGTTAATCCGCTGTGCGATAAATTGGACGGAGTGGTCAACGCCAGGGCATGTCCTTAGATTATGTGTGCGAATGCATTGATATGTGTACTTAATTTTTTTTTTCTGTTTTTTTTTTTCCTGTTGAAATATTGTATGTGCTTTGGATGGTTATAATCCTGATATGGCTCTACACAGTCGGCGGGGTTTTAAATAACAAAAACAAAACAAAAACAAGCAGTAGAATTGGACTGAATGAGCATCTCCCATTAACTGAAATATTTCTTTTGTGTCCTTTTTTTTTCCATTCTGGCTTTGATTTTTTTTTATTTACCCTGCTTCAGGCACTCTTTGACCTTTTCAACGACCAGCTTCAGCAAGCAGCAAATATGCAAATGCATTCTCTCTCTCTCTTCTCTCTCTCTTTCTCTTCTCTCTCTCTCTCTCACACACACACACACACACACACACACACACACACGCACACACACACACACATTAACCCTGAGATGGCTCTATGCAGTAGACTGGGCTTTAAACAACAATAACAATAACACACACACACACACACACACAATATATATATATATATATATATATATATACACGCACACACACACCACACACACACAACACACACACACACACACACACTACACTCTCTCTTCTCTCTCTCTCTCTCTCACTCACACTCACTCAAAATTACATAAACAAGTAAATAAATAAAACCAAGGAAAATAACAATACTTTGTTCCAGACAAATTAACACCTTACAGACTGAAACCGAAGACAAGTTTATCAGCCTAAGTGTCAAACGAACACGCGAAATCTAACCCTGAAGAACGCGCGCACGCGAATGAAGCAATCAACTTTGGTTACGGTTCGTTTCCCTGCGAGCGTACGTCACCTGTCTACGAGTTTCACGCGTGAGTCAAAAAAGCACGTGTCAAAACACACAGCCTACGCTAA
>CM060305.1:94921750-94939250 GCA_030674185.1 Monoplex corrugatus | reverse complement strand
CCGCACCTTGTCTGCCAGCATCCTGCATTGCCAACCATACTACAAAGCAAAAACTTAATCCTTTGATTCTCTCACCCCATCCACCAGCTTCCTGCAGGAAACTGGTGGATAGGGTGAGAGAATCAAAGGTTAAGTTTTTGCAGCTGATGCATAGGGTGCGGGACTCAGAGGGTTAAGTCGCGTCTGGATAAGACGAGAGGGGGAAGGGGATGTCACTGAGGGATGCTGAAAGAAATGGCGGTAGGGTGGTTGGGTAACAGCTGGTAGATTTCAAACATCAAGTGCAAACTCTCGTCTTCCTGTCTGTCTGTCAGCCTGCCTGTCTGTCTGTCTGTCTGCTTGCCTGTCTGTCTGTTTGTCTGTTTGTCTGTCTGTTTGTCTGTCTCTCTCTCACACACACACAAACACACAGACACACAGACACACACACAGACACAGACAAACAGAAACACACACACACACATACGCACGCACGCACACGACCACACACGCGCATGCGTGCGGCCTCTTTTTTTCCCAAGCACGTTGTCTTTAACTCAGCTCTGTTTTACATGTGCAACTGCAGTTTTCAAGTCTGAACTAAACTAGACTTTTAACAATTAAATAGTAACACAAAAATGTGGTCTACCATCGGAATTTACCAAACCTAATTTCAAGAAAGAGTGATCTAATCTTGACTTTTAACAAAATGTGTAACAGAATAGTTGTCATCTAAAACTGTTTCTAACAAGTGTAATTGAAAGAAAATGTCATCTAAAATTGTGCTTTTGGCAAACTTAAATGAGAGAAAGCGCTACATGGAATTGGACTTTTAATTATTTTAACTGAGAGAAATGTGATCTAAAACTAGACTTTCAATAAACTTAAATGATACAATAAATCATAGTGGTTAGATGGCCCATTTTTTTAAACTAGGTAGACAAAATGGTACACATAAGGTACAAAGAAATTACAGAGATGGTGCTGCCCAAGTAGAGTACATTTGCACATGTGTTCAGAGGCGTGCACAAGTACGCACGCGGGCACACCGCCCACCCCCACCCTCCCCCCTATACACACACCTGCGCTTCTCATTGTGTCTTTTTGTTTGTTTGTTTGTTTTGCTTTTGTTTGTTTGGGTTTTGAGTTGTTTTTGTTTTATTTTGTTTTGTTTTTTGGTTTCTTTTTGCTTGGTTGGTTTATTAACTGGTTTCTCGTTTGTTTGCTTTTTGTTGCTGTTTTTGTTGTTTGTATGTTTGCTTTTTTTTTTTGCTTTTTTTTTTTTTTGGTGTGGTGGTAATTTTTTCAGATTTTTCTTTTTTCTTTTCTTTTTTGAACCCGAAGGGTCAGGTAAACATAGTCGAAGCAGCATGTGGATACCATCTGAATGACCATCAAAGTACACCAACGATCCCCATGACCCCAGGGCTGACCACCCTCCAGCACCGGAAAGGGAGGGAGAATGAGACAGCGGACTGGTGTGTGATACGGCGAGGCAAGTGAAACTATCAGCAATAATAGTAAAACTATGATAACGTTCTCTCTCTCTCTCTCTCTCTCTCTCCCTTGTCCTTTCTCTCTCTCTCTCTCTCTCTGCCTCTGTCTGTCTGTTTGTCTGTCTGTCTGTGTCTCTCTGTCTCTGTCTCTCTCCCTCCCTCTTTCTTTGTCTTTTCTCTCTTTCTCTCTCCATTTCTCTCTCTTTCTCTCTCTCTCTCTCTCTGTCTGTTTGTCTGTCTCTCTGTCTGTCTGTCTGTGTGTGTGTGTGTCTCTCTCTCTCTCTCCCTGTCTCTATCTACATGTCTGCATGTCTTTCTCTCTGTCTGTCTGTCTGTCCCGTCTCTCTCTCTATGTCTCTCTCTCTCTCTCTGTCTCTCTCTCCCTATATCTCTCTGTATGGTCTGTATGCCTTTCTCTCTGCCTGTCTGTCTGTCTATCTGTCTGTCTGTATGTCTCTCCCCCCCCCTCTCTCTCTCTCCCTCCCTCTATCTCTCTCTCTTTGTCAATGAAATGTGTTTTTTTCTTAATTCCGAATGTGGAAACGCTGTCTTAAGAAAACTGAAACTGAAAGCATTATTTTATGCACTGTGTTTTGCAGCGCTGAAGATGGACCCTTTTTACTCAAGGGACTGTCAGTTCATGTGCGGTTTGGTTGTTTTGAATCAAACCTAACAAGATCCAAATTTCTGAATCATAAATTGCAAGCTAACGTACAGTCCATAAACTTTCAACTTTTTTTTATCTCAAACATTTGTCTTCATGTTAAAACACAGTAAGGACATAGTACTATTAGCAAAGTTTAGTTACACATGCATTGCAAAATTTAGACTTCACATTACACACAAAATATCAGCAGTTTAAATAAAGGCTCAACACATATATCTGAAGTTCAATGGTTTTACCATAAACAAAGACAATCAATCAATCAATCAATCACATCAAACATTCAATCAAACAAACAAAACAACATGCACGGGTAAGTCAAAAGTATAGCAAGCATTTTTAATAAAGCAAATAGGGGTAGGCACTCAGTGATTCATTCAATATGGACTAAAATGCTTTCAGCGATATCCTGAGTGCAACGTGGTGTGTTCAGTGGTATTTGTAAAGTATATTTTCCTACTGATATTTTGCATCCACCAAACACCAGAAAATTAATTTAAAAATTATTTTTCTTTTTTTCTGTTAACTTCTCCTTGAGTCATGAATGAGTTAGTATGAATCAGAAAATGCATAACACAATAAATTCCATATCAGTCCAATACTATATTTTGTCACATTATTTCAGACCCCTATTTAAATTGTTCATAGAATCTCTTTTCAAAGCGACTGTCTTGGTAATTATGATGCTACATTTCTACAAAAGTGTTTGTAGGCCTGAAATTATGTTTCCAAAACAGTCACCTATAGTTCGTGCAATATTTTACAGTTTCAAATAGAAAAAGGTAAAGTTCATCAGGAGTGCTTTCTATTTGTGTTTTGTACTTTTAATTTTTCACAGTTAGAATAATTTTAAACCTTCAAAAAAATTTTAAACCTTCAAGGTATCTTGTCAATGTCTGGTATAGTATTTAAACACCCGTTATGTTTGTTCTTTTAGTTGTCTTTCTGTTGATTTTATCTTACTTACCATTTCAGATAATTAAAAATCACACATTTTGAAGATGACCCATAAATTCAACAGAAGGATCTAGGAGTAGATTCCAGATTTAGATTAAACTGACCAACAATGGAGAATTCAACACTGTGACTCCTCCTCGTGAAAACTTTTTGAAATATTTCATTCTTCTTCAGTTGTGATGAGGAAGAGAACAAAAATATTTGCGATCAGATTCTGACGATCCAAGTTCACTTGAGGGAGAGGAATAGAAAAAAAAGTTCGCCTAGAAGCAGCAAGGAAAATGTTCAAACTGATGACAATTCGATCAGAGATTTTTGGGAACTCGCTTAGAATTTCACTTGCTGTATAAATGACAGTCCAAAGAATAGGAAACGTCCATTTATACACAACTACACAACTAGAATACATGAATGTGAAGGGAAAAGGAAGAGAGAGAGAGAGGGGGGGGGGGGGGGGGGCTTGTGCTGGTGCAGTTTTTCAGCTGTAGAAGTTACTAAAACTTAATAACTAAAAACTATTTGTCAAGCTTCCCATTGTTTAAAAGGAAAGTCTTTCCTGCTGCTAAACTTCAGGCATGCCAGAAAGCATTTTTGTTTTATTGTTGTTTAAAGCCCAGCCGACTGCGTAGAGCCATATCAGGGTTATAACCGTTTCGAAACATACAAAACTTCAACAGGGGAAAAAAAAAAAAGAAAATTCAGTGCACATATCAATGCATTCGTGCATATAGTCTAAGTAACATGCCCCCAGCGTTGACCACTCTGTCCGATTTATCACACGGGGGATTTAAAAAACACACCTGAATACACATTTTAGCATACCTAAGGACAACAAAACTTAAGCTAACTTAAATTGCTTCCGCATATCTCACCTCCTTAGAGCTAAAAATACACTTAATATATGTACCCAATTATCAATCCTAAGAAAAAGTACGTCATACTTTATTGAACACATACAGGTGAGTGGATCAGCAAGGCAGAAAATAATAGGGAGAAATGACAGAAAGCAAAGAAAGAAGAAAGAAACAAAGAGAGTGACAGAAAAGAGAAAATTCTAGCGCTGAATTTCCAGAGAGTGGGGATACTATTTATACTGAAAGAGCCCCCGTCATCCCCGGCCCACAGAAGGTTGCCAGAAACTACACATAAAGAAATACACACAAAAAATGAGTAACATGTGAGAGAATACCATTCATATTATTTGTTTCTCTAACCCAAACTACGATAAAGACCCTTTCAAGACAAAAAAAAAGCAGCAGCCAAACAGACATACAGAATCACATCAAGCAGACTCTTTCACCAACCTGTACTACTCTCTGGGTTTTTTTCTGAACAAGAACAAAATGGAAAGAGAGCCAGATCAGACAGAGAGTGAAAGATGAAAGCAGAAAGTACGGAGGATGTTTACACTCAGAGACTCATCTCACTGCCATTGTCGTTCCTCCCCAAATGTTATTCTTCCTGAAAACCCTGGGGAGATGTACACACACCTCTCTCAGTCTCTGGATTCGTTTTCTTTCTTTCTTTCTTTCTTTCTTTAAACTACAGCCTTCGTTGAATTAACAAGGACAGCTTCGTCCAGGTGAAACCCGTGTGTGTGTGTGTGTGTGTGTGTGTGTGTGTGTGTGTGTGTGTGTGAGTGTGTGTGTGTGTGTGTGTGTGTGTGTGTGTGTGTGTGTATGTACGTGTGTGCGTGTGTGTGTATGTATGTATGTGTGTGCGTGTGTGTGTGTGTGTGTGATGTGTGTGTTTGTTTGTGTGTGTGTTTGTGCGCGCGCGCGTGAGCGTACGTGTGTGTGCGTACGAGAGTGTGTGTGTGTTAGTATGTGAGTGTATGTGTGTGTGCGTGCGTGCATGTGTGTGTATGTGTGTGTGTGTGTACGCTTGTGTTCGTGTGTGTACGTGCGTGTGTGTGTGTTTCTGTGTCTCTGTGTGTGTGCATGCGTGTGTGTATGTGTGTGCGTGTTTGCATGCATCTGTATTTGTGTGTTTGTATGTGTGTGCGCACAAACAGAGAGAGTGAGTGAGTGAGTGAGAGAGAGAGACAGACAGACAGCTAGACGGACAGAGAGAGGAAGAGAGAGAGAGAGAGCGGGGGAGAGAGAGAGAGAGAGAAAGAGAGATAGGCAGACAGGCAGACAGAAAGAGACGGAAACAGACAGACAGACAGACTGAAAAACAGACAGACAGACAGACAGACAGACAAACAGACAAACAGACACAGAGAGAGAAAGAGAGAGAGAACGTACACTATCTGCTCTATCTACGATGATTTCTCAGCTCTTAGTGAGTAAACACTCTGGACAGACGATACACCTCACTGGGAGCATTCCAGTTGAAAAGTGTGGGTTCCAACCTACTTGTGCACTGCCTGGTGGGTGAAGAGTGGAAATATTTTCTGATCTTCCATTCTCAACATTCTTGCAGACTTGCCAGTTCCTGAACCTCCTTCCCGTGTATACGCACGGAGAACATTTAACACACACTTTCAAGTTTCTCTGTGCCATGCTAGAGTTTGGTCGCTTACGGAAACAGGAAAAAACTCAGCATTCACTCCCACCAAAGACCAAAACGGCGTCTGCAACTGTAAGCAGAACAACATGCAAAGAGCGCATAAAAGAATTTGCACTCAAAGAAACAACATCCAACCAACCAACCAACCAACCAGCCAGCCAGCCAGCCAGCCACCCAAGCCAAACAGCCAACCAACCAACACAACAGCAGCACAACACAACCCAACCACAACCAACCAAGCCAGCCAGCACAGCCAACCCAAGCAAGCAACCAACCAACAACACCAACCAAACCCAACCAAACCAACCAACCAACCAACCAGCCAGCCAAGCCAACCAACCAACCAACACCAACCAGCCAACCAACCAAACACAACCAACCAACCAGCAACCAAACCAAACCAACCAACCAACCAGCCAACCAAACCAACCAACCAACCAACAACCAACCAACAACCAAACCAACCAACCAACCAACAACCAACAAGCAAAGAACAAAAAAAAGAAAGGAGAAAGGAGAAAAAACAAACCTCTGGCGCCAACGGTTCTTCTTTTGAACTTTTCTTATATGGCTTGACCGTCTCATTTTGTCTGCGGTTGGGAGGGCTAACCGCTGATGCCAGTGCATAAGCCGACCGACTCAGCGAACTCATGGTGTGTATGTCAGTATGTTTTGGTGGCATTTTGTTTCTGCCTCCCTCCTTGATGGAAGGAAGTAATTAACGACGTCTGCTCGTGGGTTTGAGGCCTTACACAATCGACGTTCTGTTTTCTCTTCCGATGGGCTGTGAGGCTTTTAATCTTGATCGCAGAGCTCTGGCCAAGTGGTATGCAGATGTTGTAATATTATGTTACTGATAGACAGAGAGAGAGAGAGAGAGAGAGAGAGAGAGACAGAGACAGAGACAGAGACAGAGAGAGAGACAGAAAGACAAACAGACAGACAGACAGAGACAGACAGACAGAGAGAGACACAGAGATAGAGACAGAGAGAGACAGAGAGAGACATAGAGTGAGAGAGACAGAGAGACACACAGAGAGACAGACAGAGAGACAGACAGAGGGGGGAGGGGAGAGAGAGAGCGGAGAGACAAAGAGAGAGACAGACAGAGAGAGAGAGAGAGACAGACAGACAGACAGAGAGAGGGGGAGGGGAGAGAGAGAGCGGAGAGACAGACAGAGAGACATACAGACAGAGGGGGGAAGGGAAAGAGAGAAAGAGAGAGAAAGAAAGAGAGAGAGACAGACAGACAGACAGAGACAGAGAGAGAGGAGAGAGAGAGAGAGAAGAGAGAGGGGAGAGAGAGAAAGAGCGAGAGAGAGAGCATGTTTGTCTGAGAGTGTATGTTAGAAAGTGTGTTTGTTCATGGCCTATGCTTCAAACAAATCAAAATATACAGCCGAATAAACAGAAAGAGATAAACAGCTAGACAAACAGAAACAAGAACTGGTTTAAGCCCTGTTAAGATTCATTGCATTCTCTGGTTTGTGTACATGTAGCTCTTGTGCTGACGTGGGTTTGTTACAGAACTAAACTGGGAAGTCACAACGCGTGGTTTGGGGATAATGCCGTTGAAGCAGGGTAGAATAGGGGAATTAAACAATTCCAAATTTTTTCTTGTACAAAACATTTGTTCCAAATACTACTCTGTCGCATAAAAGGTCTATTTTGTCTGCTTGTTGTTGTCTTTCTGTCTGTTCATACGTTGTAAGGGTGACAACCCTTCTTTCCCTCCCTTGACTATATACATTTGATTTACATGGTTGTCTGTTCCTGGTAGTCATTGTGTGTTGTTTTTTTTGTTGTTGCTTTTTTTTTTTTTTTGTTTTTGTTTTTTGTTTATGTTTTTTTACAACTGTTGAAAGTCATTCAATGCCATGCATTCTTTCAAAGATTCGATTTTATTTTGTTTTGTTGTAGTTGTTGTTGTTTCGATTTTGTTTTCTTTCAACATCATGCTTGGTTTACATTGAAGTGGCGTTATAACGAAAAGCACTCCTTGAAGGTTTTATCAGTTCTTGGCAAGCTGAGTTACGTAAGTTGTTATTACAACGGCTTTTTGATGACATCAGTTCTGTGGTAAGCAGTCAGAATCCAAATGCCATGACACAAATTTACTCATGGATTTTTACTGAGCAAAAACCGATCCACAGCCCAACAGATGGATGATGAATGTAACCACAGTTATTCCGTGAAGTTCCCATGCAGTCAACGCTACTGTCCATTCATCAATAGTTAAGGCCAGCCTGAGCAAACATTTAAGAAAGGTTATTCTTGTCTGCAGCATTTCTCCCTTCGACACAATGTTTGTCCCAGCCTTTGTTATGGGCGTTTCGTGGTTACAATGCAGTCTTACAACGAACGCATTCCACACGACTCACTGCGTGAGTAAGTAGTTGTGCATATTTTCAACCTTCTGCCAAAAAATAAATGAATAAATAAATAGTGAACAAATTGATGAACAAATAAATAAAATTATTAAATGAGTGAAAAGAAATAAAATCAACAATACCAGTAAGAGATTAACACTGTTTACACGGCTGGACATATTCAATATGTACAAGTGTATAGCCTAAAACAGAAATGAGGGGAAAGTAAAATATCTCCAGATGGATGTTTGGACACAGTCATCATAAACACAGAGAGTATGATATTCTCTCTCTCTCTCTCTCTCTCTCTCTCTCTCTCTCTCTCTCTCTCTCTCTCTCTCTCTCTCTCTTTCTTTCTTTCTTTCTTTCTCTCTCTCTGTGTCTATTTATATGTTCCTATTTTATTGTTGAAGTTTGGCTGCAGGTCCTAAATTGTAATTATTCCAAAATATTTGAAGGATGCATTGTCCAAGAACGACCATGTATTACATTTTGTGTTTGTATAATCTTGATAATGTGTTAAGAGTTATAATATGTTAGAGTTTTAGCCTAACAAATTTAACTGAATGTACACACATCACACAATTATGGCTGGAATCAAACTAAAGAGCCCAGGGCACTGAACATGCAAACTTCCACCTATACATTTAACAATCGTTAGAGACACCAGCATCCCTCTTCATAAATCAGCAGCAGCAACTAAAAGTCGAAGCTCTCGCCTGCTTTTTGCAGAAGACACAAGCGATTTAAAGAACACAGTGGCAGAAGTCCGACCTTGAAGCAACTTGGGATTACAGTTTGTAGAAGGTCAAGGTCATACTGGCAACAGCGGTTTGTCTGTGTCTTGGTGTCGTGATGAACTAAGCTGTAACCTGACCGTCCCTGTGTTCAGAGAACAGACACCCCCAGTGACTTAAAGTGGATTGGCAAACAGACATGTTGTCTGTGGGGTCATGTGGCACGCACTGAGGTTAGGACCTTTTACCCCTAAAGGAAGGGAGAGAATAGAAGAATAGTCACATCTGACCATGAACCTTGATAAATTCTGCAGTGAAGTGACAAGTGTGATTTAAGAAGACCCATCTGGTTATAGTGTGTGTGTGTGTGTGTGTGTGTGTGTGTGTGTGTGTGTGTGTGTGTGAGGGGGGAGGGGGAGGGTTGTATGTGTGTGTGTGTTTGTGCTTGTGTGTCTGTTTATGTGTATGTGTGTGTGTGTGTGCGTTGTGTGTGTATGTGTGTGTGTGTGTGTGTGTGTGTGTGTGTGTGTATGTTTGAGTGTGTGTGTGTGTGTGTTTGTATGTGTGTGTGCTGCGTTTGTTTGTTTGTTTGTGTGTGTGAGTTGTTAGTGTTGTAAGTGTGTTTGTAAATGTGTATGTGGATGTGTATGTGTGTGTTGTGTGTGTGTGCATGTGTGTGTGTGTTTGTGTTGTGTGTTTGTGTGTATGCGGGCGCGCGCGCGCGCGCGTGTGTGTGTGTTTGTGTGTGTGTGTGTTGTCAGTGTTGTCTGTGTGTACGCGTGTGTGCATGTGTATGCGTGTGTTGTGTGTGTGTGTGTGTGTGTGTGTGTGTGTGTGTGTGTGTGTTTATGTGTGTGGTTATGTGTGTGTGTACATATATATATATATATATTATGTGTGTGTGTGTGTGTGTGTGTGTGTGTGTGTGTGTGTGTGTGTGTGTGTGTGTGTGTTTATGTGTGTGGTTATGTGTGTGTGTACATATATATATATATATATATGTGTGTGTGTGTGTGTGTGTGTGTGTGTGTGTGTGTGTGTGTGTGTGCGCGCGCGCGCACGCGTGCGATGGCGCTAGCTCGGACGCCGGCGGTAAAAAAGCGAGAATTTGGTCATTAACATGAAAAATTGCTAGGAATACCTGCATATGTGCTTTCCTGGGTGCATACATGAGTGTTGCGTGCACGCAAGTGCATGTGTGTGTGCCTGAGCACCGTGTGTGTGTGGTTTCAGCAGCAGAATTTTTACGGGCGCATACAATGCTTTCATCCTGTAAATGAAGCCACTCTAAACCCTTCTTGTCAGTACATACGCAAAATTCGCTCGTACATGTCTATTCAACGCATGGTTCTGTTTTGTTGTCTAACTTGCTGTTGTAGTTGGAGATGACGGTGGTACTGATAGTGACGATGGCTACTTGTGTTGGAAAAAGTTAACTCTTTGTATGGTTTCCAGAACAAACAGTTTATAAATTGAAGGAACGAATTTACAAGCTTGGAGCAAACTAATGCAACGTTCTGCCAGACTGAGAGACACGTTTAACTAGAAAGGGAAGACATCTTTTTTTCACCTAGGCATTTTTTTCCTTATAGTGTTTGTTTTCATGGCACAAAGAGGCACGAGCGGTGTTGGAATCTGAAAATCTCTCACCAGCTGTTTGGAGATGGAGAACCGCTGACATAACAAAAGCCCATGGTGCTCTCTCGCTCTAATTAGCTTTGTGTGTGGTCTGGTTTCACAACTGTCTCACAACTGTCTGACAACACTCACTACTCACTTGCTTGCTCGAACTAAGTTTGTCAAGTCAGAGAACGAAGGCAGGCGTGGCGAAAACATGTTACAATTAGAGCAAGAACAACTGACGACAAAAAACAAGAATGGCATCACCGCCATCACAAACGTACAAGTCCAAGTTCTTTCCACTGCAGTCACAGTGCCAGTAATTTCAATACTGGAGCAACAAATACCAATTCTCCATAAAGCCCCCATCAAAGGAGGCTTTACGTTGTTGCCCAAACACTTCAATAAGAGTTATTTATTTATCACTTTTTCAGTCTCCTTTCCTTGTTGCTATGTGTCCGTCTGTATCTGTCTGTATATATGTCTGTCTGTTTGTCTGTCTATTCATCTCTCTCTCTCTCTCTCTCTCTCTCTCTCTCTCTCTCTCAGTCTCTGTCTCTGTTCCTGTCCCTGTCTGTCTGTCTGTCTTTCTTGGGCTGAATGTAAAAAAGTATTGTCTGGTTTCAAATGTAGAAGAAAAATGTTCCTGTTTTCTGTCTGTCTGTCCACCTGTCTGTTCACCTGTCTATATGTGCCTCTCTGTGTCTCTGTCTCTATCTCTGTCCATCTGTCTGTCTGTCTGTCTCTCACTGTCTATCTGTCTGTTTGTCTGTTTCTCACTCTCACTCTCACTCACTCTCTCTCTCTCTCTTTTCAGTTAAGACTTTTATTACCTTCAAATTTTAGCCTAACAAATTTAACTGAATGTACACATACCACAAACTTATGGCTGGAATCAAACTAAAGATCCAGGGGCACTGAACATGTAAACTTCCACCTAAACATTTAACAGTCATTAGAGACACCAGCACCCCTCTCGATAAATCAGCGGCAGCAACTGAAAGTCAAAGCTCTCGCCTGCTTTTTGCAGAAGACTCAAGCAATTTAAAGAACACAGTGGCAGAAGTCCGACCTTGACACAACGTAGCGTGATGAAGGTCAAGGTCATATGGCAACAGCAATTTCTCTTGTCTTGGTGTCGTGGTGAACCAAGCTGTAACCTGACCGTCTCTGTGTTCAGAGAACAGACACCCCAGTGACTTAAAGTGGATTGGCAAACAGACATGTTGTCTGTGGGGTCATGTGGCACGCACTGAGTTTAGGACCTTTGACCCCTAAGGGAAGGGAGAGAATAGAAGAATAGTCACATCTGACCATGAGCCTTGATGGATTCTGCAGTGAAGCGACAAGTGTGATTTAAAACCCCACTGGTTGTGTGTGTGTGTGTGTGTGTGTGTGTGTGTGTGTGTGAGTGTGTGTGTGTGTGTGTGTGTGTGTGTGTGTGTGGTGTGTGCTTGCATGTGCGTGTTGTGCTGTGTGTCTGTGTTGTGTGTGTGTGTGTGTGTGTGTGTGTGTGTGTGTGTGTGTGTGTGTGTGGTGTGTGTGTTGTGTGTGTGGTGTGGGTGTGTGTATGTATGTTTGGTGTGTGTGTGTGTGTGTGTGTGTGTGGTTGTTTGTTGTCTCTCTGTGTGTATGTTTGTGTGTGTATGTGTGTTTATGTTGTGTGTGTCTGTGTGTGTGTGTGTGTGGTGTGGGTGGGTATTGTGTGTGTGTGTGTTGTGGTTGCGTATTTTGTGTGTGTGTGGTGTGTGTGTGTATGTGTGTGTGTCCATGTGTGTGTGTGTCCATGTGTGTGTATGTGTGTGTATGTGTGTGTTGTGTGTGTGTGTGTGTGCTTATGTGTGAGTGTCACATGTTATGTCTGTGTTTATGCGCCTGTGTTTTACGTGTGCTGTGAGTGTGTGTGTATGTGTGTGAGTGTGTTTGTGCTCGCACGCACGCGTAACAGAGCGAGTATTTGGCCATGAAATTGAAGATTACTAAGAATACCCACATGTGTGCTTTCCTAAGTGCACACATCAGTGTTGCGTGCACCCACACCCATGCGTATGCGTGTGTACCCACGCGCGTGTGTGCGGTTTCAGCTGCAGAATTTAGGTATACATATAATACTTTCATCCTGTAAATGAAACAACCACAAACCATTCTTGTCATTGCTTAAGGAGTGTTCTTGCGTATACATCTATTCAAGGTTTGGTTGTGTTTTTGTTGTCTAACTTGTTCTTGTTGTTGTTGTTGACGGTGGTGGCGATGGTGGCGGTGGCTATTTCTTTGGAAAAAGTTAACTCTGTGCATGGTTTCAAGAGCAATGGTTAGAAACTGTGGGAACAAATTTACAAGCTT
The DNA here is from genome assembly GCA_030674185.1 of Monoplex corrugatus. Lineage (NCBI taxonomy): Eukaryota > Metazoa > Mollusca > Gastropoda > Littorinimorpha > Ranellidae > Monoplex > Monoplex corrugatus. The sequence continues at coordinate 94,926,571 of CM060305.1, read as the reverse complement.
GGAGCAAACCAATGCAACGTTCTGCCAGACTGAGTGAGAGACAAGTTTAACTAGAAAGGGAAGACATCTTTTTTTCACCTAGGCATTTTTTTTCCCCTTCCTATTGTTTATTTTCATGGCACAAAGAGGCACGAGCGGTGTTGGAATCTGAAAATCTCTCACCAGCTGTTTGGAGATGGAGAACCGCCGACATAACAAAAGCCCATGGTGCTCTCTCGTTCTAATTAGCTCCGTGTGTGGTCTGGTTTCACAACTGTCTCACAACTGTCTGATAACACTCACTAGTCACTCGCTTGCTCGAACTGAGTTTGTCAAGTCATAGAACGAAGCCAGGCGTGGCGAAAACATGTTACGATTAGAACAAGAACAACTGAAGACAAGAACAAGAATGACATCACCACCACACTAACGTACAAGTCCAAGTTCTTTCCACTGCAGTCCCAGTGCCAATAATTTCAATACTGGAGCAACAAATACCAATTCTCCATAAAGCCCCCCATCAAAGGAGGCTTTACATTGTTGCCCAAACACTTCAATAAGAGTTAGTTATCTATCACTTTTTCAGTCTCCTTTCCTTGTTGCTATGTGTCCATCTGTATCTGTCTGTATATCTGTCTGTCTGTTTGTCTGTCTATTCATCTCTCTCTCTCTCTCTCTCTCTCTCTCTCTCTCTCTTCAGTCTCTGTCTCTGTTCCTGTCCCTGTCTGTCTGTCTGTCTTTCTTGGGCTGGATGTAAAAAAGTATTGTCTGGTTTCAAATGTAGAAGAAAAATGTTCCTGTTTTCTGTCTGTCTGTCCACCTGTCTGTTCACCTGTCTATATGTGCCTTTCTGTGTCTCTGTCTCTATCTCTGTCCATCTGTCTGTCTGTCTGTCTCTCACTGTCTATCTGTCTGTTTGTCTGTTTCTCATCTCACTCTCACTCACTCTCTCTCTCTCTCTTTTCAGTTAAGACTTTTATTACCTTCAAATTTTAGCCTAACAAATTTAACTGAATGTACACATACCACAAACTTATGGCTGGAATCAAACAAAAGATCCAGGGGCACTGAACATGTAAACTTCCACCTAAACATTTAACAGTCATTAGAGACACCAGCACTCCTCTCGATAAATCAGCGGCAGCAACTGAAAGTCAAAGCTCTTGCCTGCTTTTTGCAGAAGACTCAAGCAATTTAAAGAACACAGTGGCAGAAGTCCGACCTTGACACAACGTAGCGTGATGAAGGTCAAGGTCATATTGACAACAGCAGTTTCTCTTGTCGTGGTGTCGTGGTGAACCAAGCTGTAACCTGACCGTCCCTGTGTTCAGAGAACAGACACCCCAGTGACTTAAAGTGGATTGGCAAACAGACATGTTGTCTGTGGGGTCATGTGGCACGCACTGAGGTTAGGACCTTTGACCCCTAAGGGAAGGGAGAGAATAGAAGAATAGTCACATCTGACCATGAGCCTTGATGGATTCTGCAGTGAAGCGACAAGTGTGATTTAAAACCCCACTGGTGTGTGTGTGTGTGTGTGTGTGTGTGTGTGTGTGTGTGTGTGTGTGTGTGTGTGTGTGTGTGTGTGTGTGTGTGTGTGCTTGCATGTGCGTGTGTGTGCGTCTGTGTGTGTGTGTGTGTGTGTGTGTGTGTGTGTGGTGTGGTGTGTGTGTGTGTGCATGCGTGTGTGGGTGTGGGTGTGTGTATGTATGTTTGGTGTGTGGGTGTGTGGGTGTGTCTGTTTGTGTGTCTCTCTGTGTGTATGTTTGTGTGTGTATGTGTGTTTATGTTGTGTGTGTCTGTGTGTGTGTGTGTGTGGTGTGGGTGGGTATGTATGTGTGTGTGTTGTGTTGCGTATTGTGTGTGTGTGTGTGTATGTGTGTGTCCATGTGTGTGTGTGTCCATGTGTGTGTATATATGTATGTGTGTGTATGTGTGTGTGTGTGTGCTTATGTGTGAGTGTCACGTGTATGTCTGTGTTTATGCGCCTGTGTTTATACGTGTGCTGTGAGTGTGTGTGTATGTGTGTGAGTGTGTTTGTGCTCGCACGCACGCGTAACAGAGCGAGTATTTGGCCATGAAATTTGAAGATTACTAAGAATACCCACATGTGTGCTTTCCTAAGTGCACACATCAGTGTTGCGTGCACCCACACCCATGCGTATGCGTGTGTACCCACGCGCGTGTGTGCGGTTTCAGCAGCAGAATTTAGGTATACATATAATACTTTCATCCTGTAAATGAAACAACACTAAACCATTCTTGTCATTGCTTAAGGAGTATTCTTGCGTATACATCTATTCAAGGTTTGGTTGAGTTTTTGTTGTCTAACTTGTTCTTGTTGTTGCTGTTGACGGTGGTGGCGATGGTGGCGGTGGCTATTTCTTTGGAAAAAGTTAACTCTGTGCGTGGTTTCAAGAGCAATGGTTAAAAACTGTGGGAACAAAGTTACAAGCTTGGAGCAAACCAATGCAACGTTCTGCCAGACTGAGTGAGAGACAAGTTTAACTAGAAAGGGAAGACATCTTTTTTTCACCTAGGCATTTTTTTCCCCTTCCTATTGTTTATTTTCATGGCACAAAGAGGCACGAGCGGTGTTGGAATCTGAAAATCTCTCACCAGCTGTTTGGAGATGGAGAACCGCTGACATAACAAAAGCCCATGGTGCTCTCTCGCTCTAATTAGCTCCATGTGTGGTCTGGTTTCACAACTGTCTCATAACTGTCTGACAACACTCACTAGTCACTCGCTTGCTCGAACTGAGTTTGTCAAGTCAGAGAACGAAGACAGGCGTGGCGAAAACATGTTACGATTACAACAAGAACAACTGAAGACAAGAACAAGAATGGCATCACCACCACCACTAACGTACAAGTCCAAGTTCTTTCCCCTGCAGTCACAGTGTCAGTAATTTTAGAACTGGAGCAATAAATAGCCAATTCTCCATAGAGCCACCCATGAAAAGAGGCTTTGCACTGTTGCCCAATCACTTCTGTAGGGATTAGTAATCTATCACTTTCTCAGTCTCCTTCCATTGTGGCTCTGTTTGTATGAACCTGTATGCCTGTGTGTTTGTTTGTTTGTCTGTCTGTCTGTCTGTCTGTTTGTCTCTCTCTCTCTCTCTGGCTGGATGTAAAAAGTAGTATCTGGCTTATGCCAATATTTTCAAATATAAAAGAAAAGAATGCTCCTGTTTTCTGTCTGTCTGTATATGTATTTCTTTTTCCCTGTCTGTCTTTCTCTGTTTCTCTCTGCCTCTGCCTGTCTCTCAGTTTCTGTCTGTCTGTCTGAGTCTGTGTCTCTCTCTGTCTCTGCTTCTTGTTTCTCTGTCTCTGTGTCTCTCTCTGTCTCTGTTCTCTCTCTTTCTGTATGTCTTCTCTGTCTGTCTGTCTGCTCATCTCTGTCTCTCTGTCTCTGCTCTTCTGTCTTCGTCTTCTCTTCCTCTCACTCTCTCTCTCTCTCTCTCTCTCTCTCTCTCTCTCTTTCATCATCAATTTTTGCGGTCAGCAGCAACAGCAGTTCTGATGTTTCCGTCATGATCAATCACAACTCATCAGCAGCAATATCATCTTCTTCTTCTCCTCATTGGACATCACTGTCATCATTACCATTGTTGTCATTATTATTATTATTATTATTATTATTATCATTGTCATCATAATAACTGTTGTCATCATTATCACCATCATCGTTTTTATCATATTCTTCTTCTTGTTCATTTCCCTCCTCCTTAATCTCCTTTACGTCTTTACACGAGGACCGTTAAATCATGGAATTATTTTCTCTGCCTCCTTCCTGCCTCCATCTTCCCTTCTGTAGTCCCTGTATTCTCCATGGACCACAGACAAAGTTGAGTAGGTCTGTATTCTCCATGGACCACAGACAAAATTGAGTAGGTCTGTATTCTCCATGGACCACAGACAAAGTTGAGTAGGTCTGTATTCTCATGGGCCACTGACAAAGTTGAGTAGGTCTGTATTCTCCATGGGCCACAGACAAAGTTGAGTAGGTCTGTATTCTCCATGGACCACAGACAAAGTTGAGTAGGTCTGTATTCTCCATGGACCACAGACAAAGTTGAGTAGGTCTGTATTCTCCATGGGCCACAGACAAAGTTGAGTAGGTCTGTATTGTCCATGGACCACAGACAAAGTTGAGTAGGTCTGTATTGTCCATGGACCACTGACAAAGTTGAGTTGGTCTGTATTCTCTATGGGACACTGACAAAGTTGAGTAGGTCTGTATTCTCCATGGACCACAGACAAAGTTGAGTAGGTCTGTATTCTCCATGGACCACTGACAAAGTTGAGTAGGTTTGTATTCTCTATGGGCCACTGACAAAGTTGAGTTGGTCTGTATTCTCCATGGACCACAGACAAAGTTGAGTAGGTCTGTATTGTCCATGGACCACAGACAAAGTTGAGTAGGTCTGTATTCTCCATGGACCACAGACAAAGTTGAGTTGGTCTGTATTCTCCATGGACCACTGACAAAGTTGAGTAGGTCTGTATTCTCCATGGGCCACTGAGCTAGGCGCCATTAGAATGTCTTCAAAGGAGAAGATTACTGCCCTCGTTGAAAATCGTTTATCAAATTCCCAGACCTTCCAGACGCCCAGCGTGACTGCTAAAAGCATGACCAGTGGGCTCTTTAACAACATGAGCAGCAACAGCTACACCATTAAGGCGCTGATTCACTGTCAGACACTGTCATAGGACAAACGTACAACAATGTTTGATCTTTTGGGAATCGACAGAAAAAATGACATCACCATCTGGAAATGTGTAACCTCTGATGGGTCTCTTGTGTTCTGAAATTCATGAGAAACAGACGTGTGATAAC
>CM060305.1:94911750-94916750 GCA_030674185.1 Monoplex corrugatus | reverse complement strand
GATGGCCATCACAGTGATTAACTAAACGTATGTCCAGAGTAGTAAAAACAAAAAGGATTTGTCTTGTGGAGTAAAATCAGCAATTACACCGTTCACTTAATTCCAAGTCATTCATTGACTTTTTAGACAGTCTGAATGGTTACGAGCTCACTTCATTGACTGACAGTATGCGGGCTTTGTCCACAATTGTAAAACAATATGCTAAGGTAATCTAAATTCTATATCACAGTGACCCCAACGTTCAAGCGAATAGAAACTAGAAAAACATGAAAATATAAGAACATCACCATCATCATCATGTGCCCTGCTGCATAATGTTGCCGATCATGGCCCTCCACACGAATCTATCCCTTGTCGCTGCAAGTACATCCTCCACCCTCTCTGTCCTCAGCCGCCCTGCAAGTCCGTCCGATATTTTCTCCCTCGGTCTACCTGGCGCTCTCTTTCACTCCAGCTTTCCTGTTGTGAGTAGGTGCTCTAATTTCTCTTGCCTCAAAAATGTCCTATAAATGTTGGTTGTCTTTTCCTAATCTTCTTCATTAATGTTCTTTTTGTGTCTGCCTCCTTTAAGACTGTCTCCTTTGTTTTCTTTGCTGTCCATGGAACTCTCAATATTCTTAGAAACCACGTTTCTTTTGCCTCAATCTTTTTCTGATTTTGGGTGTTGACTGGTTTTGGTTGGCCATGTTTATCTTGGTTTATACAATGTTTATACGATGGTGGTTTCCTGTTGTCTTCCATCGTTTTTGTATGGACTCTCCGATAGCCTTTGTCCTTCCGGCGACTACCCATGAGGCAGTGGAGATGATTTTCTGTCAGGGTTTACTCCCTTGGCCTGGTTTTCTCCGGAGATAACCACAAGGCAGTGGTGTTTTTCTGTAAGGGTTTACTCCCTTAGCATTGGTCTCTCCCGAGGCACCCACAAGGCAGTGGTGCTATTCACTCTGTTCGTTTGTTTCAAAGTCATTCATCTATGTACTAAGTAGACACTCCGAAAGACCTATGCATGTAGCAAGAAGACAACCACAGTGGCTACGAAAATTCGTCCGGAGATGTAAAAACAACACGCCAAAGATAGCATTGTCCATTAAGGTAAGATCTAAACATGTTTTCTTGCCACTCAGCCTTTGCAGACTTCTCAGAAAACGTATGTTTAGAAGCTCAGTATATATAGTGTGCGACAAAATGTTCGTCCAGTGAGGAAAAAGCAGCATGCCAAATGTATATCCAGTAAGCTAAAGTCAACAAATCTCGCCGTTCACTTGTACTGCAAATCGCTCATGGACTTAGCAGACTCTCCAAAACATGAATGGCGTTAGAATGTAACCATGGTGACTGATAGCATGTGTCTTCAGAGCGGTAAAAACAACAGTCCAACAGTTTGTCAAGCGTGCAAGATTCAACAACTATACCTTTCATGTGAATTTCAAACAACTATTGGCACTGGAAACCGTGTTCCACCAGTTGCAAAAAGATCTGTCAATGATGTTTCCAAATCAAGATCTGAAAAAAATTCTCTCCTTTCCATGCTGCGTTGTTTCTACGCCTATGAGTTCGGCAAACGTGGAAGTCTTGATCCTGTGTGGTTTGAGGACAGAAACGAAGATCTGTCAGAACCAGTCAGTGTAGCTAAGTGGTTAGCGCAAAGGACTACTGACTGGAAGCTCGTAATGTTCAAACCCCTATCAATCCAAAACGTTTCTTCGGATTTTTAAAAAGTTTTTTTATTTTTTTACTGCCACTGCCTCCTACTTAAAGTTGACTGTGCCATGGGCTTGCTGGGAAGAATGGGATGACACAGGCGATTTTCTTCTACTTTATAGTATGATGGTGTTCCATTTTTCTTACCAGGGGGCCGGTGTCTGTATCTCTCAGGCCTGGTTAACACTACGTCACGCAGCCTCCATCTGAAATATGTGTCACAGAGAGAAAGAGAGACAGAGACAGAGACAGATTGACAGACAGACACAGAGACAGATTGACAGACAGACAGGGAGATTGAGAGACAGACAGATTGAGAGACAGTCAGATAGAGACGGAGATTGAGAGACAGACAGAGACAGAGACAGAGAGACAGACATAGAGACAGGCAGACGAACAGACAGACAGAACAGGGAGACACAGAGACAGAGAGACACAGAGACAGAGCGACAGAGACAGAGACCGCGAGACAGAGATAGAGACAGCGACATAGAGAAGAGACGAGACAGAGACAGAGATAGAGACAGAGACAGAGAGAAACAGAGACAGCGAGACAAAAAGACAGAGACAGAGAGACAGACACACAGACAGAGAGACAGAGATAGAGACAGACAGAGACAGACAGCAAGACAGAGAGAGAGACAGAGACAGACACACAGACAAATGCACAGAGACACACAGAGAGAGATCTAGTTCCCTCTCACATGTGTTGACGAAAGGGTGAACGAGGTTGATGAGCAACCAATGGAAGAGCCCTGGAACTTGAATGAGAACTTCTGACAGGTGTGTGTGTGTGGCTGTTGGCTGATGTGAGGTATGTCTGGTGTAGGTGTAGGTTTCGAGAACGGGTTTTATTGTGGGCCAGATACTTTCTGCGGTCGGTTGATGTATTTCTCAGGTTGTGGCCGACATGTTATGGTAATTAGTACTTTATAGCGCGCGGAGATGGGCTGGTAATGATGGTCATTGTTCTGTGTATGTGTGTACACATGAGCGCTTGTGCTCGCTCCCACATCTCTGTCTCTGTCTCTGTCTCTGTGTCTGTTTGTCTGTCTCTCTTTCTCTCTCCGTCTCTTTGTCTCAGTCTCTGTCTCTCTCTGTATGTGTGTGTGTGTGTGTGTGTGTGTGTGTGTGTGTGTGTGTGTGTGTGTGTGTGTGTGTGTGTGTGTGTGTGTGTGGTGTGTGTGTTGTGCATGGTCAGAAAACGGAGATTGAGAATACAATTGCACTCTTCTAAATCCTTTCTCTTTCTCAACGCTGCAAAAATGTCTTGTGCTCTCACATCTGTGATGAATGCATGTAATCATTTCTAGATGACAAGATCTACATTTAATGCCTATCACTGTTTCTCTCGATTATATATATATATATACATAATTATATATATATATATAATATATATATATATATATACACACACACACATATATATATAATATATATATATATGCAATATATATACATAATAATAATAATAATAATAATAATCATTAGTGTTCACGGCCCCATTTCTTCCCCTTAGAAGTGTCTGACCTCGAGACTAAACAAGACAACTGCCACCGTCAGCTCTACTGAACTCCCTCACTCTTAAAAATCGAGGCTGATACAGTATGTTATGCTTTTAATCTTGTGTTAAAAACAGGTGAGGTGAGATCACCATTCGGATCCCCTGTGGGGATGTCGGGGGCTCTTACACTACGAATAGTATCCCCACCTTCTGGAAATTCTGTGCTAGAAATTTCCTCTTTTCAGTCACTGTCTTTGTTTCTGTCTTGTTCCTTGGTTTTCTGTCATTTCTTCTTATCATTTTCTGCCTTAATGGTCCATTTACCTGTACGTGTTCTTAGGATTGAGAATTGGGAACATGTATTAAATGTGTTATTGGCTCTAGGAAGGTGAGATATGCGGAATCATTTCAGGTAATGTAGGCCTGTGATTTGGTGTCCTTAGGTATGCTTAAATTTATGTTCAGGTGTGTTTTTTTTAATTCCCCTGTGCGATAAATTGAACGGAGTTGTCAACGCCAGGGGCATGTCCTTAGTTTATTTGCACGAATGCATTAATGTATGTACTTAATTTTTTTTCCATTGTGTTTTGCCGTTTAAGTATTGTTTGTTTTGAAATGGTTACAGCCCTGGTATGGCTTCATGCAGTCGGCTGGGCTTTAAACAACAATAGCAATAACGATCATTCGGACAGATCTTAGCAGCGTATGCCTACACAAACAAGACAGAAAGAAACTGATACTTGGCTGACAGCTGATCTTCTCATCACCCGTGTGAGTGTAGGTGCCATCAACACCTAATCAGAATGGATGGTATAGTCATCATTAAAAGTCGGTCATGGTACAAGCAAAGCCTTAAGAAAACCGTAAGTTTCTTTGAGTTTTCCACGATGCCAGCGACTGTCAAATTATGTTTCTAAACGTCTTTCTTAGTGATAAAATCAGCATGATGTGTACGTCTTTCGAACGTTCAGTTATTTCTAATTTCATAGATTCATTAGAAGATCTACCAAAGCAACAGACAAAACTTATGTCCAGAAAAAAAAACAACAACAAAAAACAACTACAATAGCCAACATGTAAAAGGTTAGTCTAGCAGAAGCAAATCAGTAATATTGCTGTTCACTTGAATTCCAGATCATTCATCGACTTAACAGACTTCTTTAAAGAGAGAGAGAGAGAGAGAGAGAGAGAGAGAGAGAGAGAGAGAGAGAGAGAGAGAGAGAGAGAGAGAAACAGACAGACAGACTTACAGACAGACAGAGACAGAGGAAGACAGACATACAGAGAGAGACACACACATGGAGAGAGACAGACAGACAGACAGACAGACAGACAGAGAGGGTGGTTAAAAGTTTACAACATGCTTTACAAGACAAAACAAAACAAAACAAGAAGCAGAAAGGTAAAATCAACACGCCCCAAGTTTGTCCAGCACGCTAGAATCAACAATCAGGACTTTCATGTGAATTCCAGCCCCTGTCAAGACTGGGGCAATGTTTCTGTCTTAATTTTTCCAGCAGACTCGAAAACCTGAGGGATCTAATGCAGATTTCAACAAGACTATCTCGTTACCGTACAGTGTTGTTTCTGAGTCCAGCAAGCGTGAAAGTCCTGTATAATTTCAGGCCATAGATGAAGATTTATTGCAGAAATGTTTGTTTCAATTTTTCCATACGGAGATACTGCGGTCAGACAATTCCACATACACTATGCTGCCTGAAGAAATGTTCGAACTGATGTTAGCAAATGCTACCAACCTGTGCAAAAACCTTATACAACGGCAAGGTCTTGA
>CM060305.1:94904250-94909250 GCA_030674185.1 Monoplex corrugatus | reverse complement strand
ACGTTGCCATAATGTCTTCTAAAAGTTGACCTTTGACTCCATATTTTTCAAACACATTCCACTGTTGGCATCTTTTCACTCTATCAGATATTTTCTCCTTATCAAGAAATGTCATAGTCAATACCCTGATGTATTGAATTGTTTTCACACAACTGCCTCAGCGCAAAAATGTGTCTGTACATTCTCTTACTCTTCTGAACCCAGACTGGGTCTCACTTAGATGGGTTTCTACAACAGGCCTTGTCCTTCGCTCCAAAATGTTTGCAAACATTTTACCCACATGCCTTAACAGGGATATTGCTCTCTAGGTTCCACAGTCCCGTTTGTTTCCTTTTTTTCTCCCATAAAGATGCAACAGTTGCTCGTTGTGAGCCAATTGAATCGTTTCTGTCTTGCCATGCTTTGTTGAAGATTCTGTGTAATCACTCGACAGCAGCACCTTCACAAGCTTTGACTACTTCTGACGTTATGCCATCCACATCTGGCGCTTTGTTCTCGGGGCTTTTACTGATGACTTCTTTATCTTTACTTTCTAGTACTGATATTCCAGATTTCCGGCGTAAGAAGGCATAAAAGTTCCTAGACTGGCTTAGCCTGAAGGATTGAGCAGTTCTTGAAAGCACTCTTTCCAAAGCTGTTTGATGTTTCGCCCATCAAAATTTGGTTCCCCATGTTTGCTGTTGATTGTTGTTGTTGGGTTGAAAGGTTCTCCTCGTGTACGTGTGCTTTTCACGCTTTTGTAAAACTGTCATGGGTTCCCTTTGCATTTCTTTGCCAACTGTTCCCCATAACTCCTCCATGAGTCAGCCTTTGATGCTTTGGCTGTTCTCTTTGCTTCTTGTCTGGTTTTCCTGTACTCAGTAGTCCTGTTCATTTCTTGTCTTCTGCCACTTTTTAACCCTTTGACTCCCGCACAATGTCCACCAGCATCCGGAATTGTTAAACCATGCCAGCATAGCAAAAACTTAACCCTTTGATTCCCTCACCCAATCCACTAGCTTCCCGCAGGAAGCTGGTGGATAGAGTGGCCCCCTACAACTGGTGGATTGGGTGCGGGAGTCAAAGGGTTAAATGCTGATTTCTTATCCTTTATTGATTGTTGTAGATGTAGAAGTCAACATTTTATTACAATTTAATTTCATAACTTCTTTGACATTGTATGTGTAATGGTTATTACTGTCACCGTTATTTTTGTTTAAAGCCCAGCCGACTGCGTAGAGCCATATCAGGGCTAATGTAATGGTTCATCTGTTTTTAACATGCTTATATTATACGACGTATGTATATAGTATAACAAGGACTACCTGTAAGACATGCCCAGGGGGACCTAACGCTACAATCGTTGAGTTATTAAGTGTTTTGAAATTTAAAGTGAATTCCATTCAACCACTGTCGACACTGAAGACAGTGGTTTTGTTTGTTAGTTTGTTTGTTTGTTTGTTTGTGTGTGTGTATGTGTGTGTGTGTGTGTGTGTGTGTTGTGTGTGTGTGTGTGTGTGTGTGTGTGTGTGTGTGTGTGTGTTTGTGTCTGTGTCTCTGTGTGTGTTGTGTGTGCGTGTGTGTGTGTGTGTGAGTGTTTTCTGCCTCAACCATTCACCACAGACATAAGATATGTTTATGACAAGTGACAATGAGGAGCCAAAAACATCTCTCAGTTGAGTGCAGTTTACTTTTATCCCTAGGAATCTGGCAGAATTGACAGACCTATACAGATCCGGGACAATGAAGAAGCACTTAATAGGATGGACCTTTACTAACTGTGGATCAAAGTGTGAACCACTGAGGGGTCGCGAATGCAAAAGTTTGGAAGTCATGGCACCAAGGTCAATGTTACAGGAAAAGAACGCGCGCGTGCGCGCGCACACACACACCACACACACACACACACACACACACACACACACACACACACACACACACAAAACAAAAACAAACAAAAAAACACACCAAAATCAGGACCTTTTCAGAAGGTCGCTGAACAGCACTTTCTCAAGAATTTCAGATAATGTTCACATTCCGTTTTCTGTTATGGCTGTCTGTAGCTACCATTGTCCTCGCTTCACATCAACTTTTCTTGTATACGATGCTTCTTCAAGGTCACAGCGGCCCACAAAAGTATAAAACCTGGATTTTCTGTAATGATTTCTGTGCAAACGGGAGATCATTAGAATGACTTGGCCAGTACATTGTTTATATATTTGTATATTTGTTTGTTTGTTTATTTATGTATTATTTTCATCATTATTATTATTATCATTATCATCATTATATTATTATCATTATCATTATTATTATTACCAGTGGTAGTAGTAGTAGAAGTAGTAGCAGTAGTAGTATCAACGGGCAGGATCTGAGACACGATTATAAAATGGAGTAGATTAACATCTTATTTGTCAACGATATAGATATTAGCCCAATGGCCAACTTACGTATCGACCGTTGCTGATCTATTTATAGCAACCAAAAAACAGGATACTGTAAAGGAATTATCATTCACCAAAGTAGACAACAACAACAACAAACACAACGAAAAAACGCCTTGTTAGCTACAAGATTAGGATTAGGATTTTCTACCGTAAGCCTGATCTCAACCCTGAACTTCATCCCGTCATCAAAGCGATATGGAATGGCCGTCCCTCAGTGGAAAGCGTTCCCGTTAGCTGAAAGAAGGGACATCTTGCATTGCAAACCATGTTAGCAGAGCAAACACTTAACCCTTTGATTTCTTCACCCTATCCATCAGCGTCCTGCAGGAAGCTGCCGGATAGAATGATGGAGTCAAAGGGTGAAGTTTTTGCAGTCGGTGGATAGGGTTCGGGAGTCAAAGGGTTAAAGACCTGTTCGAGAGCTCCGGTTCCAGTGCAGTTGTTTGAAGTCTCCATCAGATATGTGTAGTGTTGAAAAGCCGAACGACGTTAATGAACAACAGTGGAAGGAGTTGTTGAATGGGTTCTTGCGACACAGGAATGAATTTATTTGTTGTTACGAAACGTGTCTGTATGTATGTGTGTGTGTGTGTGTGTGTGTGTGTGTGTGTGTGTGTTTGTGTGTGAGCGCGCGCGAATGTGTGTGCGTATGTGTGTGTGTGTGGGGTATATGTGTGTGTGTGTGTGTGTGTGTGTGTGTGTGTGTGTGTGTGTGTGTGTGTGTGTGTGTGTTCTGTGTGTGTGTGTGTTGTGTGTGTGTGTATGTGTGTGTGTGTGTCGATGGCTCACTACTGTAGATTTCAACGATTTAGCAAAGAGTGTGCACATTTTAAATCATTTACAGATCAGTTTATGTTCGCAGCTTTTGTTCACCCACCCACACACCCCTCACACGCCACACACACAACACTCTGAACCTCACAAGCAGTGTTCGCCTTTGACGGGTTTAACTGCTAAGGGGAAAGAATCGCTATTCGTATTGTGTATCACATTGTTGTCTCCCTTTACCTTGTCACACCATGCTGCATCGCTGAGTACATTGAGAACTCGAAAACATTTTGTTACTCAAAGACAGTAACATTAGGTCTCACTGGATCTGTTTTGCAGCTAGCCCTTGCTATGAGAGGGAGAGGGAGAGGGAGAGGAGAGGGAGAGAGGGAGAGGAGAGAGAGAGAGAGCGAGAGAGAGAGAGAGAGAGTATTAATTGCATTTGAAGGGAATGGGTTTATAAAAGTGAGACAACATATACCAGTGACGAGTTGATATACTAAACACACATTCATCAGTACTTTCATAATTATATAAAACACATAACAACAGTATTAAAGCAGAGAAAAATGGGGACGTACTCTCTTTTTATCTTTTCTGATTTCCAGTTAAAGTAAAAAAAAAATTTTTTTTTAAAAACCCAGTGAATAAGTATTTCAAGAAATAAATAAACTGTAGAAATAGTAGTAGCAGTGATAGTAGTAGTAGTAGTAGGAGGAGGAGGAGGAGCAGAAGTGGTAGTGGTAGTATTAGCACATGTAGTAATACTAATAGTAGCAGCAGCAGTAGTAATAGAAGTAGTCGTAGTGCAAGTGTTGTTACAGTCATACCAATATTAATAGGATGCTGATGTTAAATTAAGCGTTTGATATTATTCGAAGCTTTTTAGTAACAAAGCATGCCGAAGTGCCTTCTTACCGAACAGAACTACTGGACTACTTTTATTATTTATTTATTCACTTATTTACTTACTTACTTGCTTGCCTACTTGCTTATTCGTTTATTGTGTGTTTGGAAATGGGAGTCAAATTTTCTTCGAGGTCTTTTACAAATTATTTGATTCCTTTGTCCTGTTAAAGAGAATGAGGTGTGTGTGTGTGTGTGTGTGTGTGTGTGTGTGTGTGTGTGTGTGTGTGTGTGGTGTGTGTGTGTGTGTGTGTGTGTGTGTGGTGTGGTGTGTGTGTGTGTGTGTGTGTGTGTGTGTGTGAATCGTTTGTTGTTGATGCTTCTGTTTTTGAAGCAATGGGAAAGAGCAAAACGTCAACGTTCGCCGTTGTTTTATGTAATGTGGTGATCAGGTATCTGTGGCGTTTAAAGATGATGTAGATGATAATGATGATGAAAATGACGTTTATGGTGACGAGGAACATTAAAGGTGTTCACGTTCCCTCTCTGTCTCTGCCTCTCTCTCTCTTTTCTCTCTCTCTCTCTCTCTCTCTCTCTCTCTCTCTCACACACACATCTAACTCTCTCTCCCTCACACACACACACACCCCCCCCCACACACACACACCACACACACACACACACACACACACACACACACGTATATATAAACACACGCGCGCACGCGCGCATACAGACTCATCATGCAAACCGAAATGAAAATGAAATACGTAAGAATTAAACCTAATTCTTTGAAAATGCATTCACTCATCTGTTTTACAACAAGTCGAAAAGAAAACTGCTTCCTTGAATTTTTTGCTTGTTTGAAATACATGATTATATGAAACATCGTTTGATATATAACAAAACACTGAGGTAAATCACTAAGATGACCAGTTAAATACACACACTGTTTACATA
>CM060305.1:94886750-94899250 GCA_030674185.1 Monoplex corrugatus | reverse complement strand
TTCCTCCTCCTCCGCTTCTCTATTTTCCACCTGTGGAATGGATTTACGGGCGGAAGAGGGGGCGCCTGCATCACTGTCATGTCTGTCTTTTGGTTGGAACTTATTGAGCAGTCCCTTCAATAGGCTGCCCTTGCGAGAGGTCTCTGTGGCTCCCTGTATTTGCACCTGCTGCTGTTCTTGTGGCTCCTGCGACTGCTGCTGTTGTTGCGCCGAGGACCTCTCTGGGGGTGGTAAAATTGATGATAATGTTTTTGTGAATATAATAGAAATAGAAAGCAAAAATAAAGGGTTGGAGCTAAACAGCAAAAAGATGGAAGTCATGGTAATCAGTAAAAAACATGAAATCCCCTCATGCAAAATAACAGCAAACGGCACAACTTTGAGACAAGTTGATAAGCCTAAATACCTGAGAATGGTCATCTCACCAGACGGCAGATGCACATCAGAAATAGCAAGCAGAATCGACCAAGCCAAAACAGCATTCAAGAAGATGAAAAGCATTCTTACCGACAAATGCCTATCAGTTAACATCAGAAAGAGAGTTCTTGAATGTTATGTAGAACCAATATAATGCTATATGGTTGTGAGGCGTGGACAGTCAACATGCAAAGCCAGAACAAGATTGAGGCAACCAAACTATGGTTCCTAAGAAGAATGTTGAGAGTTCCATGGACAGCAAAGAAAACAAACGAGACAGTCTTGATGGAGGCAGACACAAGAAGATCATTGATAAGGAAGATTAGTAAAAGACAATTAAAATTTAT
Source organism: Monoplex corrugatus (assembly GCA_030674185.1). NCBI lineage: Eukaryota > Metazoa > Mollusca > Gastropoda > Littorinimorpha > Ranellidae > Monoplex > Monoplex corrugatus. The sequence goes on along the minus strand of CM060305.1, from coordinate 94,898,486 downwards.
AAACATTTTATGAGGAAAGGGGAATTAGAGCACCTGGTCACAAAAGGAAAGCTGGAGAGAAAGAGAACGCCGGGTAGACCCAGTGAGAAAATATTGGACGGACTTGCAGGGGTGGCTGAGGACAGAGAGGGTGGAAGATGTGCTTGCGGCGACAAGGGATTGATGCATATGGAGGGCCATGATCGCCAACGCCATGCGGCAGGGCACATGATGATGATGATGAATGTTTTTCAGGGCACATGATGATGATGATGAATGTTTTTCAAGGAGGAAGAGGAAGAGGACAAAGAGTGAGAGCTGGAGTAAGGAAGAGGAAAATGAAAATTGAAGAAGTGGTAGAAGGAGGAAGAAGGAGGAAGAGGATGAAAAAGGGAAAGAGAGAGGAAGAAGAGAAGGGAAAAATGATATGAAGTGATAGAAGAAGGAAGAAATGGACGAAAAAAAAAAAGAAAAAAAAAAGAAATATAAAAAAGGACAACCAGTCGCAGTGATGCAGTGATTTGTGCAACAGACTGCTGATTGGAAAGTTGTAGGTTCGAATCACATTAAATGATCAATTCTGTCAAAATCATGGCGGTTTTTTATTGACTCTAGCTGGCTTCTAGCTACCCAAAGTGAAGTGTGCTATGGTTTTACTGGGAAGACTGGAACTCTGTAGTCGAACCTCCTCCACTCCACGGTCATTCAAGGTGTTATTCAAATCTCTTGACCAACGCTGCAAGTGTCTGTATTTCTCGGCCTGACTGAAGCCAGGATATGATAAGGTTGAGAGCACACAGTCTAGCTCCTGAATGGAACTCCCCATAGAATCACGATTATCATCTCTATCATCTTCATAATCATCATTAGACAGAGATGCCAACCTCTCTGAACTCTTTATATGGAAAATTTGAAATTTTTAGGAACATTTAGATTTTTTAGGAACACTTATCTACAGACTATATGAACTATGCACATACTTGAAAGTAAATTTAGATTGTGAACATTTTTTCCAGATTCTGTGGCCATTAACCTTTTGACTCTCGCATCCTGTCCACCAATATCCTGCATCGCCAACCACGCTAGCAAAGCAAGAACTTAACCCTTTGACTCCCTCACCCTATCCACCAGTTTCCTGCGGGAAGCTGGTGGATAGGGCTAGGGAATCAAAGGGTTAAGTTTCTGCAGTTGGTGGATAGGGTGCAGGAGTCAAAGGGTTAATGTGGTGTGGGAAACGGGATAGTTAAAAAGAGAAAGCGTGAGAGAGAGAGAAAAAAAAAGAAAAGAAAAAAGAACAGCTCTCGAAACGAGGGAGTGGGGTGGGGAGGGAGGGCAGAACAAGAAATAGTAGTACAAGAAAAAGAAGACGAAGAATTAATGAAAATAGAAGAATAGGACAAGAAGTGGGGGTGATGAGGAAAAAAAAAAAAGGATAGGCTTGTACTGGTTTCTTCTGTTCCTAGCTATACTGGACACCTGCGGGTAATCTCAGCTTGGTATGAACGAAGATGAACAAATGAATAACACAATGATTTACAAACTGACCACGTAGCTAGCCAATTAACTAACTGACTGAATGACTGACTGACTGACTGACTGGCTGGCTGGCTCAGTGACTGGCTGACTGACAGACTGACCGACTGGCTGGGTGGCTGGGTGACTGACTGATGACTGATTGACTGACTACTGACTGATTGACAGATTGACTGACTGACTAACTAATAAACAAGCATATCATCATGGCATAGCATTGTGAACGAAGATTCAGGAACATCTCATCTCATCTGTCGACATCACCGGGCGCAGTGTTGGCCGCTGCAGTCAATGACACTGTATTTGTTCCAGTCTTCGCTGGCCCTGCTGACTTCATGGATTCTCATGCCGCTGGATTCGGTGATGTTGCCAATGAGAGAAGCTGGTGACCTGCCCTTTTTTTCCCCTTAGTTTTGACTTGAAAGACAGTCTTCATAAGGTCAGTCAGTGTGTTGGTTTCGTAGCGCATGGCCTACATATCTTAATTTTCTTTCATTTATTAATGATAGTAGTTTTCGTGCTGTTCCCAATTCGTTTACTATGCTTTCATTTGTTCTTCTCTCTTTCTATTCAGGAACAGGGAGGAAAAAATTCACTGAAGGCGCATTTTGTGGCTGACGAGGCCTATGCGGGGTAGGCAAGTCCTTCCACAGTGACTGGAGGTGAAGGTCTAGTTTGAGCAGGGTGTGTACGGTCTTGCCTCTTTCATCTACTCCTCTATATTTTTGCTATTGTTATTATTTTTTTTTTCTAAAGCCCAGCCGTCTGCATAGAGTCATATCAGGGCTATAACCGTTTTAAAACATACACAGCACTTCAACAGGAAAACAAAATGGTAAAGAAAATACAGTATACACATCAACGCATTCGGGCACATAATCTAAAGCAATGCCCCTTGCGTTGAGCACTCCGTCCAATTTATCACACAGGGGAATTAAAAACATATCGAATACAAATTTAAACACAACTAAGGACACTAAAACATTTCTAAAAGCGGGACAAAACTACCTAACATTGCTTCTGCATATGTCACCTCCCTAGAGCCAAATATGCCCTTAACTCATGTACCTAATTATCAATCCTAAGAGAAAATACGTAAGATTTTTTTCGAACACATACCGGTGAATGGACCAGCAAAGCAGAAACAAAGAGAGTGACAGAAAAGAGGAAACTTCTTGCACAGAATTTCCAGAAGGTGGGTATACTCTTTACACTAAAAGAGCCCACGACATCCCCACGGGGATTCCTCTACACTTAACAACTTGGTAAATAACTAAGTGATTAACTAACCAACTAATTAACTAAATCATTGGAAGGACTTCGTCAACGAGGCAAGTCGTAGAGGAAACATCTAACGTTACAAACTAGCAGTTTATTCCCCAGAAACTGACGGATTTGTTCTAGTTATCATTCTTGGGGGAGGGGGTGTAACATAATGGCTTTAAACTTTAGTTGAACTGTTACTTTCAAATCCGTACATTAGTTGAACTGTTACTTCAAATCTGTATTTAGTTGAACTGTTACTTTCAAATCCGCACTTTAGTTGAACTGTTACTTTCAAATCCGTACTATCTGAAACATTACACTATGGATTGGTTGAACTGTTACTTTCAAAGCCGTACTATCTGAAACATTACATTTTGGATTGTTGTTTTTAGTTGCAATGATTGTGGTGGTGGGTGATGATGGTACCAGTGGCGATAGTTGTGGATGTGACGGTGTATATGATGGCATTTTGGAGTCGTTCAGGAGGAGTTCATCGCGAAAGGAGAATTCCATATGCGCTCCGCCTACATCTTCCCATGTGGCAGACTCGTTGAGTCTGTGGAAAACTCCGTATGTCGTTATGGTCTTGAAAATAAATGGAGGGGACGGCAGGAAGGGATAACAGGATCTTTGACACGCTAAGCTGATACCACCAGAAAACTTAGTGCAATAAGATGGGCAACTGATGGCCCAGTTATTATGCTGCCGGCTGGAATCCAATTCTAGACATCAAATTGAGAATAATGGTACACGTGGTGGTGGTAGTGATAATGGTTTTGGTGATGGTGATTGTAGTGATATAGGTAAGTGATGGTGGTGGTGGTGCAGATGGTGGTGGTGGTATGGGCAGATGGTGGTGGTGGTGATATAGGTAGGTGATGATGTTGGTGGTGTAGATGGTGGTAGTGGTATAGGTAGGTGATGGTGGTGGTGGTATAGATGGTGGTGGTGGTGGTGATATTGGTAGATGATGATCGTGGTGGTGTGGTGGTATAGGAAGGTGGTGGTGGTGGTGATATAGGTAGGTGATGATGTTCGTGGTGTAGGTGGTGGTAGTGATATAGGTGGGTGATGGTGGCGGTAGAATAGATGGTGGTGGTGGTGATATTGGTAGGTGATGATGGTGGTGGTTGTAGTGGTACAGGAAGGTGGTGGTGGTGGTGATATAGGTAGGTGATGATGTTCGTGGTGTAGGTGGTGGTGGTGATATAGGAAGGTGGTGGTGGTGGTGATATGGGTAGGTGATGATGGTTGTGTAGATGGTGGTGATGACATAGATAGGTGGTGGTGGTGGTGATATAGGTAGGTGACGGTTGTGATGGTGTAGGTGGCGGGGATGATATAGATAGGTGATAGTTGTGATGGTGTAGATGGTGATGGTGGTATAGGTTGTTAGGTGGTGGTGGTGGTGGAGGTGGCGGGGTGATATAGGTAGTTAGGTGATGGTGGTGGTGTAGGTGGTGATGGTGGTGTGTAGGTGGTGATGGTGTAGGTGGCGGGGTTGATATAGATAGGTGATAGTGGTGGTGGTGGTGGAGATGGTGATGGTGGTATAGGTAGTTAGGTGGTGGTGGTGTAAGTGGCGGGGATTATCGATATAGGTTGGTGATGGTGTAGATAGTGGTGATGACATAGAAAGGTGGTGGTGGTGTAGGTAGGTGATGGTGGTTGTGTATTCGGTAGTGATGGGGTGTGAGTGGTGGCGGTAGTGGTGTAGGTAGTGCTGGTGGTATAGGTAGGTGATGATGGTGGTGGTGTACATAGTGGTGTTCGTATAGGTAGGTGGTGGAGGTGGTGTAGTGGTAGTGGTGGTGGTGGTGTGTGCTGGCAGTGGTGGTGGTGGTATAGGTAGGTGGTGGTGGTGATATAGGTGGGTGATGGTGGTGGTGTAGATAGTGGTGTTCGTATAGGTAGGTGGTGGTGGTGGTGGTGTGGTGTGGTGGTGGTGGTGGTGGTGGTGTGGTGGTGGTGGTGTGGTGGTGATGGTGGTGGGGTGATATAGTGGGTGATGATGGTGGTGGTGTAGATAGTGGTGTTCGTATAGATAGGTGGTGGTGGTGGTGTAGTGGTGGTGGTGGTGTGTGTGTAGTGATGGTGGTGTATAGGTAGGTGGTGGTGGTGGTGATATAGGTGGGTGATGATGGTGGTGGTGTGGTGTTCGTATAGGTAGGTGGTGGTGGTGGTGTAGTGGTAGTGGTGGTGGGGGTGTGTGGTGGTGGTGATATAGGTAGGTGGTGGTGGTGGTGATGGCCTTGGCTACACAAAATGAATGGGGAGGGAAACTTGTAGAATGGGCACAGATGAATGAGTTCATAGTAGGAAAAACCTGGTTTGAGCAGCCTAATAGAACAAAACGGACTTGGATGAGTCCAGAAGATAATACCAAAATCAGCTTGACTACATCCTGATTAATAACAGATTTAGAAATTCTTTACTGTCAGCAAACACACTACCAGGCGCAGACTGCAACAGTGACTACAATCCTGTAGTGGGACGATTTAGGCTTAAATCAAGGGAAAGGAAACAGACCAAAAGCAACATCAAACTAAATCTTGGACTCTTAAAGACAGATGAAGTGATACGTAAAAAATTTAACGTACATGTTCAAAACAAATTCAGTGCTCTGGAAGACGTTGGTGACAATGAAGAACAATGGACAAAGTTGAGAAATTCGATCAATGAAGCTTGTGAAGAAATCCCTAAAGTAGATAGAAAAACAAAAAAGAACTGGGTGACAAAAGAAATTTAGGCTTGATGGAGGAAAGGAGGAAGGCAAAGAGAAACGAGGAGATATACAGGAAGATAAACAAAGAAATCAGAAATAGGTGCAATTAAGCTAAGGAACCTTGGTTGCAAACAAAACGCAAAGAAGTAGAAGATCGACACAAAACGGATCCTCAGGGTATGTACAGACGAAGTGAAAAAATTTTCCACAGGAAAAATACATGCAAATCAACTGGTTGCTTAATTTCGAAAGATGGTACGCTTATCATGGAAAAAGATAAAATAGACAGATAGGGAGGGTACATCAAAGACCTTTTTGAAGATGACAGAAACGAAGAACACATTATAAGAAAGAACGTTGAAGAACCACCCATAATGAAAAATGAAGTTAGAGCAGCACTGAAAAAGATGAAACCAGGAAAAGCCCCAGGACCTGACAACATTACTACATAGATGATTGAAGCCCTGGAGGAATTTGGTATAGAAAATATAACAGTCCTCCTAAATGAAATTTATATGACACTGGAAAAATCCCCAAGATATGTCAAAATCAATTTTCATTGCACTTCCAAAGAAGTATAGAATGCGAACTACATCGGACGATCAGTTTGATCAGTCATGTAACAAAAATCCTATTAAGAATATTGAATAATCATGATGAGGACAAGGAATAGAACCAAAAGAAAAATAGCAGATGAACAGTGTGGATTTGTGGAAGGGAAAGGAACTATTAATGCCATATACATTATAACAACTATCATAGAGAGGTCAATCGAGATGAATAAGGATTCATATTTATGCTTCGTTGATAATACCAAGGCTTTCGATCGGATAAGACATGAAAAATTGATCAACCAACTAGAAAGACTCAATATTGATGGAAAAGATCTACAAATAATCAGAAATAAGTATTGGGAACAAACAGCTGCAATGAGAATAGAAAACGATATAAGCTCTTTCCAAAACATCGAAAGAGGAGTCCGACAAGGTTGTGTTTTGTCACCAGATCTGTTTTCATTTTGCACCGAAAACATTATGAGAAACCTAGAAGAAGACCCTGGATTAAAGTTTGGAGGAAAAATGATAAAACAACATTCGATACGCAGATGACACTGTGCTAATTACAGAAAATGAAAGGGACCTACAAAACCTTGTGAATATACTAGAAATAGAAAGTAAACAGCAGGAAGACTGAAGTCACGGTGATCAGTAAAAAACATGAAATCCCCTCATGCAAAATAACAGCAAACGGCACAACATTGAGACAGGTTGATAAGTTTAAATACCTGGGAACGATCATTTCACCAGACGGTAGATGCAAATTGGAAATAGCAAGCAGAATCGGCCAAGCCAAAACAACATTCAAGATGATGAAAAGCATTCTTAAGAACAAATGCCTATCAATTAACATCAGGCAGAGAGTTCTTGAATGTTGTATAGAACCAATACTGTTATACGATTGTGAGGCATGGACAGTCAACAAGCAAAGCCAGAACAAGATTGAGACAGCTGAGATGTGGTTTCTAGGAAGAATGCTGAGAGTTCCATGGACAGCAAAGAAAACAAACAAGACAGTCTTGATGGAGGCAGACATACGAAGATCATTCATAAGGAAGATTACGAAAAGACAGGCAACATTTACAGGCCATTTTATGAGGAAAGGGGAATTAGAGTACCTGGTCACAACGGGAAAGCTGGAAGGAAAGAGAGCACCAAGTAGACCCAGAGAGAAGATATTGGACGGACTTGCAGAGTGGCAGAGGACAAAGAGGGTGGAAGAGATGCTTGAGGCAACAAGAGGTGGAAGGCCATGATCGCCAACGCCATGTGGCAAGGCACCTGATGATGATGATGATGATGATGATAGTTGTAGTAGGAAAAAATGAAAGTGATATTGGTGATGATGATGGTGGTGGTGGTGGTGGTGGTGTATGTGTGAACCCGTGCTTGCTTGTGTGTGTGAATATGTGTGTGTTTATGTGTTCGTGCGTGCGTGTGTGTGTACGTATGTGTGTATGTGTGTGTGTAGTGGTGTGTGTGTTGTGGTGGTGTGTGTGTGTGTGTGTGTGTGTGTGTGTGTGTGTGTGTGTGTGTGTGTGTGTGTGTGTGTGTGTGTGTGTGGTGTATGCGTGTGTGTGTGAGTGAGTGTTCTGCTCTTAGTGGAAACGACCGCGAAGACAGGGCAATATGAATCCAAAATATTAGGCTTTGATTTAATTATGGGATCTGGTTTGTTTGTTTGTTTGTTTGTTTGTTTGTTTGTTTTTTATATCGAATATAGTGAATTTTGACCAAAAAAGAAACTGTTTAAAGTGTCAAACATTAAACACACACACACACACCCTCATGGAAAGACGGACGGACACAGCGGCCAAAACAAAGCTAGAAGTACAGAAAGGAGAGGCAACACACACACACACACACACACACACACACACACACACACACACACACACACACACACACACACACACACACACACACACACACACATATCAGTGACGATGAAGACAACACAGACGAATAATGACAACATTCAAAATTCACCCGCGACGGTACTGATAGAGGAGGCAGGAGGTGATCGTTTCTTCAAAAACAGTAAGACAACGACGACCAATATTACAGGTACTACCGCCACGGTCACTGCCACGGCTGGACTGTTGAACACAAGATCATACAGAGATACTTTTCAAAGACATGTAGATAAACATTTTATAAAAAAAATGAAGAGACAATGTGTGGGGGTACTCGATAGCGAGTAAGAGATGGAACTTGGTAGTTGTTTTGAAAACATGTAATTCATAATTCGTAAGTTGTTTTGAATTATATGCTGTGGCATCATCATCATCATGTGCCCTGCCGCATGGCGTTGACGATCATGGTCCTCCATATGAACATATCCTTTGTCGCTGCAAGTACTTCTCCCACCCTCTCTGTTTTCACCCACTGTGCAAATAGGCAGTGTAAAATTCGTAAAATTCAAATGATTATTTTTTTCTTTTCTTATTTTCTTATTTCACGTTTTTTGTCTCTACTTCTGCGCTGCATCTGTGACACCGACTCAACGCCGCTCATCATGAATCCACGACATATCAATTATCATCAACCCCATGTTCATTCAGTCAAAGAACCAGCGCCAGGAAGCCCACAGAAGCCAGTAGAGATTTCAAGCCCTCCATGGGAACACCTACCAGAGGATATCCGGCACTGCTACTGGATCAGTTCTGTGGAGTTCAACAGTGCCTGTTTCGATGCAGCTAACTAATCGTATGATGTTTTAAAATGTAGTCCAGTATTTTACCTATGTACCACATTTGCTGCACCCGAAAAAATAATTTATTGGGATAATAAATTCGTTCTTATTTATCTCTTGTCCTCTACTGTACCTAGTTACCCACAACCACATCTCGCTATCTTATCTCTGTCCCCATTCCTCATACTAAAATTCTTTCGCTCCCTCTTACTCAGTCTTAGCTTCTTTTTGATATGCTTTTGTTTGACTTGTTTTTATTCGTTTTCAAATACATAACATTTTACAAACATCTTGAAATGCATACAATGCATCATCAACAGATATAACAAAGTGCTTTTTTATGTTTGCTTGCCCATTCTGTTCAAGCAGAACTTTGAGCATGTGGTGTCCAATGCACCTCCTCTTATCAAGCAATCTTAGCCAATTGACTTGTCTTCTAGGAAGAGTATAACACACACTTAGCCCAGCTTTCCTCATCTGAGCGAGCCATCTCAACCAAATCGCATGTTTTTGAAGAAGAATACTGCATATGCTTAGTCTAGCTTTCCCTTACTCAGCTAACTATTTTGACCAACTGACACATCTTTAACCCTCTGACTCACGCCTCCTATCAACCAACTGCAAAAACTTGACCCTTTGTCTCCCTTACCCTTTCCACCAGCTTCCTGCAACTGGTGGAAAAGGTGTGAGGGAGTCAAAGGGTTAAGTTTTTGCTTTGGCAGCATGGTTGACAATGCAGGATGCCGTTGGATAGGGTGCGGGAGTCAAAGGGTTAAAGAAGAATTTATCACACGTTTAGGCTATATTTTTCCCCATCTGAGCAAGCCATCCAACCCAACTCACTTGTTTTGGAGGAAGAGTGTGAGCTCGACACCATAGGCCATGTCCCGCGACACGTCAAAGTTTCATCACTCGTCCAAATCCCTGACATGAAAGCCAAGCCGAGGTGGGTTCGACACTGGGAAGACGGCCCTGAACTGCAAAACAAATAAGCAAACAAACAAACAAAAGCCCTCACAGTCCGTTTGCAGCGAGCGCGTGAACGCGCGCGCGTGTGTGTGTGTATGTGTGTGATAAGTGTGTGTATGTGTGTTGTGTGTGTGTGTGTGTGTGTGTGTGTGTGTGTGTGTGTGTGTGTGTGTGTGTGTGGTGTGTGTGTGTGAGTGAGAGAGAGAGAGAGAGAGAGAAGACAGACAGACAGACAGAAAGAGAGAGAGAGAGACAGACAGACAGACAGACATATACGGAGAGAGACAGAGACAGAGTGAAAGACAAAGACAGATAGAGAGAGAATCGTGTGTGTGTGTGTGTGTGTGTGTGTGTGTGTGTGTGTGTGTGTGTGTGTGTGTGTGTGTGTGTGTGTGTGTGAGTGTGTGTGTGTTGCTGTTGTAGTTGCTGTTTGTTTGTTTGTTTGTTTGTTTTGTTGTTGTTGATGATGTTTGGGAGGGGGGAGGCTTTGCTTTGTGTGTGTGCGTGCGTCTCGCGCGCGTGCGCACGTGTGTGTGTGTGTTGTTGTTGTTGTTGTTGTTGTTTGTTGTTTGTTTGTTTGTTTTTGTTGTTGATGATGTTTGGGGGGCGTATTTGCTTTGTGTGTGTGTGGTGTGTGTGTGTGTGTGTGTGTGTGTGTGTGTGTGTGTGTGTGTGTGTGTGTGTGTGTGTGTGTGTGTGTGTGTGTGCGTGCGTGTGTGCTACTTTACGGCTTTTGAACCTTTCTTCTTTTAGACAATATTTGAGGTATATCTCATACAGCTACTATTCCAAACACTTCCAGCCTACAGAATGTTATTATTCATTTATGACAATTCCTCTCACTCAGATCAGACTGAAGATCTGACCTTTTTTAGTTCAATCCCAGCCTGCAACATTAAAAACTGGCCTGTTTACTGCCCATCTTAATGTTTCCATCATTCTGGTGGTGTCAGCTTAGTGTTTGATAGGTCCCTTCTCCGCTTTTCCCCGTTTGAAGACCTTGCCAGCGCATAGGGTTTTGTGCAGGCTCTGGAAATCTGTCAGATAACTGTTGGCAGATTTGGGTGGAGCGCACATGGAGCCGTCTGAGCGTGGTGAACCCCTCTTCAAATAACTTCAATAACTCTGGCTGAAAAGTACATAAAGGTATTTATTATGCCAGCCTGATGTGAGGATTGACAAAACGACCATTTTCATACCTTGACAGGGAAAGTGTTATTGAATGATTAAAAAAGAAAAACAATTACTATTAAGACCACACTTGAATATGGACATGTGATTGATGTGCTTCCTGTGTTTAAACAGGCAGTTAGTGGCACTAGAAACGGTTCAACGTAGAATTATTAAATTTGTAACTGAATGTTATGATTTGTCATAAAAAGATAGAATTACCATCACCTTAGTAAACTTTATAAATAAACTACACCTGGGGGGGGGGGGGGAGAGAAAAAAAAGAGTGGGGGACAACTTCAGCAATATGACTTCAACACTAACATTCATCAAAATGTGCTTTCAATTGATTAGGCTTAATAATTCACTCAGATTTGCCCCTAGCTTCAAAATCTTCATAAATCTTGTGGGCAAAGACGAAAGGTACTTTAAAGCATTTATTGTGTTTGACAAATAAAACGGGTTCCTGCACCACACAACTGGGGGGAAAACAGCTGTAGATCTTGGCCTTAATGAGATACTGATGGGACGTAGAAAAGGCTGAAAGGTCTATTACTAGTCATTCCTAGTGGTCCTAGTACTAGTACTGCTACTATGACTAAAAAGTAGGATACTATCATATGTTTGCCTGGAAAACCTCTATTCATTTCTATGAAAGTGTGCAAGATTATTGATAAAGCACTCTTGATTATATTAATCTTTCACTAACTTCACAACTGATTCTATGCGAGTTTGCCGTAAGAATCTAAAACAAAATACATTATCAATATCATGTTACAGATACTACGACAGAGCATACCCGCCTTGTAGATCTATCAGCTGCGACCTTCTCAGCAGCAACA
>CM060305.1:94871750-94884250 GCA_030674185.1 Monoplex corrugatus | reverse complement strand
AACTCATCATTTATGTACTGTCAGTAAGTTACGGCTTGAGGCTTACAAACCCTGAGTAATCCGCCAAAATGGTCAGTGCGTTGTGCCGATGGTCACTGAATCAAGTGCCTATATCGTTCACGGGTTGAGGTAGTTCTTGGCTTGCAGAGATGTTCTCCACGGCACGATGTAAGATGTTTTCTGTCTAATTCTTTCCTTCGGTCTGAATCTTGATCTTCTCCCTAGTGCAGTTCCCTGAAGAATGGTTTACGAGAGTTCTCTGTTCATTGCGTCATGTTAGTATTTGTCATCTCAGTTTTCTTCTGTTCTTTACTGTGGACAGCAAGTTTTGCCTTAGTGTGTCACATGTTTGGCAATTGTTCTTCGCATTTCGTTGTTTGTAATGTGGTCTGCGAATTTAAGAGATGCCCATGAGTCTGCTTAATCAAGAGATGCCCACGAGTCTGCTTAATTAAGAGATGCCCACGATTCTGTTTAATTAACTCTTTCACCGGCACTCCTCAGTGCCAAGTATATTTTGGGCATCCAATTTTGCAGCGCAGTATCCATGTTTAAAAGCTTATATCTCAAAGACTATTAAAGATTTTCACTTACTTTTTTTTGCTGTGTTAAAGGCAGATATTGTATTTATATATGAATGTTTGCTTATGTTTATGTGTTTGATTGATTATTCCACAGATAATCTTATTATAAAGAAAAACAAACAATTTTTTTACGTACATTTTATTAGTTGTACTGCTGACCTTATTTCGTGAGTTGTGCACCAGATATCATAATAATAAATGAGGAAAAGTAATGGAAAATCTTCACACAAAGTCAGCTGTCTGCTTATTCTACTCGGAGTGGTAGACAATGCGTGTCGATTTGCAGCCACGAGTCTGCTTAATTAAGAGATGCCCACGAGTCTTCTGAAGCACTGCATCTCTACTGCCTGAATGTTCTTCTGCATTTCTGCTGTTAAAGTCTGTGACTCGCATGCACATACAAAATAATGGGCAGTTTCGGTTTCAGTTTCCGCGCTTGGAACGAATTCCATACGCATTAACGTCACAGGTGCCATGTGTATGGTGATCATGGTACAAGCCTTAAGCCTGCACACAAACCCATGAGCTAGCCAGGTCCTGAGGCCCTACCTAGCTTATGTTGTACCTAGTCTATGTTTTATACCGGTAAACATGGCCCACGTGAGCACTGAACCCATGACCCTCTGTGTTATCAGCATGGTGCCTTAACCAATTGTGATGATGGGAGCTGTTTATGGGCAACAAGAGGGTATGCAGTATTTGCAGTGTCAATGTGTAGCAGGCACTGGTAGTGGTAACAGGTCACAGTCTTCTCTGACTGACGGTCACACAGCGGCTTGATACTAACAGCTTCTGTGGACTCTTTGTCACTGAAAAGATGACGGACCAAACCTAAGTCTAATGGCATTTTTTAAAAAGTTGGAATACGTGGCCTGGGGGATACATACTACCACTACTACAATGCAGACGATACAACAAAAACGAACAAACGAAAACAAAAAACAATTATCAAACCATTTCTACTTCCACCACATCCACCACCAAAATTATTACTACTCGTAGGAGAATGAATACATCTTTATTAAAAGACAAGTTAAGCAAGTTTTTGTCAACCACAACAAGGCAACAATCCTCAACAGATTTTCATAATTAGCTCTCTGAAAATAACTGAACATAATGCTAGTTGTACATTAATCAAACTGCATACTGAGTACGTAATAATCATACAAATCAATCAACAAATTGTGTTGATTTGCATATTGACTAATATGATCAAAAGTTTGTTTCCTGAACACTTGGACTAAATCTAGTTGCTAGGCATACAAAATGCACACATGAAAGGAAAGTTTAGATTGTTATTGTTATTTATGTTTAAAAGTCCAGCCAACTGCGTAAAGCCCTATCAAGGCTATAACCATTTCAACACACACACAATACTTCAGCAGGAAAAAAAAGAAGGAAAAGAAAATTATGCACACATATCAATGCATTCGCGCACATCATCTAAGGGGATGCCCCTGGCGTTGACCACTCCGTCCAATTTATCACACCGGGGATTTAAAAAAATACCTGAATTCAAATTTAAACACAACTAAGGACACTAAAGCATATATAGAAACGGGCCTAAATAACCTTAAGTAGCTCATTTCCCCAGACTTAATTCATATACCCAATTATCAATCCTAAGAAAAAGTACATTAGACTTTATTGAACACTTACGGGTAAATGGACCAGCAAGATAGAAGTTGATAGGAACAAATGACAAAAAGCAAAGAAACAACGCGGAAACAAAGAGAGTGACAGAAAAGAGGAAATGTCTAGCACAGAATGTCCAGAAGGTGGGGATACTATTCATATTAAAAGAGCTCCCTGCATCCCCACGGGGAAGAAACTTTATCTACTTACTAAGCAAAAATCAAAAACAACAAAAAAACTATCACATTTACGAGTGTATGTCTCAAACTGGCTGCCTGTACAGGTTGACCTGTTAGGCAGCCACAGAAAGATAAACACTTACACCGGAGTATAACAAAACGAGACGGATGGAAGAAACGTGTCATGGATAGCCGAGCACGCTCGACATGATGATGATGATAACAAAACGAGGATTGTCTTCAGTCACATGATCTCAAACTGGACTTTCAAGAAGTTGATTTTTGTCCGGAAATCATACAGGATTGTACATTCATCCTGAAGTAGGCCTACAAGTCATCAACGAAAGAGTTTTTGCTCTCAGAAAGTCGTATAAGCAGTTTGATTTCAAGTGACTAGTAAAATAGAGTGAATGTGTGTTGATTTTATTGTTATTGTTGGCGTTGTTGGCGTTGTTGTTGCTGTTACTCTTGGGTTTCTTTCTTTATTTCTTTCTTTGCTTCTTTTGGCTAATTGGTTAATTGGGTATTTTTGCTGATTTGAATTTTTTAAGGAAATCATTGGCCTTCTGAACACTGCTGAATCTGTTGCTAGTTGTACAATGATTAATGTAGAGTATAGAAAGCCGAATATTACCTAGAGCGTTATATAAAATGGCTCTCTGGAGAATTAAGTTTCCCTCGCTAAATGTACTTAACATAACGTATAAACAAAATATACGTAAAAACGCAAACTTGATGGAAACCACATCCTTCATCCAGACCACAGGACTGACCATTTGGAGACGTGGTCATGATGAAACGCAGAAGAAGAAGACCATACTGAATTACGAATGGCTTAAAACAACTCTTTGTAGTTTTTCTAAGGACAATGAAGATCATACTGAATTACAAATGGCTTAACACAAACTCTTTGCATTTTTTCTAAGAACATTGACATGTCCTGATTAATTTCTAACAAAACAGTACTAATTACGAATGGCTTAACACAAACACTTTGCAGTTTTTTCTAAGGACAATGCAATGTCCTGATTAATTTCTACCATAACAGTAGTAGCTGATGGTGGTGCCGGCTGGTTTACACGTGCAGGTATTCCTCAGTCGTCCCTTCATGACGTAAGCAAAATGTTCACCGGGTCTGTGGCAATGGCCAAGGTAATCCTGGCACACTGAAACAGTCATTGTGACTCATGTCATGGATACTGCACCCAAGCGGTTTGTGTCATTATCAAAAGCAATATTTTCAGTTTTAATTTGCCCCCGAGGATATCATGATGAAAACCAAGATATAACCATCTTTACACTCGGAAACCTTACGGAGGCAGGGTTGACAGTTCCCAGAATTCTGTTTCCTCGAATGTCCTGTCATCATTTCCAGAATGAAGTCTACTCACGACGGTGAACATGGACAGTACGGTTATAATAATATTAATAGTTTTAACACAGCAACAACAACGACAACAACAACAATAATAACAACAATAGTAGCAGTAGTAGTAGTAGTAGTTAGTAGTAGTAGTAATGACGATGCTGCTGCTGCTGCTGCTGCTGATTGATGATGCTAACATTGATACTACTAATACTAATACTAATCAAGAAGAAGGAAGAGGATAATGATAGTAACAATAATACTAATGATAATAACACAACAACAATGATAAAAATAATAATAATAATGATAACAGCAATAGCAACAGCATCAACGGCAGCAGCAGCAACAACAACAATAACAACAGTTATGATGATGATGATGATGTGATGATGATGATGACGACGACGACGACGACGATGATGACGACGACGATGATGATGATGATAGTAATGTACATTTACGGTATGCCTAAAAGTGCTCTACGTGCTTACAAATCCACCATACTAAAAGAAATAAACTAAACATGTAACACACGTTCACTGCTTTTACGCTTTATCATCAATCACACACTCTCAATAATATCCACATATAATATACTACAAGAACGCATAAAACAGACTGAGGACAGGGTCAGTACCAGCAAAGTAAATTTACACAAGACGATTCACGGAAAAAGATAGGCTTTAAGTTGGGTCAGAAAAGCAGAAATGTTAATCAACTTTCTCTGATCAAAGGGCAGATTATTCCACATGAAAGCTATAAAACGGGCAAAAGATGGAAACCATGACTATGGGATCGTTTGTTCTTGGGATGCCATCTTCGCCACTTTAGACCGAACCATTCTATAGCACACCAGCATTCATGAATACTGACGCCCTCTTTCCATCTGCAGTGGGATAAAGCAGTATGATTTTTTTGAGTGGGTCAGTGACAAGACTTACAGGATCTTTCATTCTCATCATCATCATCATCTTCATCATCATCTTTAGCGTGCATATTTGATATTCTGCATGTGTGCATACACGGAAAGAGCGTAGGCAGCGGCAGCTCTACTCACGTTGACCTGAGAATTCGAAAAAATATCTCCACCCTTTACTCACCAAGCGGAGGTGTCCAGGAAGATCGAACCCAGGACCTTCCGACTGGAAGTTTGACGTTTACCCACTTAACTACTACGCCCGTTAGAGGGTCACAAATAATGATAACAAATATAACAAAAACAATCGGAATATGATAAAACAAAGTGAAACAGAAATAGATTGAACAAAATTAGGTGAAAGAAAATAAAATGAAATAAAATAATAGAACTCAACTCAACTCAACTCAACTCAACTCAACTCAACTCAACTCAACTCTACTCTATCAACTCAACTCAATTTACTCACTCAACTCACACTCAACTCAACTCAACTCAACTCAACTCAACCCAACTAAACTAAACTAAACTAAACTAAACAAAACAAAATAAACTAAATTCAACTCGACTCAACTCGACTCGAACTCAACTCAACTCAACCGACTCAACTCGACTCAACTCGACTCAACTCGACTCAGCTGAACCAAACTCAGTTCAACCAAACTAAACTAAACCAAACCTAACTTAACTAAACTAACTAAACTAAACTAAACTAAACTAAACTAAACTAAACTAAACTAAACTAAACTGAACTGAACTGAACTAACTGAACTAACTGAACTGAACTGAACTGAACTGAACTGAACTGAACTGAACTGAACTAAACTAAACTAAACTAAACTAAACTAAACTAAACAAACGAAACGAAACGAAACGAACGGGAAAAGGAACGAAACAAACGAAACGTAAACGAAACGCAACGAACGAAACAAACGAAACAAACAAACTAAACTAAACTAAACTAACTAAACTAAACAAACAAACGAAACGAACGTAC
The DNA here is from genome assembly GCA_030674185.1 of Monoplex corrugatus. NCBI lineage: Eukaryota > Metazoa > Mollusca > Gastropoda > Littorinimorpha > Ranellidae > Monoplex > Monoplex corrugatus. Next base: position 94,878,570 of record CM060305.1, on the reverse strand, counting down.
TATACTAGACTACTGTACTGTACTGTACTGTACTGTACTGTACTGTACTGTACTGATACTAAACTAAACTAAACTAAACTAAACTAAACTAAACTAAAGCTTACAACCACAACACACAGAAAAACTCACGCTGTCTCCCTAGAGGCGTGACCTCATAGCGCTTGTAGCCATTCCCGACCTGATAGGCATGGCACATGTAGTCTCTACACTTGTATCGGAAACTCTGGTTTGCAGGCCAGCAACGGTCACCCATGTCACAGCCTGGTTACAAGATACAGAGGTTAACTCTTTGACTCCCGCATCCTATCTACCAACTGTCAAAAACTTAACCCTTTGACACTGCAGGAAGCTGGTGGAAAGGGTGAAGGAGTCAAAGGGTTAAGTTTTTGCTTTGCTAGCATCCTTGACAAGGCAGGATGCTATGCTGGTGGACAGGGCGCGGGAGTTAAAGGGTTAAGGTAAATGCTGTTCCATAACTCTGAATTTATAGAGGAGTGAGGTGTTAGAGACTTTAGGTTTACGTCAAGGTAAAGGCTGTCCCATTACCCTAAAGATCGAAGGGGAATGATGTCGTAGAGACTCTTACTTCAGGTCAAGGTAAAGGCTGTCCCATAACCTTGAGGTCATAGGCGAATGATGTGGTAGAGACTTTAACTCTAGGTCAGAGTAAAGGCTGTCTTATGATCCTGAAGTCGTGGGGGAATGAAGTGGTTGAGGCTTAAATTGTAGTTCAGAGTAAAGGCTGTCCCATAACCCTTTCAGAGTAAAGGCTGTCCCACAACCCTGAGGTAGTAAGGGAATGAGGTGACAAAATACTCCAACTTTACATGTTGTTCAGGGGAAAGATTGTCCCATAACCCTGAGATAGAAGGGGAATGATGTGGTAGAGACCTTAATTTTAGGTCAAGGTAACGGCTATCCCGTAACTCTAAGGTCGTTGGGGAATGATGTGGTAGAGATTTTAACTTGAAGTCAAGGTAAAGGCTGTGTCCTATAACCCTAAAGATCGAAGGAGAATGATGTGGTAGAGACTTTAACTGTAGGTCAAGGTAAAAGGCTGTCCCGTAACTCTGAGGTCGTAGGGGAATAATGTGGTACAGATTTTAACTTGAGGTCAAGGTGAAGGCTGTCCCATAACCCTAAGGATCGAAGGGAATGATGTGGTAGAGACTTTAACTCTGTAGATCAAAGCAAAGGCTGTCCCATAACTCTAAGGTCGTAGGGGAATGGCTGTGGTAGAAACTTTAACTTTAGGTCAAGTTAAATATTGTCCCATAACCCTGAGGTCGTAGAGGAATGATGTGGTAGAGACTTTAACTTTAGGTGAAGGTAAAGGTTGTCCATAACCCTAGAGATCATAGGGGAATGATGTGGTAGGACTTTAACTTTAGGTCAAGGTCAAGGTTGTCCCATAACCCTAAAGGTCGTGAGGGAATGATGTGGTAGAGACTTTAACTTTAGGTTAGGGTCAAGGTTGTCCCATAACCCTTAGGTCGCAGGGAAGTAATGTGGTAAGAGACCTCAGCTGTAGGTCAAGGTAAAAACTGTTCTCTGACCCTGTGATCGTAGGAGAATGATCTGGTTGAGACTAGTTATAGGCCAGGATGTCCCATAACCCTGAGATCGTAGGAAAATGAGGTGGTAGATCCAAACTTTAAGCCAAGGTAATCAGTCACCAAGGTGTAGTGGTTAGCGCGACAGCTTACCAACTGCAACATTGTGGGTTCGAACCCAAATCAGTAATTTCAAAACCACTGTGGGGGTTTTCGACTCCAATGGCTCCTGCCCAGAACTGTGGGCTTATTGGAAAGACTGAGAACACACATTCGAGTCTCACCCACTTCACACATGAGTCGTTGAAAGTGTTGCTCAAATTTTCTTACTAACACCGCAGGTGTCTGTATCTCTCGGGTAGGTTACAGCCCTGATAGGTTACAGCCCTGTCACGCAGTCTCAGTCCTAGATGGAACTCCATAGCATCATAATTATCATTCTCATCGTCATCATCATCATCGCATTGCAAAATCTGTCTTAACTTCTGTGGTCATTGAGGTGACGCAGGGAATAGGAGAACAAAGAAGAAGAGAAAAAAAAAGGTGAGCGCGAAGGAAATTACCTCAGAGCGATGACCCTAAAAAAAAAAAAAAAAGATTAACAAGAATCACCCGAGGGTGCTGGATGGGGACTGAGAGCATGAATTGCCTTACCAATCTTTGATAATCACTTCCCCAGCTCCCAACGCCACACGGTAAGTACTCTCTGTCTGCCTGTCTGTCTGTTTGTCTGTCTGTCTGTCTGTTTGTCTGGCTGGCTGGCTGGCTGGCTGGCTGGCTGACTGGCTGGCTGGCTGGCTGGCTGTTCGTCTGTCTGTCTATCTGTCTGTGTCTCACACACACACACACACACAGACACACACATACTTTGTCTCACTCTCTCCTAAATCGCTAAGCACCCAAGTCAGGCATACAAATTGCGAACAGATCGGGTGAAGCGTCATTAATCAAGTAATTTTATAATCTGTGTGTTCGTAGGAACCTCTGTGTATGCGTATGTGCTTGTGACGCGTGTGTGCGCGTGTGTGTATGTGTGTATATACATGTGTGTGTGCATGTGTGTTTGCGCGCGCACCCAGGGACGTATGTGTATGTATGTATAAGCGTGTCTGTATGTGTGAGTGTGTATGTGTGTGCATGTGTACGTTAGTGTGTATGTGTTTGTGCGAATATGCATGTGTGTCAGTGTGTGTTTGTGTTTGAGCGTGTATGCATGTATATGTGTGTGTGCTCGCGCTGTGTACACTGGTTTTAATCTGTGCGTCTGTAGATGTGTGTGTTTTGTATCTGGATAACTTGTGCAGGAAATGTGTTCTTTGTGTGTGTGTGTGTGTGTGTGTGTGTGTGTGTGTGTGTGTGTTGTGTGTGTGTGTGTGTGTGTGTGTGTGTGTGTGTGTGTGTGTGTGTGTGTGTGTGTGTCTTTTCTGTCTACTGCCTCTTCCTGTCATGTGTTCTCCTTTTCCACTTTATTTATGTGTAATAGTTTTTCAAAGCATTCTGGCGTGATTTTTTCTTTCTCTCTTACCCACCAAAATCAGAATATGCAGATTGTGCAACAACATTCTCTTGCATGCACAGTGTGGGTCAGCCCACCAGAATAACATACATACATGCATTGTGCTAACATGGACACGCCTCAGATGGATGTATTGACCATCTGATGTGTGATATAAGAAGAAGTAGCAGAAGGTACCTTCTTCATAGAAGTCGTAGGTTCCAGCATTACACTGGTATTTGATGCAGCGAGTCTTGCCGATAGTGAAGATTTCTCCGTGTCTGTACACTCGCCCATCCACAACACAAGAATAACCTGCAGAACACGTTTCTTTTATTGCATTAAGCCATTCACCAAGAAGATGAAATGTTAAGTAAATTTAGCAGATAGACACATTGTTAATGCAACAACTGTTCAACACAAAGAAGCAAACATATGGCCGAACCATTCAAATGATTGTCCCATTTTATGACTGTTTCCCACTCGTTTAATTCCAAGAGCAACCCACCAATTCAGCCCAGTCATGAGGCAGTCAACGTGGCAAAGTAGTGGGCGTAAAGAAGTGCTGACAGAGAGGGCGTGGATTGGAACCCTCATCAATCCACACAATAAAGTGGGAATTTTTGGAACCGACCAGCTCCTATCCGGCCAGAGCTCAGCGTGTTGTGGGCTCAGTGGGAAGACTGGGACCACATAGTCAAGCTTCATTTACATTACATATACACCTGTGAAGCCGTTGCTCAGATCTATTGATCAACATAGCAGGTGTCTGTGATGTTCATGTATTCATTTGTACATAAGTACGATTAAGTAAAAATACATCATTAGTCATATGATTTACGAGACCGCGTAATCTGAGAGCCCGGATGTTGTCTACATTATCAACTAATTGGAATAAAAACTGTCATCGAGCAGTTAGCCCGAAGTCTGTTCACCCATTGTATGAATTACGGCGACTCTACACTGTCTGTATCTCTCGTGCTTGGGTTGATGACACGAAATAATCATGAAAATAACGAACAGGACAGACAACGGCCTTGGTCCGCAGTCTGAACTAGAAATGGAATTCGATAGCATCATTACTTCGATAGCGTCATTACTGTCACCCTAATTCTGTCATTACAGCATTGTGTGGAAAAACTGTCCCCAGATTATGTGGCCACTTATGCCCTGTACCCGTGGTGACCTCAGTTTGATCGATGGGTTTAGAGGAATGTTGGACACGGGAACTGCGCAGAGGATTGGGCAACCAAAATTGTTTTCAGGCATACTCACTTTGTCATCTCTTTGCACCAAATGCGGTATGAATTTGTCCATGAAGAGCAAAGAAATCCTTGGGCAACCCTTTGTAACTTGTTCAGCCCAACGACACGACAACGCTAACCACAGCCATCATCATCATCATCATCATCATCATCATCATCATCATCGTCGTCGTCGTCGTCGTCGTCATCGTCGTCGTAGTCGTCGTCATTGTCATCATTGTCATCATCGTCATCATCATCGTCACCATCATCGTCACCATCATCGTCATCATAAGCATAACCATCATCATCATCATCATCATCACCATAACCATAACCACAACCAACAACAAAGACAGTAATGACTAATGTCATAGCACTCACTGGTCCTCTTTGACAACTCTGCTTCTGCTACTGCATCCTTGCTATCCACAGATGCCGGTGACGTCATCACTATGCCAACACCCGTGACGATTGTGACGAATTTCAGCAGAAGCGTCATTTTACTGAATTTTGGGGATCTGGAATGTATAAATACACGTAACTTAACTCTTCTGCTTCCCTCTGTCTAATCCACTATCTTCTACTCATTGACCCTCTCGTCCTATCCACAAGCTTTACTCTTTGACACTCTCATACTATCCAACAGATTTATCCTTGGACGCCCTCAATCCCTATTCACCAGTTTTAGCTTTCTATTCACCCCCCCCTCCAATCCACCAGCTTTATCATTTGACTGTCAGCCCCTATCCACTAGCTTTATCCTTTGACTCTGTCAGCCCCTATCCACTAGCTTTATCCTTTGACTCTGTCAGCTCCTATCCACCAGCTTTATCATTTGACTCTGTCAGCCCCTGTCCACCAGCTTTATCATTTGACTGTCAGCCCCTATCAACCAGTTTTATCCTTTGACTGTCAGCTCCTATCCACCAGCTTTATCATTTGACTCTGTCAGCCACTGTCCACCAGCTTTATCATTTGACTGTCAGCCCCTATCCACCAGCTTTATCATTTGACTCTGTCAGCCCCTGTCCACCAGCTTTATCATTTGACTGTCAGCCCCTATCCACCAGCTTTATTCTTTGACTCTGTCAGCCCCTATCCACCAGCTTTATTCTTTGACTGTCAGCCCCTATCCACCAGCTTTATTCTTTGACTCTGTCAGCCCCTGTCCACCAGCTTTATCATTTGACTGTCAGCCCCTATCCACCAGCTTTATCATTTGACTCTGTCAGCCCCTATCCACCAGCTTTATCATTTGACTGTCAGCCCCTATCCACCAGCTTTACCATTTGACTCTGTCAGCCCCTATCCACCAGCTTTATCATTTGACTCTGTCAGCCCCTGTCCACCAGCTTTATCATTTGACTGTCAGCCCCTATCCACCAGCTTTATCATTTGACTCTGTCAGCCCCTATCCACCAGCTTTATCATTTGACTGTCAGCCCCTATCCACCAATTTTACCTTTCCATTCTCTCCACCCCCCCCCCCCCATCCACCAGCTTTGGTTTTTGACTCCTTCAGCTCCTATCCACCAGCTTTATATTTTGACTCTCTCAGCCTCTATCTATCAGCTTTACCCTTTAACTACCTCAGCCCCTATAAATCATCTTTATTATTTGAATCTCTCAGCCCCTATTCAGAAAAAAATGTACCATTGACAGTCAGTGTTTATCTCCTAACAGTTGGAATTTTTTTTTCTTTTTTAATACACGCTATTGTATTTGAGTATAATCATAACATCGTTGGGTCCTCTCTTGCTGTGCTGTTGCTGGTTGAAGGGGATGTGCAGTCCCTCTATTTGTCAAGAACAAAGAGCAGGTTTGTAAGAATCTTTTCGAAATAAATCCATGTTCATGTAGACATTTCACTTACACTTTTGTTATCTTTTTAGAAAAACTCTTAAAACATTTATTTCCTTTTTCCATTTTATTGATCTATTTCATTTATTTACTTACTTTTTTTTTATTTATTCGTTCAGTTTTCACATTGATTTATCTGTTGTTTAAAACCCATTTGTTTTCATGTGGTCAATGATTCCGTCACCAGCGAATGTTCCATTAATTTGAAAATTTGGTCAAGCGAAGGGGATAGTATTTTCCTCGTTATTCCTCTCTTGTAAACTGTAGTAACTTTGGCCTTTCTCTATTGTGTGACAGTTCCATTGTTTCCAATGACAGTGATAATTATAGCTAAAGGCTCTAACAGCTCTTCAACAAACAACCTCACGACACAACAATGAAAGCCACACGTCCATTGAGTTAGCAAGAATACACATCTTAAATCTTGTCCACTTTTAGTGGATCTGAGTAACACAGTAATTCACAATGCTGACTTTGTTGATTGTGAACTCAGTATCTTATGTCTCGACTTCAATCCTAGCTCGCGAAAGACTGATTTAAAGATATAGCGTGTTCACTACTCATTTTGATGTACCAATCATTCTAGTGGTATTAGCTTTGTGCTTGATGTAGAATTTACTTCTCCTCCAAGATTTCATCAGCCCATATGGGTGTTAACAGGTTCT
>CM060305.1:94851750-94866750 GCA_030674185.1 Monoplex corrugatus | reverse complement strand
AATCCGAGTGTGTTTGTTTGTTTATTTTTTCAGGGGTGGTGATGGAGGAAGGACACAGTAGTATATATAAGCTGGATCTTAATAATGTTAAAATGCATTAAGCACTTATATCAATCAGTACAATAAACAGTTACCAGTCTGAAGAATTGAAAATAACAATTCTTACAGACATGTGCTCACATGTACGTTTTGTGTATTCATTTCTCTGTTGTATGTCGTGCTCTACTTGTTAAATTAAAGCCCAGTTGGCCGAAAATTTGTTCCAGTCTTCTTCTGTGAAGTAAATACGAATTCCAGCTTGTTTCTGGTGTCTGGATATTGGAGATGATGGTAAAAATGTTACACATTTCCATTCCGAATCAAAGATTGCACGACAAGATCTGTACTACACGCTTCCTTTTCGTGTGTTTCTGGTTTCATAATATTGCCTGGAGTCAACCAGGCTCGATAGACACAGGCATCTACAGAGGTGGACAGAAAAATCGAGCGACATCATCAATAAGTAAAAGTTGGACCTGTGTGCTTTCTGGTCTGCCCATGTTAAAGATCCCATGGTAGACAAATACCGTGACATATAGTTACATATGCAGACTTACACACGCCCCACCACCTCACACCCCACACCACTCACACACACACACACACACACACAACACACACACACACACACACACACACACACACACAACATACAACACATACACACACACACACAACACACAAAACACACACACACACACACACACACACACACACACAACACACACACACACAACACACACACACAACACATTTTTCCATGTCGACATAATCTCCCCTGAAAAATAAATCTTTTCAAAAGGAGGTGTGGAGGGAGAAAGGGTAAAAGAACAGAAAAGAGGGGGCCTGTCTAGCACTTCCTGCAGTCCCCTCCACCCCCACCCCCACCCCCACCCACCCAACTCTCATTTGGCACCGCTTCTGTAGCATAATTACCATCAATCTTTGTAGTTTGGCTCTTCAAGTACTTTGTAATACACTTCTAATCATCTGCACTTTAAGCGCAATAAGCGATAAATGTCAAACTGCTTTGGACTACGTGAGGAGACTGTGATCATCCAGCTGAATGCCATCCACTTTACAAATGTAACACTTTGAACCTTGCACAAATTTCCTCCTCAACACCGCAGGCGTCTGTGTTTTTAAGGCCTGTTTCACGCCAGGATATAATTGTTAAGATCGGAAGCGTGAAGGCACACACAGGTCGTGGCAAAATGGAGCTCATAATCAGCATCATTATCATCACCATCTTCCTTGTAAATTACCCAACCATTGTACACCATTATCGCAATTTTTGTGGTCATTCATTCCCTGATCTTCTGGTGATTTCAGCTTTCCATTCCTCTGCTCCCTCCATGTTAATCCCATTGACTCCCGCACCCTGTCCAACAAATGCAAAAACTTGAAGCTGGTGGATAGGGTGAGGATGTCAAATGCTTAAGTTTTTGCTCTGCTAGCATAGTTGACAATGCAGGATGCTGGTGGACAGTGTGCGGGAGTCAAAGGGTTAATAAATTTTAGGTCAAGGTCTTTGGTGCTGCCAGCTGTCGTTAGATGGATGTGGTTGCAGTCCCCTCACCAACAGCGATAATAACACAGTCAGGTTCATTGACTGAATGGTTATTTTTAACGGTAGGGGGCTTAGTTGATGGCTCAGAAAGAGAAGCATTGGGCAACGAAAGTGGTCACCATCGATCAGAACTAGAAGTACTGAACAACGAAATGGGTCACTATCGGTCAGAAGTAGAAGTATTGAACAACGAAATTGGTCATTATCGATCACAGCAAAAAGTATTGAACAACGAAATGGCTCACTATCGGTCAGAGCAAGATGTATTGAACAACGAAATTGGTCACTGTCGGTCGGAACAAGAAGTATTGAACAACGAAATTGGTCACTATCGGTCAGAGCAAGAAGTATTGAACAACGAAATTGGTCATTATCGATCACAGCAAGAAGTATTGAACAACGAAATTGGTCACTGTCGGTCGGAACAAGAAGTATTGAACAACGAAATTGGTCACTATCGGTCAGAGCAAGAAGTATTGAACAACGAAATTGGTCATTATCGATCACACAAGAAGTATTGAACAACGAAATTGGTCACTGTCGGTCGAACAAGAAGTATTGAACAACGAAATTGGTCATATCGTCAGAGCAAGAAGTATTGAACAACGAAATTGGTCACTGTCGGTCGGAACAAGAAGTATTGAACAACGAAATTGGTCACTATCGGTCAGAACAAGAAGTATTGAACAACGAAATTGGTACCGGTCATTATTGATCAAAACAAGAAGTATTGATATAATGCTACCTGGCTAAATTTGTCTCTCAGTGAAAAGGCTACTTACTGCGTAGCTTTCATCGGCGATCCGGCCGACTTCTTCAGCGCAACTGCTGGGTTGAGAACTGGCTTCAGTGCGCACCGCCGTGAGCGAACTCACGACAGTGCGACTGAATAAGTGAGGAGTACACCGATGGCAGGTTGTGTCGGCCCCGGTCACGGTTGAGGATGGGGTTCCTTGCGGCAATGTAGACTGCCTCCTTTACTCCCCTCTGGAACCATCTTGCTTCTTGAACCATCTTGAAGTATTGAACACGAAGCTGACAAGATGATCAAAACTGGAAGTCTGACAAGGAAACTGTCTATCGGTCAAGCAAGAAGTACTGACAGAAATCTGTCACTATCGTCAGGAAGAAGTACTGAACAAGAATCTGTCACTATCGGTCAGAACAAGAAGTACTGAACAAGGAAATCGGTCAGAGCTAGAAGTACTGAACAAGGAAATCGGTCACTATCGGTCAGAGCGAGAAGAACTGAACAGGGAAATCGGTCACTATCGGTCAGAGCAAGAAGTATTGAACAACGAGATTGGTCACTATCGATCAGAACAAGAAATATTGAACAACGAGATTGGTCACTATCGGTCAGAGCAAGAAGTATTGAACAACGAGATTGGTCACTATCGGTCAGAGCAAGAAGTATTGAACAACGAGATTGGTCACTATCGATCAGAACAAAAACTATTGAACAACAAAGTTGGTCACTATAGATCAGAACAAGAAGTATTGAACAACGAAACTGGTCAATATGAATCAGATCAAGAAATACTGAACAACGAAATGGGTCACTATCGATAGGACAAGAAGTACTGTGCAACGTAGTTAGTCACTATAGATCAGAACAAGAAGTACTGAACAACAAAGTTGGTCACTATAGATCAGAACAAGAATACTGAACAACGAAGGTAGTCAGTACCGACTGGGAAGATCGTGGGTTCCAACCCCTTTTAGTCCAAAACTTTATTGCAGGATTCTTTGGGTTCCGACCAGTTCCCACCCAGAGCTGAGAATGCTGTGAGCTTGTTAGGCACAGTGGAACCAGAAGGCAAGTTTCATCCATCTTACAGATACGTCAGTGAGGATGTTGCTCGAATGTTCTGACCAGCACCACTGTTGTCTGACTCTCCCAGGACTGACTGTCAGCAGGATGTGTTATGAAAGTAGGCGATCAATATACTCCTGTCACACAGTTTCAATCCAGATTGGAACACCGTAGCATCATCATCATCATCCTCGTTCCATTCATCATAGCATTATGAAAAACTATTCTAGATGCTGTGGTCCCTTGTGTTTAGTGTCCTGATGACCTCAGCCGGTTTCAGTGGGACTGGAGATGTGTTGGAGAACCGGAGTCTGTAGTGAGGAGAATTACACATCACCTGTGGAGAAAATGGGCGTGCACACAATACAAAACAAACAAAAATCTAACACAAAACAAAAACCACGCCGGGTCACAATAAGAACTACTGTACTAGATATGCTAATTCATATCAAGAACTACTTGACTAAGCACGTTAAATCACAACGAGAACAATTGGAATAAGCACGTGGAACACAACTTGAGTTCCTGGGCCCAACCAGACTGGCACAGCAACAAGTCCGAATCTCCTATGGTCTCATTGTGAGTTCAGTCTGAGGACTGATCACTTTTTTTTTTCTTAGCTGAAACTCAGATGGATGAACCTGGATTTTGTAGTATTTTTGCGAAACAGAAAAAGAACAAGGAGGTTTGGGGGGGGGGGGGGGGTTCCAATGTCTTTGTGATGATGGAAAAGTTTTTTTTAAAAAGAAAAATAATAAAAAACTTGCCCCGAGTCCACCAACCAGACGGGAGTCGTACTATTGATTGGTAAATAGACGTCTAATCAAAAATATATAATGTGATTACATGTGGCTGCTGAGAGAGAGAGAGAGAGGAAGACAGACAGACAAACAGACACACACACACACACACACACACACACACACACACACACACACACACACACACACACACACACACACACACACACACAACACACAGACAAACAGTCAGGTGGAGAGAAAAAAAAAGAAAGAAAGAAAGAGAAAGGGTGGAGAAGAAGAAGACAGAAGGAAGGAAGAAAGAAAGAATGAAAGGAAGAAAGAAAAGAAAAAACAGAACGAGAGAGAAAGAAACATAACAAAAACAAACAGAGAGAGACAGAGAAGAAAACAGAGAGAGAGAGAAGAGAGAGAGAGAGAGAGAGAGAGAGAAGAGAGAGAGAGAGAAAGAGAGAGAGAGAGGAGAGGAGCGAAAGAGAGAGAGAGAGAGAAAGAGAGAGAAAGAAGAGAGAGAGAGAGAAAGAGAAGGGAAGACAAAGAGAGACAGAATGACTTCAGACTTCAGGCTTTGAACTTCACACGATTTATTCATTCAGGTCATAGCTCCTAATGAATGAATGTGAAATACAAAGACAATTTCAAATCATCTATTTAGGCGAGTTCTTGTAAATGTTACTCATGAAGAAACCTGAGGCAATCAAACTACATATAACGTACAAATGATGTTCAAGACTATGTTATGTAAGTATAGGCCTGCGGACATCTGTATAACACATCATTTACCTTGTGTAAGAATGAAGCTAGAAGAGATGTACATGCACACCTGTGTACGTATACATACATGCAATGTCTTTACTCTGTCTCCTCTCCACAATGCAACTCGCCACCTCTCATTCCATTCCCCTTCCCCCCCCCCCCCCCCCCCGTCTAATATCACTCATAGGGAACAGACATAAATTAAGAACGAACGAACATACATGCAAAATACGAGAGAGAGAGAGAGAGAGAGATAGAAATAGAGAGAGAGAGAGAAGAAGAGAGAGGTGTATTCAAATTTCCAAGCAATCGCATAAACTTATACGTAGATTAACGTTATTATCACCATTCTGAGAACGAAAAACTACACGGAGCTGCACTTTTCAACAGTAAAATAAGATGTCAAGATGCCAAGCCACATTGGCTCTCTCTATCTCCTTCTCTGCCTGCCTGTCTGTCTGTCTGTCTCTTCTCTTCTCTTCTCACTCACTTCTCTTCTCTCTCTTCTCGTCTGTTTGTCTGTCTCTCTGTTTTTCTCTCTTTCTGTCTCTGTCTCTCTCTCTCATGTATATATGTATATGTATATACATGTACATATATATATATACATATATATATGTAAACGTATAGACAGACAGACAGACAGACAGATAGATAGATAGATAGATAGATAGATGGATGGATGGATGGATAGATAGATAGATACATAGATAGACAGACAGACAGATAGACAGGTAGACAGGTAGGTAGGTAGGTAGGTAGATAGATAGATAGATAGATAGATAGATAGATAGATTGATTGATAGATAAATAGATATCTCTCATATATGTACATGGAGAGAAAGAGAGAGAGAAAGAGAGAGAGAGAGAGAGAGAAGAACGACCAAACGAGCGAGTGAGGGAGTGAGAGAGAATATGTATATGTATATATATATATATATATATATATATATATGTGTGTGTGTGTGTGTGTGTGTGTGTGTGTGTGTGTGTGTGTGTGTGTGTGTGTGTGTGTGTGTGTGTGTGTATACGAGTATATACAAATATATTATGCCTAAATACAGATAGAGAGATGGATATTCCACCGTCACCCTCAATTAGCTTTTTTAATTCGATTTTCTCTGACTGATGGGCGTTCTGGCAGACTTGACCAAACGTGTGGCATCCAGAGCAATCAGTAAAGTGACCATGACAGTAATGATGGCAATCCCCAAGGTGGTTCCCATGATGACCGACGACTGCCTGTCATCCTTCACACACGTCTTGGACCGCTGGTAGGCAGACAGGGTCCTCCTATCCGTCAGCAATTCCTGTCTGATGGAGGCCTCTATCTCCTCTCTCACCTTCTGTTGCTGGACAGAGTTCAGTGGAGATGCCCTGTTTCTGACACACCGGCAACACTTAGGGCTGCTGGTCCAGTTAGAGGCAACGTTAGCGGCGGGAGTGACAGTGGGTAAAGTGGATGGCGTTGTGGTGACGTTGCTTTGTGTTGTGTCGTCATTCTGAGTACCGCCATCATTCTGTGTGCTGGCGTCAGTTCCTGTACCAGTGCTGGTTGATTGGGGGATCAGGGTGGTGAGAGCTGAACTGATGATGTCATCCTGGGTGCTGACGTCACTGTCGATGGTGATAGTATTGCTGCCTCCGGTGCTGGTGCTGACAGAGGTGGTGGTTGTAGTCGATTGGGTGTCGATTGGTGAGTCTGTTGGTGTTACGGTACTTTGCGTACTGATGTCATTTTCTTCGTTGGTGGTGGCTGTAGTGGTGGTGGTAGTAGTGGCGGTGGATTGGGTGACGGTTGGCGTGTCAGCTGTGGTGACGTCATTCTGCGTGATGACGTTTTTTCTATTTGTCACGTCATCTTGGCGGGTACTAGTCTGCTGAGCAGAAAGCAACGTCGTGGTGGTGTCTGTCTTCGTATCCGTAAGGCCCGACATGTTCGAAGCTGTGGTCTTTAAACCGGAGCTAAGATTGCTAACCAGAATGGCTTGATTCTCCTCGGTAGAAACAAAACTGGTGGGTGTTGCTGTCACGTCGTTGTTTGACGATGCATGATCCGTATCGGAACTGTCTTTGTTCGTTTGGGTCTCCGTCACAAGAGCGCCGGTTGAAGGGGCAGAGGGAGTAGAAGAGACTGATGTGGTACTGCTTTCCATTGTTGGCTCAGTACTTCCCTGCTTGGTCGGACCAGAGGACGTTGTCAACGATGCCGTTGTCGTTTCTGTGGTCCCCTCAATTTCCGTCGTAATGATCAGCGTTGTAGGCTGAGTACTTTTCTCAGTGGTCAGGCTGTCTGTTGTAGGCTGAGTACTTTTCTCAGTGGTCGGGCTGTCTGTTGTAGGCTGAGTACTTTTCTCAGTGGTCGGGCTGTCTGTTGTAGGCTGAGTACTTTTCTCAGTGGTCGGGCTGTCTGTTGTAGGCTGAGTACTTTTCTCAGTGGTCGGGCTGTCTGTTGTAGGCTGAGTTCTTTTCTCAGTGGTCGGGCTGTCTGTTGTAGGCTGAGTACTTTTCTCAGTGGTCAGGCTGTCTGTTGTAGGCTGAGTTCTTTTCTCAGTGGTCGGGCTGTCTGTTGTAGGCTGAGTACTTTTCTCAGTGGTCAGGCTGTCTGTTGTAGGCTGAGTACTTTTCTCAGTGGTCAGGCTGTCTGTTGTAGGCTGAGTACTTTTCTCAGTGGTCGGCTGTCTGTTGTAGGCTGAGTACTTTTCTCAGTGGTCAGGCTGTCTGTTGTAGGCTGAGTTCTTTTCTCAGTGGTCGGGCTGTCTGTTGTAGGCTGAGTACTTTTCTCAGTGGTCAGGGCTGTCTGTTGTAGGCTGAGTTACTTTTCTCAGTGGTCGGGCTGTCTGTTGTAGGCTGAGTACTTTTCTCAGTGGTCGGGCTGTCTGTTGTAGGCTGAGTACTTTTCTCAGTGGTCGGGCTGTCTGTTGTGGTAGATTCGGTGCTTCCCTGAGTGATGGGGCCAGAAGAGGTGGTCAAATGAAGTGTCGTTGATTCCGTCGTCTCGTCTTCAACCGTCGTGGTCATGACCGTCGTCGTAGACTCCGTTTCCTTCTGTTATTCCCGGCTCTGTTTGAGGTCTGTTGAGACATTGGAAGTGGAAGATGAGAAAAAGGGTGGAGATGGACACAGAGAGAGAGAGAGAGAGAACAGACAGACACATAGAAAGAAATGTATGGATGTTTTATTCATCACAGTCATAGGTCATGGCCATTCACGAAGGGGTGTATGAACAACATACAGCATAAACTGATACTTTTTAAGTAATTTGGGGCGATACATTGAAGAGAAAGAGAGAGAGACAGAAGAGAGAGAGAGAGACAGAAACAGACAGACAGACAGACAGACAACAGACAGACAGACAGACAGAGTATTTGTTGGTGCTTTGTGATTGTGAGTGTTTTTGTATACTTTTGTGTTCATGTGAGAAAGAATCTCCCTCAACTCAAAAACAAACTAACAAAACAAAAAAAATCATTGAGCACACGACACTAGACACACATACACTGGTCTAGTGATCAAAATTTTGAATGATTCAGGCAAGAACATTCCCACAATGATTATCGTATAGTGTCTTATCGCTCTTCTCCTTGTAAATATGGATGATCATAGCATCTTTTTAAGTTTTGATGAACCTCATATTTCTGTCATATAGACTGGTGCAAAGTTGTCAGCTTCTCCAGGAACATCTCATTCCCATTCCTGTAGATGTCTGCAGGAATACCATTCACTTCTGGTGCCTCCTCAGGCTTGGGTTGTTTCAGGGCTTTGGTGATATCGGCATTGGAAGACGGGTCTGCCAGAGATTCCTTTACTGGAAATTGTGGGAGTGCTGAAATGGAGTACTTACATATTGATGACTCCCTGTTCGGTAGCATGCTAATGTGTTCAGCCCAGCTTGATAAGATGCCAGCCTTTTCTGTCACAGAATGGGAGTGGTCAGAGGTACAGACAGGTGTTCAGTATAAAGCCTTTGGTCCATGCATTGCGTCTAGGCAACCATGCAGTGACCATGTCATTTGCATCAGCCGTAGCCTTAAGATTTTGCAGCCTTCATTTCCCGCCATTGGTTCTATAGCTATCGTAGATTTTGTTGGACAAGTTGCATTGTTTTGCTGGTATTTTCGCTTCCTTTTTGTCGCAGGTCTTGTCGCTCACGTGTGTCTTGAGAGTAGCATGGAGCTTGTCCGTCAGTGTGCTGATCTCTTTGTCATTTTCATCAAACCGGTCATTGTGTTTTATCATGTGCACTGCCGCATGGCGTTGGCGATTTTGACCCTCCGCACGAATCTATCCCCTGTCATTGCAAATACATACCCCATCCTCTCTGTCTTCAGCCACCCTGCAAATCCATCCAATATTTTCTCCCTTGGTCTACCTGATGTTTTCTTTCCCTCCAGGTTTCCTGTTGTGACCAGGTGCTCTAATTTCTCTGTCCTCATAAAAAGCCCTATAAATGTTGCTTGTCTTTTCCTAAGCTTCTATATTAATGATCTTCTTGTGTTTTGCCTTCTTCAAGACTGTCTCGTTTCATTTCTTTGCTGTCCATGGAACTGTCAGCATTCTTCTATGAAACCATATTTCAGTTGCCTCAATTTTGTTCTGACTTTGCCTGTTGACTGTCTCACAACCATACAACAGTATCGATTCTATGTAACATTCAAGAACTCTCTTCCTGATGTCAACTGATAGGCATTTGTTGGTAAGAACGCTTTTCATCTTCATTGTGTTTACTACATATAATACTGAGGGTATCAGCCGCAGCGTTGTAGATAGTTTCTTTGAAGGTTTTCCATTCTGCCTCTACATTTTCTCCCTCAGGGTCTATGTCGGATGATCCGTTTTTCTGGACCGTCTTTTGAAGAGTGTCTTTGCTGTTTTGCAGACAGGTGTTATTCAGCTTCAGAAGAGGTTTGTTTCTGGCTGCCTTAGTTTTCCGTGCCAGCAGGATAGCCATCTTGCTATGTGGTAGTTGGCGATCGGATAAGCAGTCAGCTGTTTCCGTTCAACGAGTGATGTGCACGTCTTTTTTTTTTTTTTTTTTGGTCTTTCTGTAGCACGAAGACATATTCCAGCAGGTGTTCTGTTTGGCCAGCATGGGCCATGGACATTCACATGTTCTTGAACTTGTCCTTCTGCTAGAAGAGGGCGCTGGTGATGTGAGCTCATGTTGAGTACACAGCAAATTGTAAGCTGATGTTGAGTCACACACACACACACACACACACACACACACACACACACACACACACACACACACACACACACACACACACACATAATAATATATATATATAATATATATATATATATATATATTTCCGGACACACCAGCTCTTACACCTACACCCTCATGCCCCATCATCACCACACACACTTCCTTCTATTACCCTCGCCCCCAAACCCTACTCCCCTCCAACCCCCTTCCCTTACCAGCCCCATACTCGCACACTCACCAAAAGACATTCATCGGTATCCGAAACGGGTGTCACCAGAGAAAAAGTACTGCCTCTGTATTTGCTCTCGTGGATGAGAAAGGCGGTGAAAGGCTGGCAGCTAGACTCTGAAGCACACTGAAGTGTAAGCAGGCCTTCCACACCCACTTCCACAATCGTCATGCCCCAACCATTGCCTGCAGAGTTTAGTGTCAAGTCGACCTGCACACATGTTTTTAAAATCACCATCGTCACCACCACCATCATCATCATCATCATCATCATCATCATTATCATCATCATGTGCCCTGCCACAAGGCGTTGGCCATCATGGCCCTCCATATGCATCTATCCCTTGTCGCCGCAAGTACATCTTCCACCCTCTCTGTCCCCAGCCACTCTGGAAGTTCGTCCAATATCTTCTCCCTAGGTCTACCTGGTGTTCTCTTTCCCTCCAGCTTTCCTGTTGTGACCAGGTGCTCTAATTCTCTTTCACCATAAACTAACCCATAAATGTTGCTTGTCTTTTCCTAATCTTCCTTATCAATGATCTTCTTGTGTCTGCCTCCATCAAGACTGTCTCGTTTGTTTTTTTTTTCTTTGCTGTCCATGGAACTCTCAACATTCTTCTTAGAAATCACATTTCGGCTGCCTCAATCTTGGTCTGGCTTTGCGTGTTGACTGTCCACGCTGGCCATGGATGCTGGCCATGGGATTGCCTTCACAGGAGATTGCTTTCCACCTGGCTCTCTTGTCCTCAGCTAAGGTCTGGATCTTCTTTTTGCCCCAACTTGAGTTGTTTCTGGAGCACATGCACCATCTGTTGCGGTCGCCTGCTGTGTCTTCCTAGTTCTCTGTGTTGATGTGCGGAGCTTTCATATCACGCTTGGAGACGTCTTTGTATCGTAGCTGGAGGTGGCCAACAAATCTCTTGCTTAAGACTAGTTCATTGTAAGGGATACTCTTTGGGATACGTCCATTTTCCATCCGGCGCACATGACAAAGTCAGTGCAGCCTGCGTTGTCTGTGCAGAGTGTGCATGGTGGGGAGATCAGCGCATGCTAGGACGTGGGTGCTAGGTATTTTGTCGTTCCACTTGATGCCCGAAAGCAGCTCAAGTGAAAGCTGTTCAGCTTCGCTTTTATTTGGCATATACTGTCATGTTTCGCTGCCATACGGTAGAATGCTGATGATGGAGGTGTTGTACACTGCTCTCTTCGTTAGAGTTGTCAGCTTTGGGTTCTCCCAGACGCGAGCATTAAGTCGGTCTGAGGATGCCGCAGCCATGCCAATGCGCTTGTTGCTCTCTGCATCGAGGGACAAATTGTTGTTGTTGATGGACCCGAGGTATGTGAACTGGTGGCGGACATCAAGTTCGTAGTTGTCGATGGTGATAGCGGTGCGGTGTCCACGTATTGGCTCAGCATGTTCATCTTTTTCAGGCTGATGGTCAGACCAAAGTCTTTGCAGGCTTGGGAAAATCTGTCTATGAGGCGCTGGTGTTGTTGCTTAGTGTGTGAGGTAACGGCAGCACCATCGGCGAAGAGTAGGTCTCTGATAATGGCCTCGCACATCTTCGTCTTTGTTTTCAATCTTGCGAGGTTGAAGAGTCACCCATCCATCTGGTGCGTAGGTACACTCCTTCCGCTGCAGTCCCAAATGCATGCTTCAGAAGCATGGGGAAGAAAATGCATAACAGGGTGGGAGCAAGGACACAGCCTTGCTTGACGCCGTTTTTTATGTCAAAGGGTTCGGACATGTTGCGCTCGTACTAGATGGTTGCCTTCATATCGTCCAGGAATAATCTGATCAGGATGTGCAGCTTCAGGGGACATCATATTTTCAGGAGACTGTTTATCAGTCCATTCCTGCTGACCAGGTCAAAGAAGGCGATGTAGAGGGCTTTTGCATTTCTTTGTTGTTGACGAAGGGAAAAAATTATGTTTACTATGGAGTGCTCCGATCGGAAGCCGCACTGGGATTCAGGGAAGATGCGCTCATCTAGCTATTGAGATGCACCAACATGGCTCGTGCGCACTGCTTGCTATGATGTTCAGGAGGGAAATGCACCTATAGCTGTTGCCCTCACTTCTGTCTCCCTAGTTCTTATAGAGGATGACGATCTTGGCATCTCTCATTTCTTGCGGTACTGCTCTTTTTCTCCAACACTGACAGAGGATATCATGTAAGGGCCGCTGGAGGGTGTTCTTGCAGTGCTTAATGAGATCTGGGGAGATGCCATCATTACCTGGTGCTTTCCCAAAGGCCAAGCTGCTAATTGCCTTGCGGAATTCTTCTAGTGATGATTTAGAATCTAGTTTCTCCATGATGGGCAGAAGATCAATGGCATCGAGGCCTGAGGTGGTAATTAAGTTCTCCCTGAAGTATAGCTCTGAGTAGTGTTCCACACATCTCTCTATCTACTTGCCTTTGTCGATGATCATTTCCTCACTGGTGGATCTGAGGGAGGCTGTTCTGCTTTGTGAGGGACCAAGAGCTTTCTTGATGCCCTTGTACATACATCTTGTGTTGGCTGCAGCTGCTGCTGGCTGGATGTCGTCACTGAGCTGTTGACAGTATTCAATGGTACATCTTCTTGCAGTCTGCTGCACTTTGCTAATGGCAACTCTGAGTGTTTGCAGGGGTTTCTCTTGGTGAGCGCTTGTATTCAGCAAGGGCAGCATGCTTTGCTTCAGTAACGGGGGTCATCTCATTGGACTTTGCTTCAAACCAGTCGCTTTTGGAGGTCTTCCTCCTAAAGGTAGCTAGGGCTGTTTTCTGAATGGCTTCCCTGAGGTGGTCCCATTTCTTAGAGGCAGAGTTGCGGGTTGGTCTGTGGATAGAGCATCTGTGAGAATTGGCAAATTCTTCAACTTTCTTTCGGTACTGCATCTTGGATGTGGCAGTGCGAGGCTTCCCCTCTTGTTTGGTGCGGTGCAGCTTCTTAGTTTGTAGCCTGACCTTGCAACACACTAGTGAGTGGTCTCTATCATAGTCTGCACTATGGTATGTGCAGGTGAAGAGCACGAACTTGAGACTAGTTCATCTGACAATGACCGTGTCCAGTTGGTGCCAATGTTTTGATCGAGGATGTCTCCATGACACTTTGTGTTGAGGCTTCGTCTGAAAGTAAGAGTTGGTCACACATAAGCCATGATAGGAACAAAACTCCAGGAGGCGCTGCCATTGATTTTTGCCAACTCCCAAACGTCCAAGGCAGGAAGGCCAAGAGTCAAGATCGGCACCCTCTCTTCCGTTGAAGTCACCAAGATGGACAAGGTGTTCTTTGCTAGAGACATTCTTGATAGTGTATCTGAGGATAACATAGAACTCGTCCTTTGCCTCTGGTGTAGAGGTTACGGTAGGAGCATGGGCGCTAATAAGAGTGACCGGGCCGTCAGACGTATGGAGATGGAGAGTCTTCAGGCATGCGCTCTCTACTTCCCCTCCACCTCTCTCTCTCTTCTTCTCGCTCTCCTCTCTCTCTCTCTCTCTCTCTCTCTGCTCTCTCTCTCTCTCTCTCTCTCTCTCTCCCTCTTTCTTTCTCCCTCTCTCTATGTTTCTCTCTCTCTCTCTCTTTCTCTCTCTCTCTCTCTCTCTCTCTCTCTCTCTCTCTCTCCTCTCTCTCTCTCTCTCTTTCTTTCCCTCTCTTTCTCTGTCTGTGTCGCAAACACATGTACTCTTACATTCTATCTCACACACACGCACACAACTCTCACTATTACATTCGAGCGCACGCATGCATGAATACGAAGACAAGGGCACACGTTCACACACACGCGGCGCGTGCACACGCACATAGACCCATATACACACACATGCACACACACACACACATACACACACATACACACACACACACACACACACTCACACACACACACACACACACACACACACACACACACACACACACACACACACACACACACACACACACACACACACACAAACACGCACTAATGCACACACAGACGCAGGAAACGTACCTATACACACATACAGTTACCAACAAAGACTTACGGAATCCACAATTCCGACTAAGTTTGCAGTTAAGGAACTCCCCTGAGGAGCCAGTAGAGAGACAAAGGCTGATTCCGAAGACGATGCCACTGGTACATAAACCTGACACACATAGATACAGACACAGACACAGACATACACACACGCGCGCGCGCACATGCACACACGCACACATACACACATGCACACCTTTAGTGAAAAGACGTTAAATCAAAGAACGAACGAACATGCACACACGTGCATGAACACACACACACACACGCCCGCGCTCTCTCACACACACACACACACACACAACGCACACACGCGCGCTCGCGCGCGCACACACACACACATACACACACGCACACATGCACACACACATACACACATGCTCTCACACACACACACACACACACACACACACACACACATGCTCACACACACACACACATGCTCACATACACACACACACACATGCTCACACACACACACACACACACACACACACACACACACACACACACACACACACACACACACACACACACACTCACACATGAAGCCATTAAAATGATAGACAATCATCTTCATCTGGTATAACAGATCTGACCCTGTATCTTGAAT
>CM060305.1:94841750-94844250 GCA_030674185.1 Monoplex corrugatus | reverse complement strand
ACAGGCAACATTTATAGGCCATTTTATGAGGAAGGGTGATTTGGAGCACCTGGTCACAACGGGAAAGCTGGATGGAAAGAGAGCACCGGGTAGACCCAGAGAGAAAAATGCTGGACGGACTTGCAGAGTGGCTGGGGATGAGGAGGGTGGGGAGGATGCTAGGCCATAGGGGCAACGAGAGATAGAGACAAATGGAAATCCATGATCGCCAACGCCATGCGGCAGGGCACCTGATGATGATGAATGTGAGGTAGATAATATAAGGTAAAGTAGCTAATGTAAGGTAAGGTAAAGTTAAGGTAAGATGAGGTAGGTAATGCAAGGTAGATAATATACAGTAGATAATGTACGGTAAGATAATGTAATGTAAAATGAGATGAAAGGCAAGTAATATGTAGTAGGTAATGTGAGGTAAGGTGATGAAAGATGAGGTAGGCAATGTAAGGCAGGTGATATAAAATGGCAATGTAAGGTAAGGTAGATAATACAAGGCAAGGTGAAGCATGGTAAAGTAGGGGAGGTAAGGTGTTGCAATGCAAAGGGCCGTCTAAAGAAAGCTAATGTGAGTACATGTAAGCTAATATAAGATAGAGTAAATTAAGCTAAAATGATTTAAGGTAAAGTAAGGAAGGTAACTGTATGATAAACTAATGACAGCTAAAGTGACGTAAGGTAAAGTAATCAAAGATAAAATGAAGGTAATGTAAGGTAATTAAGGTAAGGAATGTAATATTTTGTAAGGTAATATGTAATATGTAATATTATGTAAAATACGGTAATGTAACGTAGGGCAATGTAACGTCAGATAAGCTAATATACAATGAAACCTGAGTTTAGGTGAGATAAGGTGAGGTGAGGTGAGGTGAGTGGGTGAGGTGAGGTGATGGGGGTAAGGTAAGGTACGGTAAGGTAAGGTAAGATAAGGAAAGGGAAGCAGGTAAGGTACTTTCGGTAAGACAGTGTAAGGTAAAGTAAGCAATGTAAAGCAAAGTGATCAAGGTAGGGTAAGGCAGGGTAAGGTAAGGTAAGTAATGTTAAATAATGTAAGACAACGTAGAGCAGGTAATGTAAGGTGAGTAAGCAATACAAAATAAGGTGAGGTATGGCAAGGTAAGCGACTGACTGCTTCCACAGTTTAAAGGGTCGTGAGGAGCAGGATACTATGGACACCAACTTTTCTCAAGGGCAGCATGAAGTAGCATTGTCCATCTCTTCTCCCTCTGTGCTTTCCCCTATCGTAAACAGTTTCGAGTCGCGCGCACATATGCAGCTGCTGGTGAAAGGCTGGAAGATTTGATGATTAAATAAAGTGTATCATGTGTATCTTTCAGATAGACATGTTTATGGAGAGACTTTGTCAAGTCCCGTGTGTTTTTTTTAATATAGTTGTGTATGTCTACTTGTAGCACTTTCTCTCTTTCCTCCAAAATTTCCACAAACCCGATATCGATAGAATAAACCGATTCTGTAAGAGTAACTGGTTGAGATATACATGTAAGGATTTTTTGTGTGTGTGAAATATAGATCACATCACTAAAATAAGTCCTCTTCTCACAATACTACAGGCTATAGTTGACGTGCAACACAAAACAGATCAGAACACTGTTTTTACGAAACAGATTCCAATGAAAATTCTTGCTGTGGAAATCCACTCAAACTCAAGAACACTACCGGGAAATTACTGACAGATTTGGGTGGAGCGCTAATGGAAAAGGTCTGAGTGTGATGAATATCTCTTGAACAAACTGACCTCCAAACTCAAAGATCAGCATCAGCATTAGTGTCAATGGAAATGTCAGTGTAAGAATAACTTACAGTGTGATGGGATTAACCTTTTGACTCCTGCACCCTGTCCATCAGCATCCTGTATCATCAACTATGCTAGCAATGCAAAAACTGAACCCTTTGATTCCCTCATCATATCCAGCAGCTTCCTGCTGGTGGATAGAGTGAGAGTTAAAGGGTTAACGTTTTTTTGCAATTGGTGGAGAGAGTGCAGGAATCAGAGAGCTACTCCAAACGTAGACAATTATAGATGCATTCTGCAACATGAATTTGTAAATCATCTTCATTAAGCATGTGGTTTGAACTTCATCACATCGAATTTAAAGCAAACAGATTATTGAAGGTAGTTATTTCTCCTGAATTTGTGTATGTATGTGCCCGCTTGTTTGTGTGTGGTGTGTGAATGTATTTTTGTTATGTGTGTGTATGTGCGTGCGCGCTCGTGCACGCGCATGCTAGACTGTGCACTCATTCAAAGACCTTGCAGAGCCCATCATGCCATTGTAGTTATGGTCCATGGCGGCTTGAATGATGATGTCGCTGTTACAGCTGATGTGGGCACTGTTGTAGTGAAGGCCATCACCGTTGAGAACGAGGTCATCGGGCAGGGTGTAGGAGATGGTCACCTGGCCTGGTACTGTGAAGCTGACCGCACTGGAGGTAAACCCAATGTAGGTAATCTGCACCTTGATAGACAAACCATGTGAGAGTGCTA
>CM060305.1:94826750-94836750 GCA_030674185.1 Monoplex corrugatus | reverse complement strand
TACTTTTGTCTCCTTCAAGTCCGCTCTCAAAACTCACCTTTTCTCCTCCGCATAAAATCCTAACCTCACTCAACCCCCCCCCCCCCCCCCCCCTCTGCAGCCTGTCTCCGCTCGGAGGGAATCACATGGTTATAATATATAATTGTATATGCTATGCTCTCTATAATTTTCCATTGCTTTTATTCTTGCTTTTATTGCTTTTATTCTTTCTCCCCATTTATAGCCATGCGTGTGTGTGGGTGTGTGTGTGTGTGTCTGTGTGTGTGCGTGCGTGTGTGTGCGTGCGTGCGTGCTTGCGTGTGTGTCTGCTTCAGCGCTTAGATTTGATTTTATCAAGATTTTGCGCTATATAAATATTGTAATTATTATGTAATTATTATGTGTTCGTCTGTTTGCGTATCTGCGTGTCTGCGTGTGTGTTTGTGTGTGTGTATGTGTGTGTGTGTGTGTGTGTGTCTGTCTGTGTCTGTGTCTGTGTGTACGTGTGTGTATGTGAGAGAGGGGCGAAGAGAAGTGGGGGTGAAGTGGCGGAGACGGGATCGTCCCTTACCTGTGCAGAATAGTCGGAAGGATTGGTGAAGGATGCCAAGACAGTGCGGCCCTCAGCTCCCGTACCATAGGACTCCATGCCCATGAAGGCCACGTAGAAGTCGTTGCCTGACACCTTCACACAGTCTGCACATCAACAAACAAACAAGCGGGTGGTTTGGTGGTGGCAGGCAGAGGATAGACCGACAGAGACAGAGACACACAAAGACAGATTTCAATCCCATAAACAGCTATATTATGAATATGAATCTTTCTATCTCTGTTTCTTTGCCTCTGTGTGTCTGTTTCTCTGTCTGTCTATCTGTCTGTCACTCTCTCTCTCTCTCTGTTTCTCTCTCTCTCTCTCTCTCTCTCTCTCTCTCTCTCTTTCTGTTTCTCTCTGTCTCTCTGTCTCTGTCTCTCTCGATCTCTGTCTCTCTCTGTCTCTCTCTGTCTCTCTGTCTCTCTCTGTCTCTTTGTCTCTGTCTGTCTGCCTGCCTGTCTGTCTCTCTCTGTCTCTGGCTTTGTCTCTGTCTGTCTGTCTCTGTCTCTCTGTCTCTGTCTGTCTGCCCCTCTGTATGTCTGTCTGTCTCTCTTATTCTCTCTCTCTCTCTCTCTCTCTCCCCTCTCTCTCTCTCTCTCTCTCTTATCTATCTATCTATCTATCTATCTATCTATTTCTCTCCCTCTGTCTCTCTCGTTTCTCTCATGATAACTTAGGGTCAGTGTGCTCGTAAAGACATTTTCAATAATGGCTTTAAATCATCATATTTTTATAATTTATCTTGATTTTTGTTTAACATGCCGTCAGAAGGGGTTCAGGCCTGTGAAATAAACCATTATACATTAGCACTCTTGAAGAAGAAAACAGCAACAACAACGAAAAACAAAACGTCAAAACAGCAGACAAGTTAGTTTAGTACCCCTAAAGAACTTAACAAATAAAATATAACTGACCTGTTCATTATTAATGATCCAATGGAAAGAACGGTTAATTTGATTTGATAATTCGCAATTGAACGAACTTCGTGGACGTCTTAGTGTATTTATCTTATATTGTCATTTTCACACAATTTACATGATTTAGGTTTGATCGTAAACAATGAATCACTGGTCTGTCTTCGTGTTTGTTACTATTTTTGTTTTGATTTCGATAATGACATTGATACTACAGTTTTCAACAGTAGAATCTATAGATTAAAAACCCTTTTACAAACTCCATGTATCTGCATAGTGCTACTAATACATAAGAAGAAATACGTTAAAAAAAATTAACATAAGCAGATGACAGAGTGGCAGCATTTCCTTTCGATTGAGATAGATGGAGAGAGAGACGGAGAAATAGAATACACAAACAATCGAGGTTATCAATCTGGATGTCTGTGATGTGTGTGTGTGTGTGTGTGTGTGTGTGTGTGTGTGTGTGTGTGTGTGTGTGTGTGTGTGTGTGTGTGTGTGTGGTGTATGTGTGTGTGTGTGTGTGTGTGTGTGTGTGCTGTGTGCTGTGTGTATGCATGCGCCTGGGCGAGTGTGTGATCGTGCGTGTGTGTGTGTGTATGTGTGTGTTTGTGTGTGTGTATGTGTGCGTGTGTTTGCGTGTGTGTGTGTGTGTGGCGCGCGCGCGCACGCGTGTGATAATATTCATTCTTGTATCGTGCTGTTCACGCTCATTCTGACTCATTGCCCATTGCAAATTTAAAAGTCACAGAGTGTAACACACACACACACACACACACACCACACACACACACACACACACACACACACACACATACACACATACACACACACACACACACACACACACACACACACACACACACACACACACACACACACACACACACACACACACACACACACACACACCATCAACAAACAAATTCAGAATGAGGTCAGTTCGATTCAGTTGAATACTTCTTTATGAATCCAATGTAGAAATTAAAGTGATAAAGAAAAAAAATGTAATAAAAAGACGAAGAGAGATAGAGGGGACAATACACATACGTTACAGTTACCGCCAGAAACATACCTGCCACTGGAAGTGAGGAAGGATAAATCAGCAACATCCCCACATGACACAAAAACCAAGCTTTCATCATCACCATCATCATCTGGAACAAAATCCAACACTTCATGAATAACTTGTTAATTTTTTTTTGGTCAATATACATGTCAAATATGAATTAAAGTAACATGGCGTCCAAGTAAACAGACATCAGAAATATAAAAACAGAATAAGAACGTGTATGTGATCAAAAATACAAAACAGCTCTACATGTTCAGCCAACTGGCGTTTTGCCACGTACACAAACGACAACAACGAAACAAATTCACAAAATTTGGGAGAACAGTGGTAAAAAACAGTCATCTTCTCTGATATTTCCTTAAGCTGGAAAAAAAATGACTCGCCTTTGCCTATGAGTGGTCAAATTAAACACGAGTTATTGATAGATAAAACAACTAAACACATAAGCTAAGGATGGAAAAAATTACACTATTCTTGTACAGTTGGATCAGATTTGCATGTTTGTATCTCCATTTCAAAAGAAGAGATTAATTCATATCGACCGAGAGAGGTGTGGTGTGGTGTGTGTGTGTGTGTGTGTGTGTGTGTGTGTGTGTGTGTGTTGTGTGTGTGTGTGTGTGTGTGTGTGTGTGTGTCTATGTCTGTGTTGTCTGTCGTGTACATACCGCGCGCGCGCGCGCGCGTGTGTATGTGTGTGTGTGTGTGTGTGTGTGTGTGTGTGTGTCTGTGTGTGTGTGTGTGTCTGTCTGTGTCTGTGTGTCTGTGTGTCTGTGTCTGTGTTGTATTGTGCAGTATTTAGTGAGTGCGTGTGTTGTATGTTGTTTACATGCGTGTGTATTGTGGCGTAGCGTGGTGTGTGTGTGTGTGTTTTGTATGTGTAAGTTTCGCGTGGCGTGTGTGTTTATGTGTGTGAGTGTGTGTGCGCGTGTGCGTGCGTGCGTGCGTGTGTGTGTATGTGTGTGTGTGTGTGTGAGTGCGTGTGTGCGTGCGTGTGAGTGTGTGAGTGTGTTTGTGTGTCTGTCTGCATGTTGGTGTGTCTCTACCAAAACATGTCAGCTGGAAGTGGATAGATCTTTACCATATCTGGGTCAAAGATGTTGACTGTTGAGGATTCGCAAGTGCACAAGTTTGGAAGTCAATGCGCTAAGGTCCAGCTTGCACAGCCACATTAAGGCCTGAAATGAGCACTTTTCTATGAGAGGTGTCGACAGCGCTCTCTCATTAACATCACAGAATGTTGCATTTTGCTTACACTGCTGTGACAGTCTTACATGGTTTTCGCTTAATGTTTCATTTCATCTGATGCGTCTTCAAGGTCAAAATCAGGATTGCTGTCTGAGCAGCTACATTTTTTAATTGAATTGAATCAGCTGTTATCATTGGATCATTTTGATTTTTGGTGCTGGTTGAGTGGCTATATCCAGGGATTTGTCTTCTCCCCACCTCGCCATTCGGGTCGTAAACAAGGTAAGTGATGATCAAATCCTAATGGGTCAGCATATGAGCGCCCCCTTTGTTTGGCGAGATGGCTGCCGTGTGGCGTCGGGAGTTGGGAGGTGACTGTCCGGTCGATGGTGTGGCATTGTGCTCTGGGTGTTTCTTATTCATTTTGATCTGCAGGTTAGCTTCTGGCTTCAGGGAATCTGGCCTGATGACTGCAGGGAAACTCCTGGTGACGGTCGTAATGATGTCAAGCTAGGGATCCCTTTGCGGGCATGTCAGACCTACTTGAAAAGAAAAATAGGCTGTGTCTGGAGCGTCATATCTGGCCGCTTTTACGATCGTACGAACACCTCCTGTTTCTCTCTTTGTTCGGTGGCTGAGCTGGGTCTGGTTGGTACAAACCGTGTGGCTATGACCTGGGGTTTGTCATCTCCTGATTTTGTCATTTGGCTTGTAAACAAGGTACCTGATGACTGGATCCCATTGGGTCATGCAGCATATGAACGTCTCCTTTGTTTGGCTGCCGAATGGCGTTGGGACTCGGAAGGTGAATGTCCTGTCGGTGGTGAGGCATTGTGCTCTGGGTTCCATGCAGCACCGTCAGGTGTTTCTTGTTAACTTTGATCTGCAGGTTATCTGCTGGCTTCAGGGAATCAGGCCTTATGCCTGAGGGAAAGTCCTGGTGACAACTCAGAAAGACGGCAAACTTGGGATCCCTTTGCGGGCATGTCAGACCTAGCTGAAAAGCAAAATAGGCTGTGTCTGGAGCATCATGTCAGACCGCTTTGGCAATTGTACGAATACCAGTTTTCTCTTGGTTCGATAGCTGGGCTGGGCCTGGCTGGTGCTCGTTTTTGGCTAAGACCCAGTGTTTGCCATCTCCCCACCTGGCCATTCGGCTTGTCAATAAGGTCAATGATGACCGGAGCCCAATGGGTCATGCAGCATATGAACGCCCCCGTTTGTTTAGCGAGGTGGTTGCCGAGTGGTGTCGGGAGTTGGGAGGTGGTTGTCCAGTCGGTGGTGAGGCATTGTGCTCTGGGTTCCATTCAGCACCCTTGTGTGTTTCTTGTTAACTTTGATCTGCAGCTTGGCAGCTGGCTTCAGGGCTCAGGCTTGGTGACTGCAGGGAAAGTCCTTGTGACTGCTGGAAAAGTCCTGGTGACTGTAGGGAAAGTCCTGGTGACTGCAGGGAAAGTCCTGGTGACTGCAGGGAAAGTCCTGGTGACAGCTCGCTCAGATGGCAAACTAGGGATCCCTTTGCGGGCATGTCAGACATAGTGAAAAGCAAAATAGGGTGTGTCTGGAGCATCATGTCTGGCCACGTTTACGATCGTACGAACACCTCCTCTTTATCTCTTTGTTCGGTGGCTGAGCCGCGCCAGGTTGGCGCAAGTTGTGTGGCTATGACCCGGGGTTTGTCATCTCCTTATTTTGCCATTTGGCTTGTAAACAAGGTACCTGATGACTGGATCCCATTGGGTCATGCAGCATATGAACGCTCTCCTTTGTTTGGCTGCCGAATGGTGTCGGGAGTTGGGAGGTGATTGTCCGGTCGGTGGTGAGGCATGTGCTCTGGATTCCATCCAGCACCGTTAGGTGTTTTTTGTCAACTTTGAACTGCAGCTTAGCTGCTGGCTTCAGGGACTCAGGCCTGATGACTGCAGGGAAAGTCCTGGTGACAGCTCGCACAGATGGCAAGTTAAAAATTCCTTTGCGGGCATGTCAGACCTAGTGGAAAGCAAAATAGGCTGTGTCTGGAGCATGATGTCTGGCCATTTTACGATCATACGAACACGTTTTGTTTATCTCTTGGTTCAGTGGCTGAACTGCACCTGGTTGGCGCAAGTTGTGTGGCTGCGACCCGGGGTTTGTCATCTCCCCACCTTGCCATTTGGCTTGTAAACAAGGCAACTGATGACCGGGTCCTCAGTGGGTCATGCACATGAGCAGCCCCCTTTACTTGGCGAGTTGACTGCCGTGATGAATTGGAAGTTGGGAGATGGTTGTCCGGTCGATAGTAAAGCTTTGTGCTCTCTGTTCCATCCTGCACCGTCAGGTGTTTCTTGTTAACTTTGAACTGCAGCTTGGCTTCCAGAAATCAGTCCTGATGACCAAAGTCCTGGTGATAGCTTGCAAAGACTGCAAGCTTGGGATCCCTTTGAGAGCCTGTCAGACATACCTGAAAAGCAAAATAGGCTGTGTCTGGAGCATCATGTCTGGCCGCTTTTGCGATCGTACGAAAAATCCCTGCTTCTCTCTTGGTTCGGTAGCTGGACTGGGCCTGGCTGGTGCAATGTACGTGGCTATGTCCTTGGGTTTGTCAGCTCCCCACCTGGCCATTCGGCTTGTCAACAAGGTCACTGATGAACGGATTCCAATGGATCATGCAGCATATGAACACCCCCCCCCCCCTTTGTTTGGCGAGGTGGTTGCCTTGTGGCGTCGGGAGTTGGGAGGTGGTTGTCCAGTCGATGGTGAGGCATTGTGCTCTGGGTTCCTTCCAGCACCCTTGTGTGTTTCTTGTTAACTTTGATCTGCAGCTTGGCTGCTGGCTTCAGGACTCAGGCCTGGTGACTGCAGGGAAAGTCCTGGTGACTGCAGGGAAAGTCCTGGTGACTGTAGGGAAAGTCCTGGTGACTGCTGGGAAAGTCCTGGTGACTGCAGGGAAAGTCCTGATGACTGCTGGGAAAGACGGCAAGTTTGGGATCCCTTTGCGGGTACGTCAGTCCTAGCTGAAAAGCAAAATAGGCTGCGCCTGGAGCATCATGTCTGGCCGCTTTTGCAATCATTCGAACACCCCCTGCTTCTCTTGGTTCGGTAGCTGGGCTG
Source organism: Monoplex corrugatus (assembly GCA_030674185.1). Lineage (NCBI taxonomy): Eukaryota > Metazoa > Mollusca > Gastropoda > Littorinimorpha > Ranellidae > Monoplex > Monoplex corrugatus. The sequence continues at coordinate 94,829,918 of CM060305.1, read as the reverse complement.
GATCTGGATGGTGCAAATTGTATGGCTATGACCTGGGACTTGTCATCTCCTTACTTTGCCATTTGGCTTGCAAACAAAGCAATTGATGACCGGGTCCCACTGGGTCGTGTATGCAGCTCATGGGCAGCCCCTTTTACTTGGCAAGGTGGTTTCCGTGAGACGTCAGGAGCTGGGAGGTGGTTGTCCGGTCCATGGAGAGGCATGGCTGGTTTGGGTCCCATCCAGCACTCGGGTGTTTCTTGTTAATTGTACATGTGTAAACCATCTCAACCTTTGTTATAGAAACTCTCATAGACATCCTTTTAGTAAGGCTTGCGTTCTTTTATTACAAGGCATGAAGTGTTAGCTGTGTGATCTGCAACATTATCATTAAAAATTAAATTGACCACAATTGTTTTCATGGATTTAGCAAAACTCTGAGTCTGATTCCTCGGTGCCGAAGATCAGATCACTTTAGTAGATTTTCAAAATCCAACTACAAGATTGCTGAAATATGTAAGCTTCTTTTCATACATATCCTGGTGTCAACCAGGCCCGAGAGACAATACAGACCCATGCTCTGTTGGTCAGGATATTTGAGCAACACCGTCAGTGACGTATCCGTGAAGTGGGTGAGACTCAATTGTTTGGTCCCAGTCCAGTCTTCCCGGTGAACCCACAGCAGGCTCAGTTCTGGGTAACAGCCGATTGTGACTGAAAAATCCCTCAATGTTTTTGACAGGCCTGATGTGATTCGAGCTCGCAATATTTCAGTCTTCAGTCCATTGTGATTTTGCATAAGTCTGGCTCTGAACATTATAAAACCCTAACTCTAACAATACCTGCGAGTTCTGGTTTCACGTTTCACTAAAACCTGGTAAACATTCATGAACCATCATCATCATCATCATCATGTGCCCTGCCGTATGGCTTTGACGATCAAGGCCCTCCATATGTATCTATCCCTTGTTGCCGCAAGTACATCTTCCACCCTCTCTGTCCTCAGCCACCCTGCAAGTCCGTCCAATATTTTCTCCCTGGGTCTACCCGGTGCTCTCTTTCCCTCCAGCTTTCCTGTTTTGACCTTGTGCTCTATTTCCCCTTTCCTCATAAAATGGCTATAAATGTTGTCTGTCTTTTCCTAATCTTTCTTATTAATGATCTTCTTGTGTCTGCCTCCATCAACACTGTCTCGTTTGTTTTCTTTGCTGTCCATGGAACTCTCAACATTCTTCTTAGAAACCACATCTCGGCCGCCTCAATCTTGTTCTGGCTTTGCGTGTTGACTGTCCACGCCTCACAGCCATATAATATTATCGGTTCTATACAACATTCAAGAACTCTCTTCCTGGTGTTAACTGATAGGCATTTATTGATAAGAATGCTTTTCATCTTCTTGAATGAACAAATAGCACATATCTTTTTACATTACAATTCCGTATGAGTCCATAAAACAATGTAGCCCTGTATTCTTGAGCTGTACGCTACACGATCAATAACCTTTTGACGGGCCCGGTAGTCAAATGGGTAAGACGTAGGACTTTCAATCGGAAGGTCTGAGGTTCGATCTTGCCTGGGTGCCCACTGCCTGGTGGGTAAAAGGTGGTTTTTACCATCTCCCAGTCAATATGTGTGCAGACCTGTTAGTGCCTGCACTCTTGTGGTGTGTATGTACCTGCAGGACATCAAGTGTTCATGTTAAAGATCTCTATGTCAAGTCAGTGTCCAGTGGTTTATAGAAAATGAAGAATTGTAACATGCACACCCATCAAAAACGGTATGCACACTGTACGAGAAGGTGTATCACACATCCGAGAAAAACCGGAATGCTTAAAAGAAAACGACTTTTTAGTATCTGTTATTTTTCTTCTTTTTTTTTTTCTTTTTTTTTTGTCTTTGTTTCATTCTTACCTTTATTTCTGACTGTTAGTTCATTTACCTGTAGGTACATCAAAGACCTTTTTGATGATGACAGAAGGGAGGAACACATTATTAGATGGAACTTCAAACGACCACCAATAAAGAAAGATGAAGTTAGAGCAGTGATGAAAAAAGTGAAACAACAAAAAGCCCCAGGACCAGACACTATTATTATAGAAATGATTGGGGCTCTATATGAATTTGGTATTGAAAAAGTAACAATCCTCCTTAATGATCTTTATGACACCGGAAAATATCCCTACACATAATTTTATGTCAAAGTCAACTTTCATTGCACTCCATCGTAAAATCAGTTTGATGAGTCATGTGAAATTTATATCAAGAATAATCATGATCATGACAAGGAATAGAATCAAACCAGAAATAACAGAAGAACCGTGTACATTTGTTGAAGGGAAAGGAGCGATTAGCGCCATATGATCTTAAGAACTCTCATACAAAAAGATCAGTTGAGTTGAATGAGGATTTTGTATTTATGTTTTGCTGATTATACCGAGGCTTTTGATGGGGTGAGACATGAAGGATTGATCAACCAACTGAAAAATCTCAATAATGTTGAAAAAAGATCAAAGAATAATAAGGAATACGTATTAGGAACACACAACAGCAGTGAGAGTAGAAAATGTGTTCTTTTCAAAATATTGAGGAATTAGAGAGGGATGTATTCTGTCACCAGATTTGTTTTCACTTTACAGCCAAAACCATCATGAAAAAAATAGAAGAATTCCCTGGAATAAAAATTGAGGGTAAACTGATAATTACTCTTTGTTATGCAAAAGACACCGTCCTAACTACATAAAATGAAAAAGACCGACAAATCATGTGAATATAATAGAAATAGAAAGCAGAAGCGAAGGGATAGAGCTAAATAGTAAGGAGACTGAAGTCATGGTAACCAATGGAATCAAGGAATCCCCTCATGTAAAATAACAACAAAAGAGACAAGTTGATAAATCTAAATATCTGGAAACAGTCATCTCCTCAGACAGCAGATGCACATTAGAAGAGACAGTCTTCGAAGCAGCAAACACAAAAAGATCATCAATGAAAATGACTAGGAAATATCAAGCAACATTTATAGGACATTTTATGAGGCAAAAGAAATTTTAGAGCACCTAGTCACAACAGGAAAATTAGAGGGAAAAGGAGCACCAGGTAGACTTAGGAAAAAAACATAAGTTTTAAAGAGTGGGTGGAGACAAAAAGAATAGAAGAAAAGATAGATTCCTACGGAGGGGCATGATCGCC
>CM060305.1:94806750-94824250 GCA_030674185.1 Monoplex corrugatus | reverse complement strand
AGTCATGAGGCAGGTGAGAACAGGGTCAGCACCGACATGTGAAGTGAATAAGGTCAACAGACCTCTCATGAAAACATCAACCACCAGGTTATCGAGCTGCTAGCGTCATCATTGGACGTTACCGATAACTTCGATTGCCTTCACAATTTTCACTTGTTCCGACTGTTTGAATAAGGAAACTATGCTGAAGCGGAATGTGTTGTGGGAGGAAAGGGGGGCAGATGTTTGGTTCGATGGAGCGTTGGGATGCAGAGAGGTGGGGGGGGTAGGGGGAGGTGAGGAGGGAAAGGTAACGCTGGGCGAGGTGAAAGGGAAGGGGAGGGGAGGGGAAGAGACTGAAAAGGTAGGAAGTAGAACACTGTTATGATCATTGTTGTTTTAAGGACCAGTCCACTGCGCAGAGGTGTATCAGGGCTGTAACCATCCCAACACATACAGAACCTGAACCTGAAAAAAAAAATCTGGAAAAATGTTAAATATTGAATACGTATATCGATGCACTCGCGTACGTAATCTAAGGACGTGCCCTTGTCACTGATCATCCCATCCTATTTATTACGGGAAGTATTAAAAAAGCGAATGTGAATACAAATACAACCACAACTAAGTGCACTGAAAGCATTACAAAAACTGACCTATATTACCTAAAATTGTGTCTGCAAATGACATTTCCTTACAGTCAAAACAGCAAGTAATATAGTTACGTAGTTATCAATCCTCCTATAAAGTATGTAAAGCTTTATGGGGCGTGTGCAGGTGAATGGACCAGCAAGGCAAACATCTGATAGGGAGAGATGAAAGACAATTTTCTGGCACAGAACTCCCAGAAGGTGGGGTTATTGTTTTTACTGAAAGATCCCCCAGCATTCGCACGGGGGAAGGAAATAGAAGAGTAAAATGCAACAGTTTTGTGTGGTACCATCTGTACACACTTCTTATTGTGTTTAATTTAACCCTTTGACTCCTGTATCCTCTCCACCAACTGAAAAAAATTAACCCTTTGACTCCTTCGCCCTATCCACCAGCTTCCTTTCAGGAAGCTGGTGGATAGGGTGAAGGAGTCAAAGGGTTAAGGTTTTGCTTTGCTGGCATGGTTGACAATGCAGGATGCTGGTGGACAGGGCGCGGGAGTCAAAGGGTTAATATCGTCGTTTCATCATCATCTAATCCCGTACCCAGTGTGGGATGTGACGCAGCAGCAGATGGGATCCATCGTCCGTGTCTAAGATGCAAACAGTTCAGGCACACCGAGGCTGGTCCAGTCTTTGACAGTTCCCTCCCAAGCTCCTCCTCTATCAACCTCGGAGACTGCCTCCGTCCAGGATACCCTGAAGGACGGTCTTGGACTGGCATGGCATGGCATGGCGGAGGTTACTGTGGTCCCACCAAGATGTTGACCTCGCTCCCCGTACGTATTCACTGGTCTTCTGCACTTAGTCTCAGAGGTCTAACATCTCTTCTCCGAAACAGAAAGCAGCGTTCAAGTTTCACACCCGCACAGAAAGATGGAGAGTACAAGCGAGTTGTACAGTCTGTAATTATCTTCTTTTTTTTTTTTTTTTCAATCTTGCTCAATACCTTTCAAAAGAAAGAAGCACAGCCTGTACATGTGGTGAAAATCTCATGGTACTGTTGCTACCGATTTTGTTTTGTCTGGCCGTTCTAGCCACTGCTGTTGCAATCCTAACGCGTATGTCTCTGTACAGTTGCCATCACTGGTCAGGGCAGCTCCCACCCTGCTTCAGACTGTTGACTTTTTGCATTTTCCATGTAACAATGGTCAAATAATTGTGTTCAGGTCGGTTTTAGTGTGTGTGTGTGTGTGTGTGTGTGTGTGTGTGTGTGTGTGTGTGTGTGCGTGCGTGCGTGCGTGCGTGTGTGTGTGTGTGCCTCTGAGTGTGCCTCTGTGTGTGCAAGAGTGTGTGTGTGTATGTATGTGTTTGCGTGTGTGTATGTGCGTGTGTGCGTGTGTGTGTGTTTGTGTGTTCTTTTTATCACCGCTTACAGAAAAAGGAATTATTCACAATGTGCGTCATTCCACTAACTAAAGAGTAAGCACGTGCGTGCGCACACACATTTGAAATTTCCGTAAGTTCTTTTTTTTTCGCTTTTTTGTTTTGTTTTTGTTTTTTTGACTTTGTTTAGTTCTCTGTGTGTTTGTGCGTGTTTGTGTATGTTTTTTTTGTGTGTATGTGTGTTATGTGTGTGTGTGTGTGTATGTGTGTATGTGTGTGTGTGTGTGTGCGTGTGTGTGTGTGCGAGCGCGCGCGCGCGTATGTGTGTGTGTTTGCTGATGTTGATGTTGTTACTGTTGCTGCAGTTACTGTCGCTACATGAATTATTTGTTAGTCGGTTACTGAGACTATACAAAAAGAAAGCAAGTGTTACCCTTCAAGCCATCTTGAGTGCTGAGATATGACAATTGACCAATGTTCGGTCTTCGTTACGCTGTTATTCCAGAATGCATACATTGCTGCGGCGAATAAGAGAATGGTTTTGTCAGACCCGTTATGGAAAGTCTATTTGTATGAATTGGTCATAGGGTCAGGTTCCAGCCTCTGACATGGTGAAAGCCAGATCAATGTAGGAAGGGGACTGACTGACTGAGATGTGGTTTTGCGGCCAGTTTCAGTTTGCTTGTGACGCTCTTCGGAATTACTGGATTGCTTAATTAAAGGCTGTATTTTGTTCCTGTTTCAACACACACACTCGCAAGCACGCAAACACACACACACAAACAAACACACGCACAGACTCACACACACACACACACACTCGCAAGCACGCAAACGCGCACACACACACACACACACACACACACACACACACATACACACACACACACACATACACACACTGAGGCCCTGTACACACACACACACACATATATACACGCATGCTTGCACGCACGCACACACGCACACACATACATACACACACGTGCGCGCGCACAAACACACACACACACACACACACACACACACACACACACACACACACACACACACACGGAAAGTAGTGAAATGGCACTGATGGGTACGGCAACCTGACACAAAAAAACATACTTATTCAACTGACAAATGTGGTATGTTTGGCATGCGACGACATGAGAAAGTGGTCAGTCTGTATTGACACTGCATCTTTCGGTTTATCCTCTTCAGTTCCAACAGATAGATACACACATCAGCATATCTGTGACACTGGTTGACACATGTCTTAAACAGAACAACAGTGATCAGCAACGGGTTGATTTTGCGAATGCCGGTATAATAGGTCGCCACAAGCTGGGTAATTGGGTGCTACCTGTCACACCAGGAAAGCTGGCGGGAAAGAAAACACCAGGTAGACCAAGGGAGAAAACATGGGACGGATTTGCAAAGTGGCTGAGGGCAGAGAGGGTGGAAGATGTACTTGCAGCGACAAGGGATAGATTCATATGGAGGGCCATGATCGCCAACGCCATGCGGCAGGACACATGATGACGATGATGATGATGGTGGTTAAGGTAAATGTTGTTCCATAACCCCCACGTCACAAGGAATAAGAGTGCCAGAGACTACGACCCCCCCCCCCCCACTGGGGGGTCAGAACCACGAGAGAGGTGCCCATCTCCATTCCCTTCTCCCACCCCTTCACCCTCCCCAACCCTGACCTTGATCAGACACCCGCTCACAGGTGAGTGAACTGGAGATTTAGTACAAAAGGTGTGTGTGAGTGTGTGTGTGTGTGTGTGTGTGTGTGTGTGTGTGTGTGTGTGTGTGTATGTGTGTGTGTGTGTGTATGTGTGTGTGTGTGTGTGTGTGTGTGTGTGTGTGTGTGTGTGTGTGTGTGTGTGTGTGTGTGTGTGTGTGTGTGTGTGGTCTTTGATTTAATGTCTATTCACTAAAATGATTTTAGACAAAAAAGAAGAAGAAAAAGGGGGGGGATAGGGGAGGAGTGAAGAGGATATTTGGAAATTGTCAATTTTAGTCTTGAGAAAAGATGATCCAGAAAACAACTATTTCGAGGAGGGGAAGGTAAAGCTTACAAATAATGTCATCATAATTAACGATTTAAACAATGTAACAAACAAAATTAATAGATATTTAGAATAAATGAATAAAAACAAAACTAAGAATCGACTAGCCACAACGGTGAACAAGTGATATAACATTTTAAAGGTAATTCGCTATAGGACTTTTTTGACAGGCAAAGAAAAAATTCATGTATTAATGATAGTGAGGCAAATATGTCAGAAATTGTCTTCGTAGAGAGTGTAGGAATATGTCGTGTTACCCGAACACATGAAAGAATATGACTATGTGTTATCTTCCTTCCACACAGACACACTGTATTTTGTTTTGAATGCATCGAGTTTCCACCTATACATAAGGGATTGTATAATTCTGCTGGCAGGAAACGGCTTAGGTGATTTGCTAATTTCAAAGTTCATGTAACATTTGTTATACTTTTTCTGTTTATCTTGGAACTGCTTCCATACGTAGGTGTACACTAAGGTGTAGTACACATGCAACGAGAGAGAAAGCTGTATTTTATTTGAATCTGGTGAGACATTTGTCCCCCGTTTGGCAGCCCTATCAACCATATTATTATAATGAAAAGAACTATGAGATGGGATCCAGCAGAAAGTAATATCAGTGCCTCTTAAGGATAACTGTGAATCAAGTGACTAATTTCCATTATCACTTCAGATCTTGTTTGTAATTTTGATAATACAAGAGCTTGAAGTAGCCTACAAAAGAGCATTCAACTCTTTTGTCAGTGTTGCATCAGACCACCGCATCGTTTCTGCTCGACTTCGATTGAGCCTTCGAGCAAATAAAAAGAAATCTTGCAATACTACCCCATATGACTGGTCAAATCTAAACGACAACCCTGAAACTCGTAACATCTTCATTACAAGGGTGAGAAATAGATTTGCTGCCCTACAAGATACAGCCTCAGCAAAGACTGCTGACATGACATACAACCACTTTGAAATGGCATGTAAAGAAACAGCTGCAGACACTATCCCACTGAAACCCAAAGTAAAAAAAAAACAACAAACTCCATGGGTGAATGAGGAATCTGTCAAAAACGCAAGCACTAAAAGAAGCTGCACAACTAAAAGACTCTCAACCATCCCCTGAGAACATCATTTACTTCAATAATGCTCGTGCTGCTCTCATAGAGGCCTATGAAGCAGAGCAAACGAACTACCTACAAAGCAAGATCGACCAGATCACAAATGCTGTCAGCAACAAAAAGTCTGCTGTTGCCTGGAAGACCGTGAACGAAATAAGTGGTAGAAAAAAGCTGTAACAGAGCTAAGCTAAAAGCATCTAGCCAAGAAGAGCGAGAAAAACTGTGGCAACAACACTTCCAAGACCTACTCTGCGGTAAAGATAACAGATGCGGATTACGCTGATGACCTGGCTGTTCTCGCAGACCTTCTAAAGGATGCAACATCTCTCCTTCACAGTGTCGAAAGAACAGCAATGGAGATCGGGCTCCACCTCAATGCGAACAAAACAGAGTCCATCTGTCTGAACCAAGATGCATCAGAAGGCATGAGAAGTCTCAATGGAGATACAATCAAACAAGTTCAAGACTTTAAATATCTGGGCAGCTACATTGACTCCACAGAACAAGACGTCAACACCAGACTCGGAAATGCCTGGGGCGACTCTAAATCAACTGGACAAACTCTGGAAATCCAATCTACCAGACAACCTGAAAAGGAAATTCTTCCGAGCAGCAGTAGAGTCCGTTTTTACATATGGCTCAATCTCTTGGACCCTAACAACGACATTGGAGAAGAAGATTGATGGAGCATACACACGAATGCTGCGTGCAGCCCTGAACAAATCCTGGAGAGAACATCCAACTAACAAAGAGTTATATGGTAAGATCCCACCAATCAGTAAATCAATACGTCAACAAAGACTGCGCTTTGCAGGACACTGCTGGCGTAGCAAAGAACTGGTGGGGGATGTTCTACTATGGGGACCCAGCCATGGCAAACAAAGACCAGGACGTCCGAAGAAGACCTTCATCGACCAACTGATGGATGATACGGGCTGTCAGTATGATGAACTACCTACTGCAATGTCTGACAGAAAAGGATGGAAGAAACGTGTCATGGATAGCCGAACAAGCTCGACATGACGATGATGATGATGAAGTAGCCTACAGATTTTGAATCAACGCAAAAAAGTATCTGAAGAATTGTCCTTGGAAGACTTCGCATATAATTGAAAGCCATTCATATTGCAAAGATTTCAGCGGTAAAAACAGATTTATTAAGTCCTATATAGAAAGAGTTCTCAATTTTGAGAGCAAGTATTGAAAATGCTGAGCCTGCTTGTCTTTCAATTATTGATCCATCAGTGTAAATGTTCAAGTGATCAGAACAATCTTCTACATGACATTTAACTTGACTTGCCAGTAAGTTGATATTATCTTCTTTTTTCAAATATGTGTGGTATATGTCAAATCGGGCTCTTTGGAGTTCCCAACTGGGTACTGGTGAAAAGGAAGGTCTTATAGATACAGGATCTGCTTCTAGATCAATTCCAAAGCCTTTCATAACGTCAGATGTATTTGTTGCAAGTGTGACCTGCGAAGATATTGATTTAGCTCTTTTGGAAAGTCGGTGTCTGATCTTAATTTTGATTCTTTTTCGATTATGTTTTCTACAGTGGGGATTTTTAACAGAAATTTAGTAGAAGCGACCTTCCTTTGTTCATCAAGTGGCAACAATTGGATTGCATCGTATGTGCGAAGACAAAAAGCATGCATTGGAAGACCAAGGGCATGTTTGAAACCTTTACAATGTGCAGTTTTGTTAGTGAGTGTTTCGGTGCACTGAAGAAGATTTCTTGGGCATAGATTAATTTAGATCTAATAAGCGATATACAAAGATGAACAAATGTTGATGCATCTTGTCCCAATGTCTGTTTGCGAACTATTTTCAAGAAATTCAAACTTTTTTGAGCCTTTGTTAATAAGTATTCAATATGCTGATTCCAAGATAATTTCGCGGTAAGGAAAACTAAGAATTTGATCAACTCGTTAAACTGAAGAAGAGTATCTCCCAGTTTGAAAGTGGGAATATTTGCTGGGTTAGCTTCACTGTTAAACAAAACTATCTTTTTTTTTTCCATGGATAGATGCAGTCCATTTTCTAACATGTATAGTGCTATTTTATCAAGCTCTAATTGGTAGCATTTGTGTGTATAATTAATACAGCGCAGAGGAGTTTTTCTTCTCATATTTACCTGCATCCACATGCATGAATCGTCAGCGTGTTGAGCTAAAACTACATGTGTAGAAATTTTACTGGGTAAGTCATGCAATATCATGAAGAGAAGTTAAGCAATAACGGATCCCTGAGGGATACCCGTTTGAAGAATTCGTTTTGCAGAGTTCACATTTTTAATCCTTGTTTGAAATACTCGGTTTTCTAAGAAACTTTTGACATAGTCAAAAATATTACCTGTCAGCCCAATACTTTTCAATTTGAGTAATAATAGTGAGTGCCATACTTAGTCGTATGCTTTAGTTATATAAAAAAAATGTAGCATAAACACATTGACGTCTGGCAAACTGTTGTTTTATATTAGTGGTTAACTTTGTTAGGAGTTCGACTGGTGACCTGCCTTTTCTAAATCCTGCCCGATTCACTGGTAATATTTTATTCTTTTCACAGTAATGCAGCAATCTATTTAAAAGTATTTTCTCCATCAGTTTACATACATGCCATGTTATTGCAATTGGCCTATAGTTTTTCAAGTCAGTATTACATTTACCTGGTTTTAGAACTGGAACCACTATTGATTGTTTCAAATAGTTAGGCAGCTTGCCGCTGTTCCAGCATTTTTTAAACATATTTTGTGGCAAGATTATAAAATTTTCTGGTAAATTTTTTAGCATCTCATTTGAAATTCCATCGAATCCTACTGATGTCTTTTTATTTGGAATTAATTTAATGGCATGTTTTATGTCTTCGAGTATGATTGGTGCATTTACGTAGTGCGTATTATCTGGGGTAGAATCCTTATAATATTATGCGTCGGTCTTTTTGGCTAGAGGCAGGAAGTCCTTCTTCTCGACAGACCTCAGCAAACATATCTGCAAAAGCTTCTGCTTTTTCATATGAGCTAGGTAAAGGATTATTTTTTAGCTTTACTGGAATTGATGGCAACTTGATCCCATTTTTCATTGTTTTCAGTTTTTCCCATATCTTTTGCGTATCTTTGTGGTCACTTACTTCACATGTACAAAAAGATGTCAAATATTGTTCTTTAGCTTGTTCTATGACTCTGTTACAGTTTGTATTGGCATTTTTCATCGCTGTATGATTTTCAGGTGACCTATGTGCTAGATATTTTTATGTTTTTCTTTCTTTTCGTTGACTGCCTTTTCACACTCTTTAATCCATCAGACATTTCCATGATGATGTTTTCCTGTTTTTGACACTTTAGGCTCTGGAATTGAAATTTTTGCAGCCCTTATGGGTGAGTTGCAGAAATCTGCATTTATGTCGTTTAAGGTCATTGTTTCAGATAGATCTCGTCTTGTCTTTTGTAGGATGCTTTAAAACTGGCCCAGTCTACGTATCTATAATTAAACTTGGGTAAACTATCTTGTGGCATCGCGTCTATTTCAGTAACAAGCTCTAGGGTAAGAAGTATGGGGATGTGATCTGTTCCCAACAAGTCATCTTCTGTTTGCCATGTGGCATTTGGTGCTAGCGATGGCGAGATTAAAGTGAGGTGGATAGCTGTGGGTCTGTGGGTTGGTATATCAGAGACGCGGGTAACGTATCCGTTATTAAGTACAGTGTAAGTATAAATTGGAATCCACAATATTGTCAATCAACCTGTTGCTGGTTATGTTTTTTTATAATTCTTGTCCCTCCTTCATTCTCAGTGTCAATAAGGCATTTAGGTAATAGCATGGAACAAAAGGGAAAACACATTATCGTCGTCGTCGTAGGCCTCCTTCGGTCATAGCTGACCATGGACAAAGTACATCCGACCTAATGTCTAGTTGGGCTGTCTGCTTGGTCCAAGCAGTGTCGTCTGTGACTGTAAAGACCAATGCGAGAGAGGCAGTCTCTGTCGCAGTGGTCGCATATGTATGCTAATAATGCTGGTCTGTTGGCTGTCATCCCTTTTCTGCGAACTCGCTTTTCTGCTGCAGCAGCTGACAGATTGTCCTCACCAATCCGCAGCTGTTTCTTGAGAGTGCTTCTCCAGCTGTCGCGGTCATCTGCGAGGTCCTCCCAGGACTCAGTGTTGATCTCAAGCGCCTTCATGTCACGATTGCAAACGTCTTTGTATCTCAGCTGTGGGCGGCCAGTGTTTCTCTGCCCTGTGGCAAGCTCACCATAAAGAATGCCTTTTGGGATGCGACCATCTTCCATGCGGCGAACGTGGCCCAGCCAGCGCAGCCGACACTGTCTCAGCATGGTATACATGGTTGGGAGGCCAGTGCGGGTTAGGAGTTCGGTGTTGGTCACCTTGTATTGTCAGGAAATGCCGAGTATGCGCCGTAGGCTTCTCAGGTGGAAGGTATTGAGCCTTTTCTCCTGATGTGCATGTGTGGTCCACGCCTCGCTGCCATACAGCAAGGTGCTGAGGACACAGGCGTTGTATACAGCCATCCTTGTCTTCGTGGTCAACTTGGGATTTGTCCACACCCTTTGTGTGAGGCGGGCTAGTGTTGTGGCTGCCTTCCTGATCCTCTTGTCGATCTCTGTGTCAAGGGAGAGGTTATCGGTGATGGTGGACCCAAGATATGTAAATTGATGGATGGTTTCAAGCTCGTAGACATCGATGGGTGATGGCTGGTGAAGATGGCGTGTCTTGGCTCAGGACGTTTGTCCTCTTAAGACTGATGGTCAGAACAAAAATCTTTGCAGGCCTGGGAGAAGCGGTCCATTAGTGACTGCAAGTCCCACTGAGTGTGGGTCACAGCTGCGGCATTGTCGGCAAATAGCATGTCCTTGCTCTGAGGCGGGCGAGGTTGAAGAGCCTGCCATCTGACCTGGTCAGCAGGTAGATCCCTTCTTGCGCTGTGCTGAACGCATGCCTCAGGAGGAGAGCAAAGAAGATTCCAATGAGGGTTGGGGCCAGGACACAGCCTTGTTTCGCACCGCTGCGTACGTCGAAGGGCTTGGAGAGGTTTCCGTTGAACTGCACCATCCCTTTCATGTTGGAGTGGAAGGACTCAATTAAGCTGTGCAGTTTGGGGGGGGGGGGGGGGCAGCCGATTTTTCGGAGAGCCCTGATAAGGTCATCTCTGCTGACTAGATCAAAGGCCTTGGTGAGGTCAATGAATGCCACATACAGGGGCATCCGCTGCTCTCTGCACTTCTCCTGGATTTGGCGAAGGGAAAAGACCATGTCTACCGTGGATCTCTCTGCTCGAAAACCACACTGTGATTCCGGATAGACCCGTTCAGCCAGTTTCTGCAGGCGGTTTAGGAGGACCCGAGCGTAGACTTTGCCAACAATGCTGAGGAGCGAGATACCTCTGTAGTTGTTGCAGTCGCTTCTTTCGCCCTTGTTTATGTGCAGGGTGACGATCTTGGTGACCCTCATGTCCTGCGGTACAGCTCCCTCTTTCAAACACTGACAGAGGACTGGGCGCAAAGGGTGCAGAAGAGAAGTCTTGCGGTGCTTGATGAGGTCTGGGGGAATTCCGTCGTTGCCAGGTGCCTTGCCTGATGCCAGGTTATCAATGGCCTTGCTGAGTTCGTCCACATTTGGCTTTGAGTCAAGTTCTTCCATGACCGGCATGCACTTGATGGCATCGAGGGCTGAGGGGGAAACCGTGTACTCTGTGGAGTAGAGGTCGGAGTAGTGTCCCGCCCATCTTTCCATCTGTTGGCTAGGATCGCTGATTACTTCCCCAGTGGAGGATTTGAGGGGGACGGTCTTGCTCTGTGTTGGTCCCAGTGCCTTCTTGATGCCATCATACATTCCTCGGATGTTGCCTTTTTCAGCAGCACACTGCTTCTCTTCGCTGAGCTCTGTCCAGTACTCGTTTGCGCAGTTCCTGGCGTTAGGCTGAACCTTACTCCTGGCAGCCCTGATGATTTGCAGGTTCTTCTCACTGGGTGACCGCTTATACTCGGTGAGTGCAGCGCGCTTGGCCTCAATAGTGGGAGTCATCTCTGATGATTTGGCCTCAAACCAGTCGTGGGACTTCACATTTTGCTTCCCAAAGGTGGCCATAGCAATGCGGTGCATGGTGTCTCGTATCGTTTCCCATCTCTCTGTGGCAGTCTCTGGGCTGCAATGCATCGTATTCTCTCTCAAAGGCCTCTGCGAACTGTTCTACAAGATCTGGCTGAGACATCTCGCTGACGTCAATGCGAGGGTTCTCTTGTTTCTTTGAGCAGTGGAACTTCTTTGGTTGCAGCCTGATCTCGCAACATACCAGAGGGTGGTCTGTGTCGCAGTCTGCGCTGTGATAAGAGCGAGTGTGGAGAACGTTTTTTGATAGCAGCGCGTCAGATCCACATTATACAACTGCTGTAATCGAGCAAATATTGGAAGGACTTAAAGGGTGGCTGAAGACAAAGAGGGTGGAAGATGTGCTTGCGGCGGCAAGGGATAGATGCACATAGAGGGCCATGATCGTTAACGCCATGCGGCAGGGCACATGATGATGATGTAATCGAGCCATTTTTTGTTGTTGTTGCAGATGATGCAGTTCCGATGTCGATTACATCCCATGAGTTCATAACCAATTGCAACTGATCGTTGAAAACATGTCTTTGGAGGTTCTTGGGGGTTGTTTGTGTGGTTGGTTGGTTTTTCAAAAGAAAACAACAACAACAACAAAAACTGTTGAGTAGGTGTTTCATATATAATTTTAACAAGGACATAATCACAACCATAGGAATCTACAGGTAGTAGCATGTGGCAAGGTACTTGATGATGATGCTGATCATGTGCAGGAAGAGTTACAGTGTCACTTTGAATTAAAAACCCAAAGCCGACCCCTGTAACCCCTACCTCCTTTTTCTGCTGCCAGCAGCAAACACTGTGAGACAACAAGTGATACATTCTCGTGTGCAACGTCTTGTTTGGTTAACCCTTTAACTCCCACACCCTATCCACCAAATGCTTTGCTTTGAATGGTTGACAATGCAGGCTGCTGGTGGAGAGGGTGTGGGAGTCAAACGGTTAAAACTGCCCGTTTCATTAACCCTCAGACTCCCACACCCTATCCACCAAATGCTTTGCTTTGCATGGTGACCATGCAGGCTGCTGATGGAGAGGGTGCAGGAGTCATAGGATTAAAACTGCTCTCAAATCACCCAGCTGGAGATTGTGTGCCCCAGATTCAGTCAGTCTATCCCGGAGTCTTGAAGACCGTTGGGGAGCCACAGGAGACTTCGCAACCAGCTTCTTCCATTCCTCCCGGTTTTCAGACCCTCTTAGGCTGTTGCTGATTGCGAGGCCAGTCCATTCACTGACGTAACAGTCCTGGAGGAGTCAGATGGGTTCCGGCAAGTGTCAACTGCCCATGACACACCCCAAATTATTAACACTGATTTTGATCTTTTTTCTTCGTATGGACTATTTCTTCATCCTGATCGACTACTATGCCTTGTTGCATTATGAATTGATGGCATGCCATTACACTGCATTTCGAAGTGACAAAAACAAAGAGAATGAAAACTTGTCTATTGGTTCTGCTTTTGGTGTCGTTTTCTATCAGTCCCTGAACAAACACCTGATTTTCTGTTGAATCCGTGTCATCAACCAGTGGCTGCTGATGCAACAGACTGCTGCCTGGGAAGTCATGGTTTATGTACTCCATCGGTAAAAAAAAAAAAAAAGACAGAGAGACACAGAGAGAGAGGAGGGAGGGAGAGAGAGACAGAGACAGAGAGGGGGGAGTGAAAGAAATAGAGACAGAGTGAGAGAGAGAGATGAGAGACAGAGAGAGAGAGGAGGGCAGAGAGAGACACAGAGACAGAGAACAACAGAAAGACGGAGACAGACAGAGACAGAGAGAGACACACACACACAGGACAGACAGAGAAAGAGAGACAGACAGACAGACAGACAGACAGAGACACAGAGAGAGACAGAGAGAGACAGAAAGAGACAGGGAGAAAGAGAGAGACATAGACAGAGAAAGACATACAGAGAGAGAGACAGATGGAGAGACACAGAGACAGAAAACGATAGAGAGACAGACAGACAGAGACACAGAGAGAGACACACAGACAGGACAGGACAGACAGACAGACAGAGATAGAGAGACAGAAACAGAGAGACACACACACAGAAAGAGAAAGACAATGAGAGAGAGAGAGAGAGAGAGAAGAGGAGAGAAGAGAGAGAGAGAGAGAGAGAGAAAGAGAGATGGACAACCAAACAGACAGACAGAGAGAGAGAGAGAGAGAGATAACTTTCGAGGCCGACCGATTCTTACTCAGCGGAAAGCTTGTATGGGCACATGGAGAAATCTGCCACAAAACAATGAGTCTCATCTACATGGATATGTCATTGAGGTTGTTTGCTATCTGTACTTTCGCCTCCGGGCTAACGCCATTATGTTATCATTGTATGACAGTAAGCGTGGAGTACAGTTCCGTAGCGAAGTGTCAATCCCAGATAAAATGCCATAATATAATGATCATCATCCCATCATCAAATCATCGTAGATTTGTGAAAATTGTCCCGTATCGTGTGAACCATTGTGCCCTGTTTTCATAATTACCACAGTTTGGGTTTTCCTGTATAATTACCATGCCTAAAGTAATTTCAAGCCAGGTTTTTGGTGTCTGTGTCCTTGATCTCTGGAAGCCGTCATTCCTTGGGAGTCGGTTGGTGTTCGTACTGAACAATTGCTGACAACAGTAGGTGGCTTATCAGGCAGTGCATTCTGTGTGTTGAATTTGAGCAGGCACTGTTGAACTTCACCAAAGTGACCCAGTAGCAATGCAGAGTCTACTCTGGTGGGGGTCTCATCGCCGATTGACATGACTGATTCCCATGGGCTTTCTGGCACTGAGACTTTGAATGAACTTGAGTTTGGTAGATTCACGAACCGGAACGAGCGGTGACAGATCAATACCACTGAAGTGGTAAAGAAGACGAGACAAAAGGAAAAATATTGGGTTCTGTGCAAATTTGGTGGAACGTCAATAGTTATGTTATTGCCATTGTGGCTGCTTGTTACAAGCTTTCGGTTCAATGTATAGGAAGAAGTGGTAGACCTGTTGGTGTTACAAGCTTTCAGCTCAATATATAGGAAAAAGTAGTAGACCCGTGGATGTTTCAAGCTTTCAGCTCAGTGTATACGAAGAAGTAGTAGACCTGTTGATGTTTCAAGCTTTCAGCTCAATGTAAGGAAGAAGTAGTAGGCCTGTTAAAGTTACAAGCTTTTAGCCCAATGTATGGGAAGAAATAGTAGACCTGTTGATGTTAAAGCTTTCAGCTCGATGTATAGAAATAAGTAGTTAACCTGCTGATGTTACAAGCTTTCAGCTCGATGTATAGAAATAAGTAGTAGACCTGCTGATGTTACAAGCTTTCAGCTCGATGTATAGAAATAAGTAGTAGACCTGCTGATGTTACAAGCTTTCAGCTCGATGTATAGAAATAAGTAGTAGACCTGCTGATGTTACAAGCTTTCAGCTCGATGTATAGAAATAAGTAGTAGACCTGCTGATGTTACAAGCTTTCAGCTCGATGTATAGAAATAAGTAGTAGACCTGCTGATGTTACAAGCTTTCAGCTCAAAGTATAGGAAGAAATAGTTGACCTGTTGATGTTACACGCTTTCAGCTCGATGTATAGGAAGAAATTGTTGACCTGTTGATGTTTCAAGCTTTCAGCTCGATGTATAGGAAGAAATTGTTGACCTGTTGATGTTACACGCTTTCAGCTCGATGTATAGGAAGAAATTGTTGACCTGTTGATGTTTCAAGCTTTCAGCTCGATGTATAGGAAGAAATTGTTGACCTGTTGATGTTTCAAGCTTTCAGCTCAGTGTAAGGAAGAAGTAGTAGACCTGTTGATGTTACAAGCTTTTAGTTCAGCGTATAGGAAGAAGTAGTAGACCTGTTGATGTTACAAGCTTTCAGCTCTGTGTATAGGAAGAAGTGGTAAACCTGCTGATGTTACAAGCTTTCAGCTCAGTGTATAGGAAGAAGTAGTAGACCTGTTGATATTACAAGCTTTTAGCGCAATGTATAGGAAGACGTTGTACACTTGCTGATGTTAAAAGCTTTCAGCTCAATGTTTAGAAAGAAGTTGTAGACCTGTGGATGTTAAAGCTTTCAGCTCAGTGTATAGGAAGAAGTAGTAGACCTGTTTATGTTACAAGCTTTCAGCTTGATGTATAGAAAGAAGTAGTAGACCTGTTGATGTTACAAGCTTTCAGCTCAATGTAAGGAAGAAGTAGTAGACCTGTTACAAGCTTTCAGCTCGATGTATAGAAAGAAGTAGTAGACCTGTTGATGTTACAAGCTTTCAGCTCATTGTGCAGGAAGAAGAAGTAAACCTGTTAATGTTACAAACTTTCAGCTCAATGTATAGGAAGAAATTGTAACCTGTAGATGCTAAAGTTTTCAACTTAATGTATAGGAAGAAGTGGTAGACTGTACTAGCTTTCACCTGAATGTATAGGAAGAAGTGATAGACCTGTTGACAAAATTCTTTTTTATTTCTCAGCCTTCGGTTCATGCCCAAGGAAAACACGATAATACGAGGATTTGAAGAATAAAATTTATTCATCAGCAAAATAGCAACAAATTTTGTAGTACAAGCATGAAGATAGTCTCAATTGTACATACAATGCCTAAGCAATGTACACTGATAAGCTAGGATATACGCACTGATACTTTGACAAATGTTTTTCTCGCCTGTTTCACTCTTAGCCCCAAGCTGCCCTCTACACACAAGCCCAACAACTTTTCTAGGATCTCACAGAACACTGTTGAAAAAGAATTACTGGACTACGTCAACATGTAATGGCCAGTAACGTTTTAACTTAGAATTATACAGAAGAATACAAAGCATTCTGAACTAACTTACAGCGTGGACAGCGTGAATTCACTATCAGCCCATTCTAGAAATTTTCAGAACAAGAGCAGAACAGAATGTACTGAACTAACTATATTACGTAAACTCCAAGTAATTACACTATTTCATGCTAGAATCTAACAGAACAACACGAACCATAAAAACACGAAAATAGAGTCAGAACGCATACTTACTACAACCAGGTAAGACAGGCACAAATTTTCAGCCAACTGGTCTTTTGTCAGGCGTAAACATAAGGTCACAAAAGAACAAGCAGCAAAGACAAAAATTAGGAGAAAAAGACTAAAACTTCCCTGCTGCTTCGTCTAGTGGGCGAAAAGGATTAAAATGAAATCATAATGTGAACAACGCGGCTCATTCAGCTCATGTTCAGCAAAGTTTAACATGTGAACAGAGCAAATCACTGCATGCTAGTTACCCGTAAACCACTTCATTCCAGATCGTCACAGATAGACTGAATGAGAACAGAACGCATCAGAACAAATCAAGCACACAGTAAAACAGTGTAAACATATGCAGGCCGCTTGAAAAAAAGGAAGAGTAGAAGAAAGAAAATACAGCGCTCTTTCAATTTATAGCTGTCAAGTTACAAAGAAGATATTTTGTCACACTGTTCCATATGTGATCTCAGAGCAAGGTGGGCGAAGCTGACTGAGAATTCAAAACGGTAATAAACTGGTAGAAACTGGCGAATAAAAGTGATCTGATGGATAAAACTGATAAATCATTCAAACTATTATTGTTATTTTGTTTAAAGCCCAGCCGACTGCGTAGAACCATATCAGGGCCAACCATTCAAACTAAGAACAAAGGTCGATTACAACATTTAAGTAGAATGAACATACTGTTAAAATCATATGTAGTTAGTGTTTAAAACGGGCCAAAAATAAGGTCCTCAACCCTTTGACTCCCGCACCCTATCTACCAACTGCAAAAACTTAACCCTTTGACTCCCTCACGCTTTCCACCACCTTCCTGCAGGAAGCTAGGGGATAGGGTGAGAGAATCGAAGGTTTACGGTTTTCTTTTGTTTGCATGGTTGACTATGATAGAAGCTGGTGGACAGGGTGTGGGAGTCAAAGGGTTAAACTCCCGTCTTGCCGAAATTTAAATCACAAAAGCATAGAGCGCAATCTTGTCACATTCTTTATCTGAAATGAACCGCTAAAGCATTGTATCAATAGCATACCCAATTCCACGCATCGTCTTAGCGTTGTGGGATAAAAAGATATCCTACATTCTGTGATCCCCCATGCCATGACTGTTCTCATCATGACCTATGTTTCAGGACCCAGGTGAAATGGGAGGCGTTGTGACAGCAGTGTCGCAGTAGAGGTGTAGAATTCGGGATCAAAGAAAAAAAGGGGGGGTGAGGAGAGAGAGAGAATGAGAGAGAGAATGAGGGAGAGAGAATGAGGGAGAGAGAATGAGAGAGAGAG
>CM060305.1:94761750-94801750 GCA_030674185.1 Monoplex corrugatus | reverse complement strand
TTTAATATTCTGCCTACGTAGACACACGAAGAGGACTTAGGCATTAACAGGTCTGCACACAGGTACCTTAGACTAGGTAAAACATAGGCTAGGTACAGCCTCAGGACCTGGCCAGCTCATGGGTTTACATGCAGGCTTAAGGCTTGTGCCATGATCACCATACACATGGCACCTGTGACGTTAGTGCTTATGGAATTCATTCCGAGCGCGGAGACGATGTCTTGAGAAACCAAAACCGAAATCAAAACCGAAACTGACCTGCGAGAAAGGAAATCTCCTCCCTTTCGCACCAGGCGAAGGCGTCTAGGTGGATTGAACTTAGGACCTGTTTGGCTTGAAGATCGAAGTCCATCCGCTTGACAACTGCGCCCATCAAAGAATCAGAAGGGGTCAGGAACGTATTGTTCAGCCGAGTAAGAGCGGGGCAGTAGTAGTAGTAAGAAACTCTGGGGAGAGCCAGACACAGAAGGTACCCAGACGAGACACCCCCATCAAGCAAGTGTTTTGGCCCTTAACCCTTTGCCTCCCGCAAGCTGTCCATCAACGTCTTGCATGGTCAACCAAGATAACAAAGCAAACACTTAACCGTTGGACTCAAAGGGTTAAGTTTTTACAGCTGCAGGAAAGGGTTGGAAATTAAAGGGTTAACTCCTGACACTTTAAGGGGGCCAGGCCACATTCAGGTCATGACTCCTGGATGCCCCTCTGCTGTCGCCATCCAAAGACTCACAGTGGGTCAGGACTGTCTTGTTCAGCTGGATAAGAGCGGGGTAATATGTAGGCTATTGTCACTTGCCTGAGTCTGTGATTGAACAAATGATTAAAGCAAAACAAAGGTTTGAGACAAGTACTTCTGTCTACTAAATAATACAAAATAATTCAACAATGAAAGGGGAACGTTGTTAGTATGTTTTTCTTATATCATTTGACCCTGCATTGGATTGTTTTACTGCTCACTATTTTGTCATTTGCAAGATTTACACTTTTTTCAACAAAGTAGATAACTATGCATACAATCCTATTCTTGTATGCATGATTAAACAAAACAAAACAAGGAAGGGAAGACAGGAGGTGACTGAAAACAGCACAAAGTTTTCTACCTGGGATACACTGCATCATAGGCACTGTATAGGGTATCCTGTGGCACACGGTGGGTTCATCTGGAGGCATGATGTACATAGTTGCCTGAAACAGTAGAGTGTTAAGTATGGAAATGAATACTTCGTTTTGCCGTGTACATAAATATGTATACGAAAAATCTGATTCCTTTTAAATCAAAGATGCAAAAGCGCAGCCTGAAATGGCTCAAAGCATGTGCCAGAAAGACGCCAAAGACCAACTGAGAAATCAAACATGTTGACATGAAGGTAAAGAATGCTTAGGATTTTTATCACTGCACGTAACACTAAAAGTGTGCCTGACGAAGACTCAGGACCAGCGCGGCGAACAGGTCAAAGTGCACCAGAAGAAAGTTCGATACACTTTATCACCAAACAGACACCAAAGAGCAAGCTTACTGGGAGTATGCTAAGAATTATAATGTAGAGACAAGAAACAACAGGTTTAGAAATTTGCATTGAAAAAATATCAAAAGCACCCGAAGAAAGCTCAGAATTGGTATCGCAAAGGATTCAAATTGCATCCGAAGAAGATTCATAATCTTTACACAATGTACGTCAAAATGCATGCATGGAAAACCCGGAGTTTGTATCATAAACTAGAAAGACTGAAAAATGTATTGGAAGCATGCTCAGAATGTGTATGTATTAACAAACAACAACAACAACAACAACAACAACAACAACAAACAGTGAGCTGGAAAGCAAACAGCACCAAGAGTGTGTACTACAAAAGTATCAAAAGTGCACTTAAACGGCAAAAGATTTCTACCAAAAAGAAATCAACTAGTCGCTGAAAAAAGCTCTTAGACAACAAATTTCATCTGAAATTTACCAGTTTCGTAAGAAATGAACTATTGTGCAACCTGTCGCTGTGGTGTAATGTAAGCGCAAGGGACTAATCAGTGGAGATGATTTTGTGAGCGTCTTGTGAACAGAAGAGGGACGGTTAGGTTGTGAAATGGTCTTTGTACATTAGGGAGATATGGATGACCTGTCTCTTTCAAGTGAGACTGGCTTGTAACTATTGTCGTGATTTTCGTTCGGATGGCTGTGGATTTGCAATGAGCAGATCTACTTATGATCAGATGAATTTAACAATGATAACGAGTCGCTATGGTGTAGTGGTTAACGCAATGAACTACTGACTGAAAGGTTGTGGGTTCGAATCCCCATCATTTCCTTAAAAAAATATATCATTGTGGGGGTTTTCGACTCTAACCGGCTCCTACCTAGAGTTGGGCGTGCTATGGGCTCATTGAGAAGACTGGGACCACACAGCCGAGTCTCATCCACCTCACAGATGTGTCATTGAGGTCTTGCTCAAATCTTCTAATCAGCACCGCAAGTGTCTGTATCTCTCGGGCTTGGTTGACGCCAGGACATACTTATGATAGTAAGCGTCGAGTACAGTCCTATCATGCAGTTTCAATCCTAGATGGAACTCCATAGCATCATGATTATCGTCCTCATCGACACCATCGTCATCGCATTGTAACAATACAAAACAAAAACAAAAAACTGTGCCAGCTTCTGTCGGGCCCTTAAGGTGGCGTAGAAAAATGGGACGATAAAAAAGGTGTTCACAAAGGTAACCGTAAGTGCAATGACCCCCCCCCCCCCAAAAAAAAAAAATATATATATATATTATCTTAATAACAGGCTAAGACAGACAATAATATCGACACACAAAACAGTAAATCGACCTGGCAAGTCACTCACTACTTATTTGCAGAAAGAATCACCTTAAGAAACATCGTCATCGTTAGCCCAGTATCACCAGTATGAAGATTCGGCTTTAAAGGCACTGATTAAATTTACTAAACTAACATGCACAACAACAACCAGAACTAAAGCAATTCAGATTTATTGAATGTATAATTTATTTACATTACATGAATTCAAAACAAACTTGCAACAAACTATTCTATCCTGAATGCTTGTTCATAATTTTAGCACTATATGTAAAAGCAAAGATGTAATAAATTTAATGTCATCTCTGGACACGAAGAGGAAAAAAATTGATAAGAACATTCGGATGGTCCAGCTATACACACACACACACACACACACACACATATATATATATATATATATATATATATATATATATATATATATATATATATATATATTCTCTTATTCCTATGAAATAAACGTAGACGTAGGTCTACAAACAAATGCGCACTGAAACTTACAGAGACACAAACACACACACACACACATACCAACATGTATTTCTCTCAGCTCCACACACATGCATGCACTCATTCACAAACATAAACATACATGTACCCACACACCCCACACCCACCCATGCACACGAGTATTCAGATATGTAAGCACCTACCCACTACACTCACCCACCCCCGACATTCACGTATTTAACCGTACGCACCTACCTACCCACTCACTCCCCCCACCCCCGACATTCACGTATTTAACCGTACGCACCTACCTACCCACTCACCACCCCCCCACCCCCGACATTCACGTATTTGACCGTACGCACCTACCTACCCACTCACTCACCCACCCCCGACATTCACGTATTTAACGCACCTACCCACTCACTCACACACACCCGACATTCACGTATTTAACGCACCTACCCACTCACTCACACACACCCGACATTCACGTATTTAACGCACCTACCCATTCACTCACACACCCCCGACATTCACGTATTTAACGCACCTACCCACTCACTCACACACCCCCGACATTCACGTATTTAACGCACCTACCCACTCACTCACACACCCCCGACATTCACATATTTAACGCACCTACCCACTCACTCACACACCCCCGACATTCACATATTTAACGCACCTACCCACTCACTCACACACCCCCGACATTCACATATTTAACGCACCTACCCACTCACTCACACACCCCCGACATTCACATATTTAACGCACCTACCCACTCACTCACACACCCCCGACATTCACATATTTAACGCACCTACCCACTCACTCACACACCCCCGATATTCACGTATTTAACGCACCTACCCATTCACTCACACACCCCCGACATTCACATATTTAACGCACCTACCCACTCACTCACACACCCCCGACATTCACATATTTAACGCACCTACCCACTCACTCACACACCCCCGACATTCACATATTTAACGCACCTACCCACTCACTCACACACCCCCGACATTCACATATTTAACGCACCTACCCACTCACTCACACACCCCCGACATTCACATATTTAACGCACCTACCCACTCACTCACACACCCCCGACATTCACATATTTAACGCACCTACCCACTCACTCACACACCCCCGACATTCACATATTTAACGCACCTACCCACTCACTCACACACCCCCGACATTCACATATTTAACGCACCTACCCACTCACTCACACACCCCCGACATTCACATATTTAACGCACCTACCCACTCACTCACACACCCCCGACATTCACATATTTAACGCACCTACCCACTCACTCACACACCCCCGACATTCACAT
Organism: Monoplex corrugatus; assembly: GCA_030674185.1. Classification (NCBI taxonomy): domain Eukaryota; kingdom Metazoa; phylum Mollusca; class Gastropoda; order Littorinimorpha; family Ranellidae; genus Monoplex; species Monoplex corrugatus. Next base: position 94,797,115 of record CM060305.1, on the reverse strand, counting down.
ATTTAACGCACCTACCCACTCACTCACACACCCCCGACATTCACATATTTAACGCACCTACCCACTCACTCACACACCCCCGACATTCACATATTTAACGCACCTACCCACTCACACTCACACACCCCCGACATTCACGTATTTAACGCACCTACCCACTCACTCACACACCCCCGACATTCACATATTTAACGCACCTACCCACTCACTCACACACCCCCGACATTCACGTATTTAACGCACCTACCCACTCACTCACACACCCCCGACATTCACGTATTTAACGCACCTACCCACTCACTCACACACCCCCGACATTCACATATTTAACGCACCTACCCACTCACTCACACACCCCCGACATTCACGTATTTAACGCACCTACCCACTCACTCACACACCCCCGACATTCACATATTTAACGCACCTACCCACTCACTCACACACCCCCGACATTCACGTATTTAACGCACCTACCCACTCACTCACACACACCCCGACATTCACGTATTTAACGCACCTACCCACTCACTCACACACCCCCGACATTCACATATTTAACGCACCTACCCACTCACTCACACACCCCCGACATTCACATATTTAACGCACCTACCCACTCACTCACACACCCCCGACATTCACATATTTAACGCACCTACCCACTCACTCACACACCCCCGACATTCACATATTTAACGCACCTACCCACTCACTCACACACCCCCGACATTCACATATTTAACGCACCTACCCACTCACTCACACACCCCCGACATTCACGTATTTAACGCACCTACCCACTCACTCACACCCCCGACATTCACATATTTAACGCACCTACCCACTCACTCACACACCCCCGACATTCACATATTTAACGCACCTACCCACTCACTCACACACCCCCGACATTCACGTATTTAACGCACCTACCCACTCACTCACACACCCCCGACATTCACATATTTAACGCACCTACCCACTCACTCACACACCCCCGACATTCACGTATTTAACGCACCTACCCACTCACTCACACACCCCCGACATTCACGTATTTAACGCACCTACCCACTCACTCACACACCCCCGACATTCACATATTTAACGCACCTACCCACTCACTCACACACCCCCGACATTCACGTATTTAACGCACCTACCCACTCACTCACACACCCCCGACATTCACATATTTAACGCACCTACCCACTCACTCACACACCCCCGACATTCACGTATTTAACGCACCTACCCACTCACTCACACACCCCCGACATTCACGTATTTAACGCACCTACCCACTCACTCACACACCCCCGACATTCACGTATTTAACGCACCTACCCACTCACTCACACACCCCCGACATTCACGTATTTAACGCACCTACCCACTCACTCACACACCCCCGACATTCACGTATTTAACGCACCTACCCACTCACTCACACACCCCCGACATTCACATATTTAACGCACCTACCCACTCACTCACACACCCCCGACATTCACATATTTAACGCACCTACCCACTCACTCACACACCCCCGACATTCACATATTTAACGCACCTACCCACTCACTCACACACCCCCGACATTCACATATTTAACGCTTTTTTTTCTCTTTCGAAATTTTTTTTTTTCATGTTTTCTTTTCTTTGGTAATAGGGTAGGTTGTTAGAATGGCCTGACTATCGTAATTTTCTGTACAACTTACTGTGTTATAATCAATGACGACCTTCTCCTTCGTTTCGGTCATGTTGGAGCTTGGGTTGTACAGGTAGTTCTGCATCACTTGCATCTTCTGCTCATAGTCCATTTGAGTGGCCATCTGGTACTGCAACACGACACAACACACAACTTACAGGGTGCATGGGATTGAGGTTTCTTGACCATGTCATTGTTATTGTTGTTCTTCTTCTTGTTTAAAGCCCAGCTGACTGCGTAGAGCCATATCAGGGCTAGAACCGCCTCAAAACATACAAAACTTCAACAGGAAGGAAAAAAACATAAATGTACACAAATCAATGCATTCGCGCAAATACTCTAGGGACACGTCCCTAGCGTTGACCACTCCATCCAATTTATCGCCACAGAAGATTTTTAAAAAAATTACCTGAATATAAATTTAAGCATAATTAATGACACCAAAACATATAAAAACGGGCATAGATTACTTAAATTGCTTCTGCATATTTCACCTTCTTAGACCCAAAAATGCACTTAATACATGTACCCAATTATAATCCCAAGAAAAAGTACGTACGATTTTATCGAACACACACAGGTGAATGGACCAGCACGGCACAAAATGATAGGAAGAAATGACAGAAAGCAAAGGAACAAGACAGACACAAAGAGAGTGACAGAAAAGAGGACATTTTTAGCACAGAAAAAATCCAGAAGGTGGGAAGACTATATATACTGAAAGAGCCCCCGGCATCCCCAAATGATTTACGATGATTTATCATCATTTTAGTGGCTGGTAGGCTGGGTGGCTCGCAGATAGAGCTCCTGCCTTCCTGTCTGAATTTGTATGGTGAGGAAGGTAAGAGACAGAGAGAAAGTGAGAGAGAGAGAAGGAAAGAGAGAGAGAGAGGAGGAGAGAGAGACAGAGAGAGAGAAGAAGAGAGAGAGGGACAAAGAGTGAGAGAGAGAGAAAGAGAGAGAGAGAGAGAGAGAGCGAAGATGGCACTGCCGATGTAAATTGGCCCAGAGAAAAGTTCAGATATATACCATTTCACTCGCCTACCACTACTTCTGGTTATGGGACAACCTTTGCCGTAACATATATATACACAGATATATATATATATATTATATATATATACATGTATACATGTATACATGTACATATATACACACACGCGCACAAACATTAAATAATCCCACGGCAGGTCCAAAATTATTAATACATTATCATTATATCATTATATTCAAACATGATAAAAATAATATTAAAACACGACATACGTGGTATAATTTTGAAACAATACCGCAATAATTCAGAACCTATACAAACATAAATATATGCGTACATAACTGCAATCAATAAAAGCGATTACACCATATCAAAAACATCAGCTACATGCCGCGATAAGCATGAATATTACATAAAGCAGCTCAGAGTCCAGGAACCTCATATTACAGTTTAAAAAAATATATTGCATGAAAATTAAACAAGAACAAAAACTCTCTTTCACCCTCTCTCACACACACAACAAGGTATGTTGACCAGTACACTTTCAACATCACACACACACACACACACACACACACCCCACACACACACACACACACACACACACAAACACACACACACACACACACACACACACACACACACACACACACACACACACCACACACACACCACACACACACAAATAAATCTACAATGTCAAACAAAATGGACGCGTGAGCCCGAGATCTGATATCAGAGCTCATTACCAGCATGCAATATTAAAAACTGTCCTGTTTACTTACAAAGCAAAACAAACTGGAGGCCTGAGCCCAAGATCTGATATGAGAGCTCATTACCAGCATGCAATATTAAAACTGTCCTGTTCGCAGCCCATATGAATGTTTCTCTCTCATTCTGATGGTGTCGTCTTAGTGTTTTATGGAGCCCTGTCCCCCTCCACCCTCTCCATTTTGAGACCTTGCCAGCGCATATGGTTTTGTGCAGGCCCAGGGAGTGTATCAATAACTGCTGGCAGTTTTACTGATGGGAAGGTTGTGGGTTCCAATCTCCATCAGTCCTTCCAAAAATCGCTGTGGTATTTTTCAGCTCTAACCGGCTCCTACCCAGAGTTGAACGTGCTCTGGGCTCACTAGGAAGACTGGGACCACACAGTCGAGTTTCATCCACTTCACAGATGCGTCATTGAGGGTGTTGTTCAAATCTTCTGACCAGCACCGCAAGTGTCTGTATCTCTCAGGCCTGGTTGACATCAGACTATATGATGATAGTAAGCGTAGAGTACAGACCTGTCACGCAGTCTCAAACCTAGTTGGAACTCATGGCATCCTGATTATCATCCTCATCGACATAATCATCATCGCATTGTAAAAACTGTGCCAGATTCTGTGATCACTGAGGTGGCGTAGAAAATGGGACGAAAAAAAAGGGTGAGCAGAAAGGTAACCTCCCTGAGTGCGATGGTCCTTAAAAAAAACACTGCTGGAAAATTAGGGTGAAACGTATATGGAATTGCCTGGATGTGACGACGAATCTGTCGTGAACAAACTCGAAAACCGACAAAATTAATTAAACTTACGATCACACCAGTGGTGACGCTGCCGAGGTCGTAGAGGACACTGGAGAACTGGTCAGCCATACAACACGGTGACCGTTGCCTTGCATGCCTATGGACAGGCGCTTCGGCACATGTCCCACACAAACAGCAACGACAGCCACAGCCACGACGAGAAAGGTGTACATCTTCATTTCGTGCACTTCACTATTCAAGCAAAGCAGGCTTTGGAATGTTTAAACCTAAAAGCAAACAAACAAACAAACAATAATTTCCTGAACGTCTTTTTTTCCCCAGCAGCTCTTCGAAGTATGCAACTGGAGTTAGATCTGTTGAACTGTCGTGTTTGCGTTAGGCATCAGGCCTGAGAGAGAGATAGAGAGAGAGAGAGAGAGAGAGAGAGAGAGAGAGAGAGAGAGACAGACAGACAGACAGACAGACAGATACAGAGACAAGAGACAGACAGTGAGACAGAAACAGAGACAGAGAGACAGAGACAGCTAAATTTACAGCTCTTTACCAACTGGTGTTTGATCTCTCCACGCAACTGACCGCCTCGCAAAGTGAACAACCAGCTGTCCGCGTTGTCAATTTATAGCCTCGGAGAGGAACGAAAAGACAAGGGACAAAAATTGCAAAAGAAATACAATGCAACGCATTCAATAGACCTAGTTAGTATATCTAACATACATAAAATGTAGTACAAGATATGAAGCAGAAGGTTCCTAAATATTCATTTGAAGATCGAACTCTATTTGATCTCTCGGACGCAAAAATATCTGATGCGTACAGCGGCTTGTGCGGAGTAATTGTCTTGCCCGCCCTATGTGATAGTCATACTGACATAGAAAAACGCCAAACAAACTTGAATGCAGTGTGGTAACTTCAGCCTCTCTGTGTTGGTCGAGTACCATGTCATAATAAATATCATGATGTTACAATAAAGACCATCTCTCGTATTGAGTTCGATCAGCTGAACCGATTACGTTTGAGGGGATTGTATATATATACAGTTGGTTTGAGAGTCAGATTCACATGCTAATGGTTGAGGGTTCGAATCTGGCGTGCGCTACATTAAAACTGGCTTTCTCATTGTCCCACCTTAACATCATTGTCGTTCTGATGGCGTCAGTATAGGATTAGATAATCCCCCCTTCCGCCAATTCCCTGGGATGGTTATCCGTGTCGGCCATATCAGCTGAGGTCGACGTAAAAACTGATTAAAACCAACCCACCAACCAGCCAAAGTGAGGTAGTTTTTGGCGCAGTGGTAGTGCGTTTTCCTTTTTGAATCTAAGAGACCCGTATTCGAATCCTCTGTGTGTGTGTGGGGTTTTTTTTTTCGTTTTTTTGTTATGTTTTGTTTTTGTTTTTTAGAACTTATTTCACATATTTCACAGAGTGCATTAACTGCAAAGTTATATGAAACTATTTTTCTTGCGTTTGTTTTAATGCTTTTTTAAAAATTGACATTTATAAATATTTCGGGGTTTTTTTTACTTGGTAAAATTACAGGAATTCTACAGCTACTTTGTTTCAGTTTTCTAAAATTCTGTGTTTTAAGTATGTGTTGTTTATTCATGCAGATTCTTGTTTTTAACTTCTTTGTCTTCTTGATTTGTTCTCGATTTTTTTTCTTCTCTTTTTTACTGTAAATATTTCATTTTATTCTTGTTTCAGGATTTCTCTCTCCCTCACTCCATACTCACTCCTCCCCCCCCCCTCTCTCTCTCTATCTCTCTCTCGTCTCTTTCGTCTTCATCTGCTCAAATGTTTGTTGGACTTTCTGCAACAGAAAATGGAGAAAAATACATGAAAATGAAACACCAACGTCTGGTCATATCTACTGCAACTACGTACGTGACTTTCTGTTCAGTAGTCTTGATTTCGTAAAACTATCCGTAAACAGTCTTTATTTCGTAAAACTATCCGTAAACAGTCTTTATTTCGTAAAACTATCCGTAAACAGTCTTTATTTCGTAAAACTATCCGTAAACAGTCTTTATTTCGTAAAACTATCCGTAAACAGTCTTGATTTCGTAAAACTATCTTGATTTCGTAAAACTATCCGTAACAGTTTTTGATCACACACACACACAACACACACACACACACACACACACACACACACACACACACACACACACACACATCATACACAAAGAGAGAGAGAGACAGACAGACAGACAGACAGACAAATAGACAGACAGACAGACAGACAGACAGAGAGAAAGAAGGAGAGAGAGAGAAATAGAGAAAAATGTGAGAAAGAAAGAGAGAGATCGAGAGAGAGAGAAAGAAAAGAGAGAAAGAAAGAGAGAGAGAAAGAGAGAAAAAAGAGAAAGAGAGAGAGAGAGAGAGGAAATAGAAAAAAGAGAGAAAGAAAGAGAGAGAGAGAAAGAGAAAAAAATGAGAAAGAGAGAGAGAGAGAGAAAAGAGAGAGAAAGAAAGAGAGAGAGAGAAAGAAAGAGAAAAAAGAGAAAGAGAGAGAGAGAAATTAGAGAAAAAAGAGAGAAAGAAAGAGAAAGAGAGGAAAGAGAGAGAGAGAGAGAGAACGAGAGAGAGAGAGAGAGAAAGAGAGAAAAAAGAGAAAGAAAGAGAGAGAGAGAGAGAGAAAAGAGAGAAAAAAGAGAAAGAGAGAGAGAGAGAGAGAACCTGTGAAGATACAGCTTCATCTGATCAGATGAACATAAGCGACACAGGGGACAACAGAGAGAAGACATCAGACCTGTATTTCATTGAAATGACCATGACCATACAGCCATTTACACGAACTCACCAAACAAAATTATTACCTATGACAAAATCAATATTACTGCTGATTTCACTGAATTTTTGAAATCTCATCCACGCCCTATAGTACAGTTCTGTACTGTATATTATTATTATTGTTAGTAGTATAGTAGTAGTAGTAGTAGTAGTAGTAGTCGTAGTCGTAGTCGTAGTAGTAGTAGTAGTAGTAGTATCATCATCATTGTTATTATTATCATTATTATGTTAATTATTATTATTATCATCATTACTATTATACTATTATTATTTTATTATTATCATTAACGTTATTGTTAAAAACTGTGCGTAGAGCTTTATCAGGGCTTTAACTATTGCAACACTTCGATGACCCTCAAAAAACCTACACACACACACACACACACACGACGCGCGCGCGCGCGCGCACACACACACACACACACAAACACACAACACACACACACACACACACACACAACACACACACATACACACACAGACATACACACACACAGACGCACACACACACACACACATATGTATATATATATGTATATACACACACACGCACACAGACAAAACACACACACACACACACACACACACACACACACACACAGAGTCACAAACTAAACAAGATTTGTAATCATACACAACAATGCGCTCGATACAAAATCTAAACACATGCCCCTGGCGTCGACCAAACCAGATTTGCATACTAATGTGAACGTAAGTAAAGACACTAAAATGTAGACAAAACTGGCCTGAACTACCTGATATTGCTGTTGCATATCACTTTACCTTAGAGCCAAAACTGCACTTAATACACGCACCCAGTTATAAATTTTCACTGAAGCATGACAGACTGTATAGGATACATACAGATCAATGGACCAACAAGACAGAAAATGATAGGAAGAATTGACAGAGAGCAAAGCAGCAGGGTTGAAACAAACAGAGTGACTGAAAAGACGAAATTTCTGGCACAGAACTTTCACAATATGGGGATACTATTGATATCGAAAAACACTCCACCCGGCATTTCCACAGGGTTGTTGGGAGCATCCGACTCCTAACTGTCGAGACTATAGTAAAGGAAAAGAGCTGGCAACTATGCGAGCTGGCGGCTGAGCGGGCTGCCCAATAGAAGAGGGCTCTTCTATTCTCACTTGATCCTGTAGCTGGACTGGACCTGGTTGGTGCGCGTTGAGTGGCTATATCCCGGGGTTTGTCATCTTCTGACTTTGCCATTTGGTTTGTAAACAAGGTAACTGATGACTGGGTCCGAATGGGTTATGCAGCGCATGGACAAACCCTCTTTGTTTGAATAAATGGTTATCATACAATGTCAGGAGCTTGGGAGGTGATTGTCCGGACAGTGGTGGGGCATTGGTGCTCTAGGTCCCATCCAGCACCAGCGGGTATTTCTTGTTAATTGTTAACTGTGTGTGCAGTAGCTTCTGCATAAGTTTTGGTAATATTCCTAGTTTTAAAACTGAGCCACACTTTATAACAACACTATACAACTCAATATTATAATATGACAATGACTGCCTTGCCAGTGGCTGTCTACGATATAGTTATCACAGTTACTGGGCCTCGTGGAATACTCTTGCACATAATTTGCCGATGATTTTATAATATAAATGACGAATACCATTTGCCCGTTCTGTTTCGCCATAAACAGATGGTACACACTGGACCACAAGTACGATACATGAAGGCAGGTTTAGGGATGTTAATGGGCACAGATGAATGAGTTCATAGTAGGAAACACCTGGTTTGAGCAGCCTAACACAAGAAAATGGACTTGGATGAGTCCAGGAGATAATACCAAAAATCAGATTGACTACATGCTGATCAACAAAAGATTTAGAAATTCTTTACTGTCAGCAAAAACACTACCAGGCGCAGACTGCAACAGTGACCACAATCCTGCAGTGGGAAGGTTTAGGCTCAAATTGAGGAAAAGGAAACAGACCAAAAGCAACATCAAACTAAACCTTGGACACTTAAAGACAGATGAAATGATACGTCAAAAATTTAATGTACATGTTCAAAACAAATTCAGTGCTCTGGAAAACGTTGGTGACAGTGAGGAACAATGGACAAAGTTGAGAAGTTCGATAAATGAAGCTTGTAAAGAAATCGCTAAGGCAGATAGAAAAGCAAAAAAGAGCTGGATGACTAATGAAATTTTGGGCTTGATGGAGGAAAGGACGAGGGCAAAGAGAAACGAGGAAATATACAGGAAGATAAACAAAGAAATCAGGAATAGGTGCAATGAAGATAAGGAAGCTTGGCTGAACACAAAATGCAAAGAAATAGAAGACCAACACAAAACGGATATTCAGGTATGTACAGAAGAATTGAAGAAATTGTCCACAGGAAAAAAAACATGAACATCAACTGGTTGCTTAAAATCGAAAGACGGCACGCTTATCATGAAAAAAGACAAAAGACTGGACAGATGGGGAGAGTACATTAAAGACCTTTTTGAGGATGAGAGAAACAAAGAACACATTATAAAAAAGAACTTTGAAGGACCACCCATAATGAAAGATGAAGTTAGAGCAGCACTGAAAAAAGATGAAACCAGGAAAAGCCCCAGGATCAAACAACATTACTACAGAGATGATTGAAGCCCTGGAGGAATTTGGCATAGAAAAATAACAGTCCTCCTAAATGAAATTTATGACACTGGAAAAATCCCCAAAGATATGTCAAAATCAATTTTCATTGCACTTCCAAAGAAGACAGGGGCTATAGAATGCGAACTCCATCGCACAATCAGTTTGATGAGTCATGTAACAAAAATCATGTTAAGAATAATCATGATTGAGGACAAGGAATAGAATCAAAAGAGAAATAGAAGAAGAACAGTGTGGAGTTGTGGAAGGGAAAGGAACTATTAATGCCATATACATCCTAAGAACTATCATAGAGAGGTCAATTGAGATGAATAAGGATTTGTATTTATGCTTTGTTGACTATACCAAGGCTTTCGATCGGGTACGACATGAAGAATTGATCAACCAACTGGAGAGACTCAATGTTGATGGAAAAGATCTACGAATAATCAGAATATGTACTGGGAACAAACAGCTGCAATGAGAATAGAAAACAACATAAGCTCTTTCCAAAACATCAAAAGAGGAGTCAGACATGGTTGTGTTTTGTCACCAGATCTGTTTTCATTATACAGCGAAAACATCATGAGAAACCTAGAAGAAGACCCTGGATTAAAGGTTGGAGGGAAAATGATAAACAACATTCGGTACGCAGATGACACCGTGCTAATTGCAGAAAACGAAAGGGACCTACAAAACCTTGTGAATATACTAGAAATAGAAAGCAAATGTAAGGGGTTGGAACTAAACAGCAGGAAGACTGAAGTCATGGTAATCAATAAAAAAAAAAACCATGAAATCCCCTCCTGCAAAATAACAGCAAATGGCACAACCTTGACACAGGTTAATAAGTTCAAATACCTGGGAACGATCATTTCATCAGACGGCAGATGCACATCGGAAATAGCTGGCAGAATCGGCCAAGCCAAAACAGCATTCAAGAAGATGACAAGCATTCTTACCAACAAATGCCTATCAATAACATCAGAAAGAGAGTCCTTGAATGTTTATAGAACCAATACTGTTGTACGGATGCGAGGCGTGGACAGTCAGCAAGCAAAGCCAGAGCAAGATTGAGGCAGCCGAGATGTGGTTTCTCAGAAAAATGTTGAGTTCCATGGACAGCAAAGAAAACAAACGAGACAGTCTTGATGGAGGCAGACACAAGTCGATCATTCATAAGGAAGATCAGGAAAATACAAGCAACATTTATAGGCCATTTTATGAGGAAGGAGGATTTGGAGCACCTGGTCACAACGGGAAAGGTGGAGGGAAAGAGAGCACCAGGCAGACCCAGGGAGAGAATGCTGGACGGACTTGCAGAGTGGCTGGGGATGAGGAGGGTGGGGGAGATGCTAGGGGCAACGAGAGATAGAGATGGTTGAAAGTCCATGATCGCCAACGCCATGCGGCAGGGCACCTGATGATGGTGAAAGAGTTTGCTGCCTGTAATAACTAACTTTGTGGGCATGCTGTGACTTGCAGGACAATTGTCTCCGCAACCTTTTTCGTAAAAGACTACTTTTCATCGATCGCGTCTGTCTGTCTGTCTGTCCGTCTGCCTCTCTCTGTCTGTCTGTCTCTCTCTGCCTCTGTCTGTCTTTCTGTCTTTCTGTCTTTCTGTCTGTCTGTCTGTCTGTCTCTCACTCTCTCTCTCTCGCTCCCTCACTCGCTCGATAGCTCTCTGTTTCTCTCTCTCTCTCTCTCTTCTCTCTCTCTCTCTCTCTCTCTCTCTTTCTCTCTCTCTCTGTCTCTTGTCTGTCTGTCTGTCTGTCTCTCTCTCTCTCTCTCTCTCTCTCTCTCTCTCTCTCTCTCTCCGTATAAAAATTCTAATAAGATGACAAAGTGTCATGATATGAATTATTGCTTACACATCTTCAATGTTGCTTTTGTGGATTTTAGAAAGCTTTTGAATCGGTTCGTCATGATCCACTTCTAGAGTACATTAGAAATCGAGAAGAGATGGGAATTTTTTTTGTTTCGTTGACAGCAATGTATGAGTCATTATGTTCATGTATTTGGGCAAATTGTGAATTGTCCTTACTGTTCGATTGCCGAGTGAGTATGACAAAGGTTGTGTCTCAAACCCTATGTTATTCTCAATGTTTACAAACTATATAGCCCTTCCTTCATTCTCAGTGTCTGTAAGGCATTTAGCTAACAGCATGGAACATAAGGGAAAACTCATTATACAGCTGCTGTAATCGAGCAAATATTGGAGGGACTTAGAGGGTGGCTGAAGACAGAGAGGGTGGAAGATGTGCTTGCGGCAAAAAGGGATAGATGCATATAGAGGGCCATGATCGCCAACGCCATGCTGCAGGGCACATGATGATGATGTAATCGAGTTGTTGTTGCAGATGATGCAGTTTGGAGGTTCTTGGGGGTTCTTTGTTTGGTTGGTTGGTTTTTCAAAAACAAACAAACAAACAAAAAATATGTTGGGTAGGTGTTTCATATAGAATTTTAACAAGGACATAATCACAACCTTAGGAATTTACAGGTAGTGGCATGTGGCAAGGTACTTGATGATGATGCTGATCATGTGCAGGAAGAGTTACAGTGTCACTTTGAATTAAAACCCAAAGCCGACCCCTGTAACCCTTACCAGCTTTTTCTGCTGCTTGCAGCAAAACACTGTGAGATGACAAGTGATACATTCCCGGGTGGAACGTCACGTTTGATTAACCGTTTGACTCCCACACCTTATCCATCAAATGCTTTGTTTGCATGGTTGACAGAGCAGGCTGCTGGTGGAGAGGGTGTGGGAGTCAAAGGGTTAAAACTGCCCGTTTTATTAACCCTCTGACTCCCACACCCTATCCACCAAATTATTTGGTTTGCATGGTTGAATATGCAGGTTGCTGGTGAAGAGGGTGTGGGAGTCAAAGGGTTAAAACTGCCCGTTTTATTAACCCTCAGACTCCCACACCCTATCCACCAAATGCTTTGCTTTGCATGGTGACCATGCAGACTGCTGATGGAGAGGGTGCAGGATCATAGGGTTAAAACTGCTCTCAAATCAACCAGCTGGAGATTGTGCGCCCCACATTCAGTCAGTCTATCCCGGAGTCTTAAGACCGTTGGGGAGCCACAGGAGACTTCGAAACCAGCTTCCTCCATTCCTCCCGGTTTTCAGACCCTCTTAGGCTGTTGCTGATTGCGAGGCCAGTCCATTCACTGACGTAACAATCCTGGAGGAGTCAGATGGGTTCCGGCAAGTGTCAACTGCCCGTGACACACCCCAAATTATTAACACTGATTTTGATCTTTTTTCTTCGTATGGACTATTTCTTCATCCTGATCGACTACTATGCCTTGTTGCATTATGAATTGTTGGCATGCCATTGCACTTCATTTCGAAGTGACAAAAACAAAGAGAATGAAAAGTTATCTATTGATTCTGCTTTTGGTGTCGTTTTCTATCAGTCCCTGGAACAAACACCTGATTTTCTGTTGAATCCGTGTCATCAACCAGTGGTTGCTGATGCAACAGACTACTGCTTGGGAGGTCGTGGTTTCTGAAACCATCAGTAAAAAAGAGAGACAAAGAGAGAGAGAGGAGGGAGAGAGAGAGAGAGAAGGGGGAGGGTAGGAGTGTATAGGAAGAAGTTGTAGACCTGTTGATGTTACAAGCTTTCAGCTCAATGTATTGGAAGAAGTTGTAGACCTATTAATGTTAAAAGCTTACAGCTCAGTGTATAGGAACAAGTTGTAGACCTGTTAATGTTACATGCTTTCAGCTCAATATATAGGAAAAAGTAGTAGACCCGTTGATATTAAAGCTTTCAGCTCAATGTATAGGAAGAAGTGGTAAACCTGTTGAGTTAAGCTTCAGTCAATGTATAGAATAGTAGACCTGTTATGTTACAGCTTCACAATGTATAGGAAGAAGTAGTAACGTGAGTTAAGCTTCAGCCAATGTAAAGAAGTGTAACTTTGATGTTAAAGCTTTCAGCTCAATGTATAGGAAGAAGTATAGACTTGAGTTAAAGCTTTCAGCTCAATGTATAGAGAAGTAGTAACTTATGTAAGCTTTCAGCTCAATGTATAGGAAGAAGTAGTAGACCGTTGTGTTAAAGCTTCAGTTCAATGTATGGAAGATAGTAGACCTGGATTTACAAGCTTTCAGCTCATTGTTAGGAAGAAGGGTAAACCTGTTGATGTTACAAGCTTCAGCTCAATGTATAGGAAGAAATAGTAACTCTGGATGTTAAAGCTTTCAGCTCAATGTATAGGAAGAAGTAGTAGACCTGTTGATGTGTCAAGCTTTCAGCTAAATGTATAGGAAGAAATAGTAGACCTGATAATGTTACTAGCTTTCACCTGAATGTATAGGAAGAAGTGATAGACCTGTTGACAAAATTCTTTTTCATATCTCAGCCTTCGGTTCATGTCCAAGGAAAACACGATAATACGAGGATTTGAAGAATAAAATTTATTCATCAGAAAAATAGCAACAAATTTTGTAGTACAAGCATCAATATAGTCTCAAATGTACATACAATGCCTAAGCAACGTACACTGACAAGCTAGGATAAGCGCACTGATACTTTGACAAATGTTTTTCTCGCCTGTTTCACTCTTAGCCCCAAGCTGCCCTCTACACACAAGCCCACACAACTTTTCTAGGATCTCACAGAACACTGTTGAAAAAGAATTACTGGACTACGTCAACATTTAAATGGCCAGTAACGTTTTAACTTAGAATTATACAGAAGAATACAAAGCATCCTGAACTAACTTACAGCGTGGACAGCGTGAATTCACTATCAGCCCATTCTAGAAATTTTCAGAACAAGCACAGAACAGAATGTACTGAACTAACTATATTACGTAAACTCCAAGTAATTACACTATTTCATGCTAGAATCTAACAGAACAACACGAACCAGAAAAACATGAAAATAGAGTCAGAACGCGTACTTACTACAACCAGGTAAGACAGGCACAAATGTTCAGCCAACTGGTCTTTTGTCAAGCGTAAACGTAAGATCACAAAAGAACAAACAACAAATAAAAAATTAGGAGAAAAAGACTAAAACTTCCCTGCTGCTTCGTCTAGTGGGCGAAAAGGATTAAAATGAAATCATAATATGAACAACGCGGCTCATTCAGCTCATGTTCAGCAAAGTTTAACATGTGAACAGAACAAATCACTGCATGCTAGTTACCCGTAAACCACTTCATTCCAGATCTGAATGAGAACAGAACGCATCAGAACAAATCAAGCACACAATAAAACAGTGTAAACATATGCAGACCGGTTGAAAAAAAAGGAAGAATAGAAGAAAGAAAATACTGCGCTCTTTCAATTTATACCTGTCAAGTTACAAATTTTATGAAGATATTTTGTAACACTGTTCCATATGTGATCTCAGAGCAAGGTGGGCGAAGCTGACTGAGAATTCAAAACAGTAATAAACTGGTAGAAACTGGCGAATAAAAGTGATCTGATGGATAAAACTGATAAATCATTCAAACTATTACTGTTATTTTGTTTAAAGCCCATCAGGGCCAACCATTCAAACTAAGAACAAAGGTCGATTACAACATTTAAGTAGAATGAACATACTGTCAAAGCATATGTAGTTAGTGTTTGAAACGGGCCAAAAATAAGGTCCTCAACCCTTTGACTCCCGCACCCTATCTACCAACTGCAAAAACTTAACCCTTTGACTCCCTCACGCTTTCCACCAGCTTCCTGTAGGAAGCTAGGGGATAGGGTGAGGGAATCGAAGGTTTACGGTTTTCTTTTGTTTGCATGGTTGACTATGATAGAAGCTGGTGGACAGGGTGTAGGAGTCAAAGGGTTAAACTCCCGTCTTGCCGAAATATAAGCCACGAAAACATAGAGTGCAATCTTGCCACATTCTTTATCTGAAATGAACCGCTAAAGCATTGTATCAGTAACATACCCAATCCCACGTATCGTCTTAGCGTTATGGGACAAAAAGATATCCCACATTCTGTGATCCCCCATGCCATGACTGTTCTCATCATGACCTATGTTTCAGGAGCCAGGTGAAATGGGCGGCGTTGTGACAGCAGTGTCGCAGTGGAGGTGTAGAAATCGGGGTCAAAGAAAAAGGGGGAGGGGGGAGGAGAGAGAGAATGAGAGAGAGAATGAGATAGAGAGAATGAGGGAGAGAGAATGAGGGAGAGAGAATGAGAGAGAGAGAATGAGAGAGAGGGAATGAGAGAGAGAGGCAAAGAGAGAGAGAAGAATGAGAGAGAGAATAAGAGAAAGACTTCAGACTTCACAATTTTTGTTCAAGGAAGGCCATAGCCCCTATTGCAGAGGTGATTATAAATAGAATGAAATAATCAGATAGCATATTATATATGATTAACAATTAACAACAAAATATACTATATATTACGATAAAGTAATTTCCCTGATTTTAGCTGCTTTAAGCAGGAACAAACCAAAAATTCTTAATATGATCGAAACGAGCTGAACACATTAAGAAACACAGTTCAACGTATTTGGGCATCTATGATACTTTTGAGGGATAAACCTTGGAACGGATTTCATCTAAAGCTGGACAACACAGGACAAAATGTATTTCGTCTTCTTCAGCTTGCATACTTAAGGGACAGATGAGAGAGAGAACGAGAGAGAGAGAATGAGAGAGTGAGAAAGAGAGAGAGAATGAGAGAGAGAGACAATGAGAGAGAGAGGTGGGTGGATGGAGGAAGGGAAGAAAGAGAAAGAAAAAAGAACAAAAAAAGATTATAGGACAGTCAATCTGTTTTAACAACTAACCTTCTATGCAAACTTTATCGAAAAAAAAAAAAAACATTTTGTACGTCTCAAGGTCATTATGACCTTGAAAATATTCTTCGGTTATAAATTATAAGATGACGTGAAATAGAAAGAAAACAGTTTCGAATGTTCACAGATCTTCTGGAGAGGAAAGAGCAGTTCACACACCATCCTCAAAACGTGTTGTATATTCTAAACTCGTTTTTTTGTTTTTGTTTGTTGGTTTGTTTTTTTGTTTTTGCTCTGTATGACCTTGATCTTGGAGCTTTACCTTCCAAACTTTCGCCCTAACGACTCCTCAAAATTCCACAGCTTTGACCAAACTGTGAGAAAGATTTACTCTAAAAAAAAAAAGGCTGAGAAAACCTTGTTCACACTTTTTTGTCACAGACGTGCACATAGACACATGCCTCTCTCTGGTCGATACGGTGTGTACGTACACGTGTGTATGTGTGTGTGTGTGTGTGTGTGGCTGGTGGTGTGTGTGTGTGTGTGTGTGTGTGTGTGTGTGTGTTGTGTGTGTGTGTAGTGTGTGTGTTGTGTGTGTATGTGTGTGTATGTGTGTGTGTGGTATGTGTGTGTGTGATGTGGTGTGTGTGTGTTGTGTGTGTGTATGTGTGTGTGTGTACGTGTGTGGTGTGTGTACGTGTGTGTGTAGTGTGTGTGTGTGTGTGTGTGTGTGTTGTGTGTGTGTGTGTGTGTGTGTGTGTGTATACAAGTATACTGATGCCAACAATTCATATGACTATTTTCGATATTTCTGTCATCATCAGATAATCTGGAAAAGAAAAAGGAAATAATATCAATGTTATTGTCATATCAATGTGATGTAATATCAACACATCCGAGGATAAACACAGGGGTCAATCGATCAGGGAATACTGAAGTACATTAATATATATATGATAGATAGATGTTTTCTTAAGAAAAAGTAAATTGAAAAAGAAAGAAATCGCAACAGGGTTCGTTCCTTCTTCTTGTGACAACAATCACTACAGGCAGGCTGGTGGAAGTGTGAAGGCCGAGGAGTCTGTCAGCGTTGGCAAGTAGTTGGTGAACATTAACTGCCTGCCCTCATTCGCTGTAACACACATATACACACAGAAAAACACAAGACACACAGACACACACATACATCATACATACACACACATACACACACGCGCTTATACACACACATACACACACAACATACACACACACACACACACACACACACAAACACACACACACACACACACACACACCACACACACACACACACACACACACACACACACACACACTATATATATATATATATATATATATATATATCTAGAGAGAAAGAGAGAGAGAGATAGATTGACTGATTGACTGATTGATTGACTGATTGATAGATAGATAGATAGATAGATAGATAGATAGATAGATAGATAGATAGATAGATAGATAGATAGATAGATAGATAGATAGATGCACACATAATAATAACCAGTTATATAGCACAAAATTCTTTTCAAAAGCAAGCTTCAGGTAATTTACAGGAAAGGAACATTGTCAAACTTTCAGTCCAGTAAAACCAGACACTGACAAAACATAAAATAAAACAGTATTAGGAACCATAGTAACACACGTGTTAGGACCTGTAGAAATAAAAAGTAAGAGCCAAATAATATAAATGAATACAAAGTTACACTCTACTGGGGTCTAGCCCCTTCTGTGTGTGTGTGTGTGTGTGTGTGTGTGTGTGTGTGTGTGTGTGTGTGTGTGTGTGTGTGTGCGTGTGTGTGTGGTGTGTGTGTGTGTGTATCACGTGCGTGTATGTGTGTGTGAAAGTGTCTGTGTCGTACGTGTGTTTATGTGTGTGTGAATGTGTCCGTTGTGTGCGTTGTGTGTTGTGTGTGTGTGTCACGTGTGTGTATGTGTGTGAAAGTGTCTGTGTGCGTGGTGTGGTTATGTGTGTGTGTGTGAATGTGTCGTTGTGTGCGTGTGTGTGGTGTGTGTTGTGTGTGTGTGTGTGTGTGTGTGTGTGTGTGTGTGTGTGTGTGTGTGAGTGACAGTATCTTCATTTTGTCCCTAAAGCTCTCTCTCTCTCTCTCTCTCTCTCTCTCTCTCTCTCTCTCTCTCTCTCTCTCTCTCTCTCTCTCTCTCTCTCTCTCTCTCTCTCTCTCTACCCCAGTGGAGTATATATCGTTGTCATAGGTATGACGCAAATTTGTGCGCACAATCACTTGTACGCAGGCAAGCACACACGCACACACAAGCATGTGCGCGCGTACACACAAAACACACACACACACACACACACACACACACACACACACACACACACACACACATACACACACACTCACTCACTCACTCATCACACACAAACACCACACACACACACACACACACACACACACAACACACACATGTATATCTACACATTCCTCTCTCCAATTGATATAAAGCAATCTCCCTTTTTCAGAATAAAGTAGGAAGGGGGGGGGCACACCACTACACCAACAGAGACTAAATATCTTCAGATTATGCTGAAAACACTTGCCATTCCGCTTAAACTATCACAACCAGATTTTTTTTTACAAAACAGTATCATAAATCAAACTCGAACAATAAACAATATAAGAAGATCAGACCATTTACCAAATGTTAAAAAGTAAACACACAGAAAACAAAACAACACAAAAATACAACCAATACAACAAAAAGGGGGAGACTAAAAAAAGCGACAACCAACTCACTTGCGTCATCGGCTATATATTGGAGTATGGGCACAAAGTACTCTCGGGTTGCAGCGAGCGTCAGCGTCAAGTTCTGGGCAGGGCTGATGAGTTTGAACCTCCAAATGTCAAATGGCAGAATGCCGGTATCCGCTGAGCCCAGGTAGGCAGATTCAAGTGTTCAGCATCGTCTGTATGTAGACCAGACAACCACTGTAAAGTGTATCTTAGGGATTTCTAACATCTTGATTGATTAAGGATACTGCAGTCTGCCATAATCAGTTTTTATCCTTGTCCTACCCCCATCCCACCCACCAAAAAAAAAAACACACTGCAGGGTCGAAATCCAAAACAAGTGTGACTGCCCGCGTTCAAGCAAACAGGAACCAGAGAAAAACACGAAAAAAGAATCCTTTTCTCAGAGACACTGGACAGAGCAGCAGGGAAGTTTCAGTCTTTCTCTCCTAATTTTTGCATCTGGTGTTTGTTTGCTTGTGATCTCACGCTTGACAAAGGCCAGTTGGCCGAAAATTTGCGCCTGTCTTGTATTAAATACGCGTTCTTATTCTTTTTTCGTGGGTTTTTTTTTCTGGTTACTGCAGGGTCAGTTTGCTTCTTGCAAGTGGATTGGCGACCCCGGGGGTAAAGATGTAAAGAAGGATTTAGATTAGGCTAGCCTTAGTGTTACCAAAAGTAGGGAAGCCCAGCCGTGTAGTCGTGAGCATGGTCTGCAGATTTGAGGGAGACCTGCGCTGCTCCTCGACCTGGACAAGGTTATATTTTTGTACTGACGATAAATGTCAATGTTGTCTTGGCTGGTTGTCAAGGTAACAATGAGTTCCAAGACCTCAACTTCTCTTGGAACTAGCATCATAACAGTGATGCCCAATTTCAGTTTCATTTTGATTTTCTCAACATGGCATCTTCTCGGCTCGGATTAAAATTCCATAAGCACTTATTCCGCAGATGCTAGGAATGTGCCATCTTCACCCGGTGTTCCTAGGCGGACACCCATCCACACACAGACTGGGCCCAAAGTTGCTGAATTTGGGTATCCAGAGAAGAACCAATGCTTTTGCGGTCCCTATCTGAGGATCGAATCCACGTCCCCTGCGTCATCAGCATGGCGCTCTAACAAATAGACCTGACAAGACCAGTAAAACAGGGGACGGCAAAAAAAAAAACGAAAAGAAAAAAAAATGGCCAACCCGAGGGTTGTTCCGCCTTCATTTCTGTCCTCAAGTTTTACCCTTTGACTCCCACACACTGCCCACCTGCATTCTACATTGTCAACTATGCTAGCAAAGCAAAAACTTAACCCTTCGACACTCTCATCCTATCCACCAACTTCTTGCAGGAAGCTGGTGGATAGGGTGAGGGAGTCAAAGGGAAGCTGGTGGATTGGATGAGGGAGTCAAAGGGAAGCTGGTGGATTGATGAGGGAGTCAAAGGGAAGCTGGTGGATAGTGAGGGAGTCAAAGGGAAGCTGGTGGATTGGATGAGGGAGTCAAAGGGAAGCTGATGGATAGTGAGGGAGTCAAAGTGTTAAGGTTCTTGAAAATGTAGCGTGTAGGAGAAATAGCACGTAACAGCTTTTTGAAAAAGCTGTGTTTGTAGTACTATACCTGTCATGAGAAGCCTTGAAAATCAAGGTCACCTTCTCTGACAGGCTGAGCCCAAAGGGAGGAGGGGTTTTGTTATTGTTATTGTTATTGTTATTGTTATTTTCGTTCAAAGCCCAGCCGACTGCATAGAGCCATATCGGGGCTATATTCGTTTCAAAACATATACAATAATTCTAAAGGACCAAAAACAAAAAAAGGAAAAGAAAATTAAGTACACATCAATGCATTTGCGCGCATAATATAAGGAGATGCCCCTGGCGTTGACCACTCCATCAAATTTATCACACAGGGGATTGAAAAAACATATCTGAATACAAATTTAAGTACAACTAAGGACACTCATCATCATCAAGTGCCTTGCCGCATGGCATTGGCGATAATGGCCCTTCATATGCATCTGTCCCTTGTTTCCTAGGCACATCTTTTACCCTCTCTGTCTTCAGCCACTCTGCAAGTTCGTCCGATATTTTTTCCCTAGGTCTCCCTGGTGCTGTCTTTCCCTCCAGCTTTCCTCTTGTGACCAGGTGCTCTAATTCCCCTTTCCTCATGAATTGGCCTATAAATGTTGCCTGTCTTTTCCTAATCTTCCATCAACACTGCCTCGTTTGTTTTCTTTGCTGTCCATGGAACGCTCAACATTCTTCTTAAAAACCACATCTCAGCTGCCTCAATCTAGTTCTGGCTTTGTTTGTTGATTGTCCACGCCTCGCATCCGTATAACATGATCGGTTCTACATAACATTTAAGAAATCTCTTCCTGATTTTAATTGAAGGCATTTGTTGGTAAGAATGCTATTCATCTTCTTGAATGCTGTTTTGGCTTGGCTGATTCTGCTGGCTATTTCTGATGTCATCTGCCTCTGGTGAAATGATCGTTCCCAGATATATAAACTTATCAACCTGTCTCAAGGTTGTGCCGTTTGCTGTTATTTTGCAGAGGGGATTTCAGGGGTTTTTTTTTTACTGATTACCGTGACTTCAGTCGTCTTGCTGCTTAGCTCCAATCCCTTACCTCTGTTATCTATTTCAATTATATTCACAGGTTTTGTAGGTCCCTTTCGTTTTCTGCATTTAGCGCGATCTCATCTGCATATCGAATGTTGTTTATCATTTTCCTCTAACCAGGGTATTCTAGGTTTCTCATGATGTTTTTGCTGTAAAGCGAAAACAGATCTGGGACAAAACACAACCCTGTCTGACTCCTCTTTTGATATTTAGGAAAGAGCTTACATCGTTTTTATTGTCATTGCAGCTATTTATTCTCAATACATATTTCTGATTATTTGTAGATCTTTTCCATCAATGTTGAGTCGTTCTAGTAGGCTGGTCAATTCTTCATGTCTTATCGATCGAAATCCTTGGTATAATCAACAAAGCATAAATATCAATCCTTATTCATCCCGATTGGCCTCTCTATGATAGTTCTTAGGATGTATATGGCATTAATAGTTCCTTTCCCTTCCACAAATCCATACTGTTCTTCTGCTATTTCACTTTTGATTCTATTCCTTTCCTCATCATAATTATTCTTAATAGGATCTTTATTACATGACTCATCAACTGATTGTGCGATGGAGTTAACATTTATAGCCCCTGTTTTCTTTGGAAGTGCAATGAAAATTGATTTTGACATATCTTGGGGATTTTTCCAGTGTCATAAATCCCATTTAGGAAGTCTGTTATTTTTTCAATACCAAATTCCTCCAGGGCTTCAATCATCTCTGTAGTAATATTGTCTGGTCCTGGGGCTTTTCCTGGTTTCATCTTTTTCAGTGCTGCTCTAACTTCATTTTTCATTGTGGGTGGTCCTTCAATGTTCTTTCTTATAATGTGTTCGTTTCCTTCATCTTCAAAAAGGTCTTTAATGTACTCTCCCCATTTATCTAATATTTTGTCTTTTCCATGATAAGCGTAGCCATCTTTCAATTTTAAGCAACCAGTTGATGTGCATGTATTTTTCCTGTGGACGATTTCTTCAATTCTTCTGTACATACCCTGAATATCCGTTTTGTGTCGGTCTTCTATTTCTTTGCATTTTGTGTTCAGCCAAGCTTCCTTAGCTTCATTGCACCTATTCCTGATTTCTTTGTTTATCTTCATGTATATTTCCTCGTTTCTCTTTGCCTTCCTCCGTTCCTCCATCAAGCCTAGAATTTCTTTTGTCATCCAGTTCTTTTTTGCTTTTCTATCTATTTCTAGGGATTTATTCACAGTCTTCATTTATCGAGTTTCTCAACTTTGTCCATTGTTCATCACTGTCACACGTCTTCCAGAGCACTGAATTTGTTTTGAACACGTACGTTAATTTTTTGCGTATCGCTTCATCTGTCTTTAAGAGTCCAAGATTTAGTTTGATGTTGTTTTTGGCCTGTTTCCTTTTCCTCAATTTCAGCCTAAATCTTCCACTACGGATTGTGGTCACTGTTGCAGTCTGTGCCTGGTAGTGGTTTTGCTGTCAGTAACGAATTTCTAAATCTTTTGTTAATCAGGATGTAGTCAATCTGATTTTTGGTATTATCTCCTGGACTCACCCATGTCCATTTTCTTCTATGTTAGGACTCTGCTCACAACCAAGGTAATTTCCTACTATGAACTCATTCATCTGTGCCCATTCTACAAGTTTCCCTCCCCTTTCATTTTGTGTACCAAGGTCACGAGGAAGGACACTAAAACATGTATAAAAACAGCCATAAATTACCTAAAATTGCTTCTGCAAATCTGATTTCCCTAGAGACAAAAATGTACTTAATACATGTACCCAACTGTCATATTGACAGATTGATGCGTCTAGTGTGTCGGCTTCAGCCTGCACCGCTGGCTAGCACTGCTGTGCGAAAAGAAGAGCAGAAGGCGTAAGTCTCTTCCTGTCAGTACATAGCCTCTCCATCAGCAAGCCCTACACTGTGCCTCCCTCATGGCGACAGGCTGTAACTGAGCACCTCACGGACTCAGGCTGAATCTCGTATGACTTGGAGGAGGTCTGGCCCCCAGACGTGAGGCATGCAGGCCCACCGGCGTGTGGATAGGTGCAAACCAGATCCCCAAGCTATGGGTAAATAGCTCCACTGCCTTGTTGACATCTCGGGAGAGAGTAAGGCTAAGGGAGTTAACCCTGAAAAATAACCGATGGAAGGCAAAGGGAAACCACCATCGTAGTTTTCCCCAGGAAAACCATGGACAAAAGAAAGAGGAAGAAGAAAGTTAACGACGTCATAGGTGCTCCTGTGGAGCACCTTCGTCCGTAGGGAACTGTCATGCGGCGCAGGTGACACCAGACCGTCAGCCAGTACTGCGACCAAAATTAAACCCAAAGTCAAACTTAGAAACACCAAAATAGCAAACATGGAACATCAGAACAATGTTGCAGAAAGGTAAACTAGACCACATCAAAATGGAGATGGAAAGGCTTAACATCAGTATTTTAGGACTAGGGGAGGTGAGATGGAAGGGGGCAGGCATGATGACATCAGGAGAATATACAGTGATATACTCTGGTGGTAATTCAAATGAAAGAGGAGTAGGCATCATAACGGACAAAGACAAATCAAAAGCAGTTAAGGGATACTGGGCAGTGTCCGACAGAGTTTTACTGGTCAAATTGAGAGGCACATATCACATAATACAGGTGTATGCACCAATATCCGCAAGTACTCAGGAAGACATCGACAACTTCTACGAAGTTTTAGAGATGGCCAAGGTCCAATGTAAATCACAAGAAGTTACAGTCATAATGGGAGATTTTAATGCTAAAGTGGGACAGGATAGGGTGGAGGATAAGTTGGACCTGATGGCCTTGGTACACAAAATGAAAGGGGAGAGAAACTTGTAGAATGGGCACAGATGAATGAGTTCATAGTAGGAAACACCTGGGTTTGAGCAGCCTCAAAATGGACTTGGATGAGTCCAGGAGATAATACCAAAAATCAGATTGACTACATCCTGATCAACAAAAGATTTAGAAATTCTTCACTGTCAGCAAAAACACTACCAGGCGTCAGACTGCAACAGTGACCACAATCCTGTAGTGGGAAGGTTTAGCTGAAATTGAGGAAAAGGAAACAGACCAAAAGCAACATCAAACTAAACCTTGGACTCTTAAAGACAAGATGAAATGATACGTCAAAAATTTAATGTACATGTTCAAAACAAATTCAGTGCTCTGGAAGACGTTGGTGACAGTGATGAACAATGGACAAAGTTGAGAAGTTCGATAAATGAAGCTTGTGAAGAAATCGCTAAGGCAGATACAAAAGCAAAAAAGAGCTGGATGACTAATGAAATTTTGGGCTTGATGGAGGAAAGGACGAGGGCAAAGAGAAACGAGGAAATATACAGGAAGATAAACAAAGAAATCAGGTATAGGTGCAATGAAGCTAAGGAAGCTTGGCTGAACACAAAATGCAAAGAGATAGAAGAACGACACAAAATGGATCCTCAGGGTATGTACAGAAGAATTGAAGAAACTGTCCACAGGAAAAATACATGCACATCAACTGGTTGCTTAAAATCGAAAGATGGCACGCTTATCATGGAAAAAGACAAAAATACTGGACAGATGGAGAGAGTACCTTAAAGAACTTTTTGAGGATGACAGAAACAAAGAACACATTAAAAAAAGAACTTTGAAGGACCACCTATAATGAAAGATGAAGTTAGAGCAGCACTGAAAAAGATGAAACCAGGAAAAGCCCCAGGACTAGACAACATTACTACAGAGATGATTGAAGCCCTGGAGGAATTTGGCATAGAAAAAATAACAGTCCTCCTAAATGAAATTTATGACACTGGAAAAATCCCCAAAGATATGTCAAAATCAATTTTCATTGCACTTCCAAAGAAGACAGGGGCTATAGAATGCGAACTCCATCGCACAATCAGTTTGATGAGTCATGTAACAAAAATCATGTTAAGAATAATCATGATGAGGACAAGGAATAGAATCAAAAGAGAAATAGCAGAAGAACAGTGTGGAGTTGTGGAAGGGAAAGGAACTATTAATGCCATATACATCCTAAGAACTATCACAGAGAGGTCAATTGAGATGAATAAGGATTTGTATTTATGCTTTGTTGACTATACCAAGGCTTTCGATCGGGTACGACATGAAGAATTGATCAACCAATTGGAGAGACTCAATGTTGATGGAAAAGATCTACGAATAATCAGGAATATGTACTGGGAACAAACAGCTGCAATGAGAATAGAAAACAATATAAGCTCTTTCCAAAACATCAAAAGAGGAGTCAGACAGGTTGTGTTTTGTCACCAGATCTGTTTTCACTATATAGCGAAAACATCATTAGAAACCTAGAAGAAGACCCTGGATTAAAGGTTGGAGGGAAAATGATAAACAACATTCGGTACGCAGATGACACCGTGCTAATTGCAGAAAATGAAAGGGACCTACAAAACCTTGTGAATATACTAGAAATAGAAAGCAAAGGTACGGGTTTGGAACTAAACAGCAGGAAGACTGAAGTCATGGTGATCAGTAAAAAACATGAAATCCCCTCCTGCAAAATAACAGCAAATGGCACAACCTTGACACAGGTTAATAAGTTCAAAAATACCTGGGAACGGTCATTTCATCAGACGGCAGATGCACATCGGAAATAGCTGGCAGAATCGGCCAAGCCAAAACAGCATTCAAGAAGATGACAAGCATTCTTACCAACAAATGCCTATCAATTAACATCAGAAAGAGAGTCCTTGAATGTTATATAGAACCAATACTGTTGTACGGATGCGTGGCGTGGACAGTCAGCAAGCAAAGCCAGAGCAAGATTGAGGCAGCCGAGATGTGGTTTCTCAGAAAAATGTTGAGAGTTCCATGGACAGCAAAGAAAACAAACGAGACAGTCTTGATGGAGGCAGACACAAGTCGATCACTCATAAGGAAGATCAGGAAAATACAAGCAACATTTATAGGCCATTTTATGAGGAAGGGGGATTTGGAGCACCTGGTCACAACGGGAAAGGTGGAGGGAAAGAGAGCACCAGGTAGACCCATGGATAGAATGCTGGACGGACTTGCACAGTGGCTGGGAATGAGGAGGGTGGGGGAGATGCTGGGGGCAACGAGAGACAGAGATGGTTGGAAGTCCATGGTCGCCAACGCCATGCGGCAGGGCACCTGATGATGATGAAGAGAAAAGTACACAAGACTTTATCAAACACATACAGGTGAATGGACCAGCAAGGCAGAAAATGACAGAAAGAAATGACAAAAAAAAAACAGGAAGAAATAACAGAAAGCAAAGGAACAAGGGAGAAACAAAGCAAGTGACAGAAAAGAGGAAATTTCTGGCACAAAATTTCCAGAAGGTGGGGCTACTTATACTGAAAGAGCCCCGGCATTCCCAAGGGGGAAGACAGGGGGGGGGGGGGAGATGAGTGGTGATGATATGAATGGCCCGAAGATAGAACCTAAGATCCCTTTATTATGAACATGGCGCTCTCAGCAACTGATCTACGAGTAACAGACCTTCGTAAACTGTGACTTGGCCAAGAGTTGAACCTGCAACTCCTGCATTACGAGCCTGGCGCTTTGATCAAGTAACCATTGGGCCACAAAAACCTGGGGCTAGCCTGTAAAATCCGTCAACTGACTGTGCTGTGAGTGTGTGTGTGTGAATGCGATCGCGCGTGCACGTGCGCACGCACGCGCGCGTGTGTGTGTGTGTATGTGAGTGAGTGAGCGAGTGAGTGTGTGTGTGAGTGTGTGTGTGTGTGAGTGAGTAAGTGCGAGTGTGTGAGAGAGTGTGTGTGTGAGTGTGTGTGTTTGTGTGTGTCTTGTGTGTGTGTGTGGTGCGTGTGTTTTGTGCGTGTGTGCGTGTGTGTGTGTGTGTGTGTGTGTGTCAAATGTGTGTGCGTGCGTGTTTGATGAGTGAGTGAGTGAGGTTGAGTGTGTGTGTATGTGTGTGGGGTGTGTGTGTGTGTGGTGATAGAGAGAGAGTGTGTGTGAGTGTGTGTGTTTATGTGGTGTGTGCGTATTCGAGTGTGTGTTTGTGTGTGTGTGTGTGTGTGTGTGTGTGTGTGTGTGTGTGTGTTGTGTGTGTGTGTGAGCGTGGTTGTGAGTGTGTATATTTCTCTGTGTGTGTGTGTGTGTGTGTGTGTGTGTGTGTGTGTGTGTGTGTGTGTGTGTGTGTGTGTGTGTGTATGTGTGTGTGTGTGTGTGTGTGTGTGTTTGAAAAACGGTATTTATCATGTGATTTACACATGTTTCTTCTTTAAACATTTGTTTGTGGACAACTGTCACCACTATCTATTATTGATTTCATGTTGGGTCTGTTGTTATTTTTGATGAACGACTATGTTTATGCTGCATTGGTGTGAGTGTCCAACTGTGTATATACTGCAGTAACGCATGGATATGACAACACCTCTTCCATTTTTTTTTCTTTTCGTTACGTTGCAGCGAGCATGCTTAGACAAAGACTGTTTGCGCTATACAAATGGAATTGTATTCATCAACATCATCATCATCATGTGCCCTGCCCTATAGCGTTGGCGATCACGGCCCTCCGGACGAATCTATCCCTTGTCGCTGCAAGTACATCTTCCATCCTCTCTATCCTCAGCCACCTGCAAGTCCGTCCAATATTTTCTCCCTTGGTCTACCTGGTGTTTCCAACCAGCTTTGATGTTATGACCAGGTGCTCTAATTCCTCTTTCTTCATAAGATGTCCTGTAGTGATGATGCTTGTCTTTTCCATATCTTCCTTATCAATACCAGAGAAATAAGAGGGAAGCAGGGAAAATTTTTATAATATAATCAAAGGACATAACTCTTGAGAATTATCTCCCATGTTGTATAGACCTTCTCAAATCTAACACAGTTTGCGCTACCCATTCAGCTAGCATAGAAGCAGATACAAAGTACAAAAACAGTAAGCTCAGCTTAGCTTATACTGAAAGAGCCCCAGCATTCCCATGGGGGAAGACAGGGGGGGGGGGAGATGAGGGGTGATGATATGAATGGCCCGAAGATAGAACCTAAGATCCCTTTATTATGAACATGGCGCTCTCAGCAATTGATCTAAAAGACCTTCGTAAACTGTGACTTGGCCAAGAGTTGAACCTGCAACTCCTGCAGCTGAGTTTACTGTTTTTGTACTTTATATCTGCTTCTATGCTAGCTGAATGGGTAGCGAAGTTCTATACAACATGGGAGATAATTCTCAAGAGTTATGTCCTTTGATTGTACTTCCTTATCAATGATTTCCTTGTGTCTGCCTCCATCAAGACTGTCTCGTTTGATTTCTTTGCTGTCCATGGAACTCTCAACATTCTTCTTAGAAACCACATCTCGGCTGCCTCAACCTTGTTCTGGCTTTGTGTGTTGACTGTCTACGCCTCACAACCGTATAACAGTATCGGTTCTATATAACATTCAAGAACTCTTCCTGATCTTAACTGATGGAATTGTTATTAGTTAACTTAAAAACTGACTGCATATTCATAAGGATAATAATGATCATGTATATCATAATGACAATGATACTTTATTTCCCAATAGTACGGTTTATTCTCTAAAAGGTTTTTTTTTTTTAAACTTGCCGTTACTTTCATGCCATGTGTTTTCATTTTTCTGAGAAACAGCCATTGGCATGACTTACAGGATATACAATGGGCATATCTGATATTCTGCCTGCGTAGACACACGAAGAGGATTTAGGCATTAACAGGTCTGCACACAGGTACCTTAGACTAGGTAAAACATAGGTTAGGTAGAGCCTCAGGACCTGGCCAGCTCATGGGTTTACGTGCAGGCTTAAAGGTTGTGCCATGATCACCATACACATGGTACCTGTGACGTTAGTACATATGGAATTCGTTCTGAGCGAGGAGACGTCATGTTGAGAAACCAAAACCGAACCCGAAACTGACCTGCGAGATCGGAAATCTCGCACCTGGCGAAGGCATCTAGGTGGATTGAACCTAGGACCTTTTTGGCTGGAAGACCGAAGTTTACCCGCTTGACAACTGCACCCGTCGAAGAATCAGAAGGGGTCAGGAACGTATTGTTCAGCCGAGTATGAGCGGGGCAGTAGTAGTAGTAAGAAACTCTAGGGAGAGCCAGACACAGAAGGTGCCCAGAGACAGCCTTTAACCCTTTGCCTCCTGCACCCTGTCCATCAATGTCCTGCATGGTCAACCATGACAACAAAGCAAATATTTAACCCTTGGACTCAAAGGGTTAAGTTTTTGCAGCTGCTGGAAAGGGTTGGGAATCAAAGGGTTAACTCCTGACACTCTAAGGGGGCCAGGCCACATCCAGGTCATGACTCCTGGATGCCCCTCTGCTGTCGCCATCCAAAGACTCACAGTGGGTCAGGACTGTCTTGTTCAGCTGGGTAAGAGCGGGGCAATATGTAGGCTATTGTCACTTGCCTGAGTCTGTGATTGAACAAATGATTAAAACAAAACAAAGGTTTGAGACAAGTACTTCTGTCTACCAAATAATACAAAATAATTCAACAATGAAAGGGGAACGTTGTTAGTATGTTTCTCTTACATAATTTGATCCTGCATTGGATTGTTTTACTGCGCACTATTTTGTCATCTGCAAGATTTACACTTTTTTCAACTAAGGTAGATAACTATGCATAACATCCTATTCTTGTATGGATGATTAAACAAAACAAAACAAGAAGGGAAGACAGGAGGTGACTGAAAACAGCACAAAGTTTTCTACCTGGGATACACTGCATCATAGGCACTGTATAGGGTATCTTGTAGCACACGGTGGGTTCATCTGGAGGCAGGATGTACATAGTTTCCTGAAACAGTAGAGTGTTAAATATGGAAATGAATACTTCGTTTTGCCGTGTACATAAATATGTATACGAAAAATCTGATTTCTTTAAATCAAAGATGCAAAAGCGCAGCCTGAAATGGCTCAAAGCATGTGCCAGAAAGACCCCAAAGAGCATCTGAGAAATCAAACAAGTTGACATGAAGGTAAAGAATGCTTAGGATTTTTATCACTGCACGTAACAGTGTGCCTGACGAAGACGCAGGACCAGCGCGGCGAACAGGTCAAAGTGCACCAGAAGAAAGTTCGATACACTTCATCACCAAACAGACACCAAAGAGTAAGCTTACTGGGACTATGCTAAGAATTATAATGTAGAGACAAGAAACAACAGGTTTAGAAATTGGTATTGCAAAAAATATCAAAAGCACCCAAAGAAAGCTCAGAATCGGTATCGCAAAGGCTTCAAATTGCATTCGAAGAAGATTCATAATCTTTACACAAGTATGTCAAAATGCACGCACAGAAGACCCGCAATTTGTATCACAAACTAGAAAGACTGAAAGATGCATTGGAAGCATGCTCAGAATGTGTATGTATTACAACAACAACAACAACAACAACAACAAACAGTACAGTGGAAAAAGACAGAATTTTTCTATTCACGTCAAAGTGAGCTGGAAAGCAAACAGCACCAAGAGTGTGTACTACAAAAATATCAAAAGTGCACTTAAACGGCAAAAGATTTATATCAAAAAGAAATCAACTAGTCGCTGAAAAAAGCTCTTAGGCACCAAATTTCATCTGAAATTTAACAATTACGTCAGAAATGAACTATTGTGCAACCTGTCGCCGAGGTGTGATGATCAGCGCAAGGGACAGATCAGAGGAGATGATTTTGTGAGCGTCTATGCATCTGTCTTGTGAACAGAAGAGGGACAGTTAAGTTGTGAAATGGTCTTTGTACATTAGGGAGATATGGGTGACCTGTCTCTTTCAAGTGAGACAGGCTTGTAACTATTGTCGTGATTTTCGTTCGGATGGCTGTGGATTTGCAATGAGCAGATCTACTTATGATGAGATAAACTTAACAATGATAACGAGTCGACCTGTGTAGTGGTTAACGCAACGAACTACCGACTGGAAGGTTGTAGGTTCGAATCCCCATCATTCCCTTCAAAATATATCATTGTGGGGTTTTCGACTCTAACCGGCTCCTACCCAGAGTTGGGCGTGCTATGGGCTCATTGAGAAGACTGGGACCACACAGCCGAGTCTTATCCACTTCACGGATGTGTCATCGAGGGTGTTGCTCAAATCTTCTGATCAGCACCGCAGGTGTCTGTATCTCTCAGGCTTGGTTGACGCCAGGACATATGATGATAGTAAGCGTAGAGTACAGTCCTGTCATGCAGTTTCAATCGCAGATGGAACTCCATAGCATCATGATTATCGTCCTCATCAAAACCATCGTCATCGCATTGTAAAAATACAAAACAAAACAAATAAAACTGTGCCAGCTTCTGTAGCTATTAAGGTGGCGTAGAAAAATAGGACGATAAAAAAAGGTGTTCACAAAGGTAACCTCCTAAGTGCAATGACCCCCCCCCCCCCCCAAAAAAAAAGATATTATTTTAATAACAGGCTAAGACAGACAATAATATCAACACACAAAACAGTAAATCGACCTGGAAAGTCACTCACTACTTATTTGCAGATAGAATCACCTTAAGAACATCGTCATCGTTAGCCCAGTATCACCAGTATGAAGATTCGGCTTTAAAGGCACTGATTAAATTTACTAAACTAACATGCACAACAAGAACCAGAACTGAAGCAATTCAGATTTATTGAATGTGTAATTCATTTACATTACATGAATTCAGAACAAGCTTGCAACAAACTATTCTATCCTAATGTTTGTTCTTAATTTTAGCACTATATGTAAAAGCAAAGATGTAATAAATTTTTTGTCATCTCTGGACACGAAGAGGGGAAAAAATTGAAAAGAACATTCGGATGGTCCAGCTAACACACACACACACACACACACACACACACACACACACACACACACACACACACACACACACACACACACACACACACACACACACACACACACGCACGCACACACACACATACACTCACACATTCACCCATTTATCGAACTTACCCACCCACTCACTCCCCCACACCCCAACATTCATGTATTTAATATTTTTTTTCTCTCGAATAAGTTTTCTTTTCATGTTTTCTTTTCTTTGGTAAAAGGGTAGATTGTTAGAATGGCCTGACTATCGTAATTTTCTGTACAACTTACTGTGTTATAATCAGTGACGAACTTCCCCTCTGTTTTGGTCTCGTCGGAGCGTGGGTTGTACAGGTAATTCTCCGTCACTTGCACCTTTCGCTCGTAGTCCATTTGAGTGACCATCTGGTACTGCAACACGACACAACACACAACTTACAGGGTGCATGGGATTGAGGTTTCTTGACCATGTTATTGTTACTGTTGTTGTTGGTGGTGGTGGTGGTGATGGTGGTGGTGGTGGTGGCGTTGTTGTTGTTTAAAGCCCAGCTAACTGCGTAGAGCCATATCAGGGCTAGAACCGCCTCAAAACAAACAAAACTTCAACAGTAAGAAGAAAAAAATATTAAGGACACATATCAATGCATTCGCGCAACATAATCTGGGAACATGTCCCTGGCATTGACCACTCCGTCCAATTTATCGTACATAGGATTAAAAAATATACCTAAATATAAATTCAAGCATAACTAAGGACACCAAAACGCATATAAATGACCTAAAATGCTTCTACATATTTCACGTCCCTAGAGCCAAAAATGCACTTAATACATGTACCCAATTATCAATCCTAAGAAAAAGTACGTAAGATTTTATCGAACACACACAAGTGAATGGACCAGCACGGCACAAAATGATAGGAAGAAATGACAGAAAGCAAAGGAACAAGGCAGACACAAAGGGAGTGACAGAAAAGAGGACATTTTTAGCACAGAATATCCAGAAGGTGGGGAGACTATTTATACTGAAAGAGCCCCCGGCATTCCCAGATGATTTACCATCATTTTATGTGGCTGGTGGGCTGGGTGGCTCGCAGGTAGAGCTCCTGCCTTGATGTCTGACTTTATGAGTTTGAGTATGGATCGAGAAAAGCTTCCGGTGTGCGGCTTCCAGTCCACCCAGCTGTGAATGAATACCTGACCCTCTTCATGGCTGAGGAAGATAAGAGACAGAGAAAGAGAGAGAGAGAAAGAGAGAGAGAGAGAGAGAGAGAAAGAGAGAGAAAGAGAGAGAGAGAAGATGGCACTGCCGATATAAATTGGCCCAGAGAAAAGTTTAGATCTCTACCACTTCACTCGCCTACCACCATTTCAGGTTATGGGACAACCTTTGCCGTAATATATATATATATATATATGTGTGTGTGTGTGTGTGTGTGTGTGTGTGTGTGTGTGTGTGTGTGTGTGTGTGTGTGTGTGTTGTGTGTGTAAATATATATATATATACATGTATATATATATGTATATATTATATATATATACATATATACATACACATATACATATACATATACATATATACACACACGTGCACAAGCATTAAATAATCCCACGGCAAGTCCAAAATTATTAATACATTATCATTATATTCAAAGATGATAAAAGTAATATTAAAAAACGACATACGTGGTCTAATTTTTGAAACAATACCGCAACAAGCAAAGCCAGAACAAGATTGAGGCAGCCGAGATATGGTTTCTAAGAAGAATGTTGAGAGTTCCATGGACAGCAAAGAAAACAAACGAGACAGTCTTGATGGAGGCAGACACAAGAAGATCATTCATAAGAAAGATTAGGAAAAGACAGGCAACATTTATAGGCCATTTTATGAGGAAAGGGGAATTAGAGCACCTGGTCACAACGGGAAAGGTGGAGGGAAAGAGAGCACCAGGTAGACCCAGGGAGAAGATATTAGACGAACTTGCAGAGTGGCTGAAGACAGAGGGTGGAAGAGATGGTTGAGGCAACAAGAGATAGACACAGATGGAAGGCCATGATCGCCAACACCATATGGTAAGGGACATGATGATGATGACGACCGCAATAATTCAGAACCTATACAAACATAAATACATGCGTACATAACTGCAATCAATAAAAGCGATCACACCATATCAAAAACATCAGCTACATGCCGCGATAATAATGAATATTACATAAAGCAGCTCTGAGTCCAGGAACCTCATATTACAGTTTAAAAAAATATTTTGCATGAAAATTAAACAAGAATAAAAACTCTCTTTCGCCCTCTCTTACACACACAACAAGGTATGTTGATAAGTACTCTTTCAACATCATACACACACACACACACGCACGCACGCACACACCACGCATGCATGCACGCACACACGCGCAGACACACACACACGCACACACACACAAATAAATTTTCAATGTCAAACAAAATGGAGGCGAGAACCCAAGATCTGATATCAGAGCTCATTACCAGCATGCAATATTAAAACTGTCCTGTTCGCAGCCCATCTGAATGTTTCTCTCTCATTCTGATGGTGTCGTCTTAGTGTTTCATGGAGCCCTGTCCCCCTCCACCCTCTCCATATTGAGACCTTGTCAGCGCATATGGTTTTGTGCAGGCCCAGGGAGTGTATCAGATAACTGCTGGCAGTTTCACTGACTGGAACGTAGTGGAAGGTTGTGGGTTCGAATCCCCATCAGTCCTTCCAAAAATCACTGTGGGATTTTTCAGTTCTAACCGTCTCCTGCCCAGAGTTGGGCGTGCTATGGGCTCACTAGGAAGACTGGGACCA
>CM060305.1:94751750-94756750 GCA_030674185.1 Monoplex corrugatus | reverse complement strand
TATGGCGGTTGCAAGGCTTGACATGCACAAACTGTCCATCGCTTCCTGAAAGAGACAATGGGAACCCGCCTGAATTGCCTGAAGTGCTTGAACTCCTTGACATACCGGTTATGGCTGACCTGCATGACGTCCATTTACGAAATTGGTTAATCATTGCAGTGCAAACACATTCTGTGCAGTCTTTTCTACATTTGGCATCTAATCATCTTTCTTGTATTGTATTTGGCGAGAGAAGCTTTCCAGCTTTCAAACGAGCTACAACATGACTATGTTCTGATGTTTTTCGAGAAAAAAAGGTAATACTGAAGACGTCATATCGCTAAAAACTGAATTCCGCTCTATGTACTCTTCTATATTTTTGATATATTGAAGCTGAAACCAGTTCCGCGTATATTTCAGTGCTGTTTGTTACTTTTGCTTTTTCTTTCTTTGTGTATTTTTGTCTTTCCTCTCCTACGCTATTATTATTTTAAAAAAAAGGATGCACTGTCATGTGACAAGGAAGTCCCTTCAATCCTAGTTTTTGTTTGCTCAGCTCAGGCAAAAGTCACTGAGGTGAGGCGGTGCTCCTCCTGTTGAGGTAAACCGAACAAGGATAGTAAATTGGTAGGGGGTCAGCTCGAGTGAGTGCTTTTTGGAATGTTGCGGCGCATGCTGTGGTGCACGCGCACACGCGTGCATGTGAGCACGCGTGTTGATAGAGCTGTGGACTCAAGACCTGGTATCTCGAGTTCAATCCTGGCCCGCAGCGATTAAAAACTGGCCCGTTCAGTTAAGGTTTTTGCTGTTGGTGGATAGGGTACAGGAGTCAAAGGGTTAATGTTTTCATTATTCTGGTGATGTTAGCTTAGTTGTTTCATAGGTCCCTCCCTCTCTCTCACCCTCTCCACCATTCCCATTCAAAGACTTGCCAGCGCAAGCGGTTTCGCGTAGGCACAGGGAGTTTGTCACATCATTACTGGCAGATTTGGATGGAGCGCATATGGAATTTCCAAGCGGAATGAATCCCTTTTGAATAAACTCAGAATCCAAACAGTGTGTGTGTGTGTTTGTGTGTGTGTGTGTATGTGTGTGTGTGTGTGTATGTGTGTGTGTGTGTGTGTATGTGTGTGTGTGTGTGTGTTGTGTGCGCGGTGTGTGTGTATGTGTATGTGTATGTATGATTGTGTGTGTGTGTGTGTGTGTGTGTGTGTGTGTGTGTGTGTGTGTGTGTGTGTGTGTGTGTGTGTGTGTGTGTGTGTGTGTTCGTGCAGTTGGGAAGATAACTCACAGGAAGAAAGGGCATGCTAATTGTCCATTTCCTCTGGTTACTGTATGGTATGTTGCATGTGATAGGCCCCTAACAACAGTAATACATTCATAACAGGCAGTTTATCGTCATGTCAAAGGCTGTCTTCCACTGCTGGTATCAATGTTGGGGCCGACCTTCCCCTTCCCCCCCCCCCCACTCTTTCACCACCACCACCACCCCACACACACACAGAAGTCCGACCAGGAGATGAATGGTCCTCGCCAGATTTGAGTTACCCAAAACACACCACATGATATAACCTATTGGAGGGACTCGGACCCAGGTTGTGACCGACAACCGACAGAGCTGGTGTGACGACCTTAAACAGTTCCTCCAATCTGTTCTTGGGAATCACATGAAGGAAACAGCGTTATGCAGGTTACAAACACGAGTCACAGTTTGTACACTTACCTTGAAAAAAGAAGAAATACTATACAGAAATTGTGGTCGTTATTTTTGGAGAAAAGAAAGATATAAAATGAATTTCTGTCAGTAATCTAGAATACAAAATTTCTCAGTTTGTAGACGTCACACAGTTGATTTATCAATTATGATTACACAAAAAGTATCACCAGTCTTTTTCAGTATCTTCCTGAAAATGATCACGCAGAAAACATTCACGACCACCATAATTCAATCTCCTTCGGTGGTGGGTGTATCTGTAACCTACGGTTTAACGATGACATCAGTTGTGTAGTGGATACCAACACCGAACTGCATCGTCACACCAACAGACTCGTCCACAGTGCAGGGATGTATGGAATAGAAGACACCAGCGAGAAAGCAAAATCATGATCAACGGCACAACCAACAGCAGTGCAGAAATCTGTACTAAGGGCCAGAAACTGGAAGAATTCGGCAGTTTCAAGAACCTAGGAGCTATCCTGACAAAAAGATTGCAGCAGCGCGGCAGATATGCTATCAGGAATACAACGGCAATGGCTTAAGTGGATACAATCTGGAAAAGCAGCATCATCTCCACCACAAGGCACAGACTATACAAGTTACTCGTAGTCTCTTGTCCTCCTCAGGGCGTGAAACTCCGACGTTGCTTGCTTACCTGGAGAAGAGAATTCAGTTCTTTGAGACCAAGTGTCTGTCTCGCATATCCTTCTTTGAACATCTTATCTCTCATGTCTCTCGCTCGCCGGGATCGGCGGTAGGAGCCACGCTGGACGTCAAAAGGTTTTTTTTTCCCCAGGTAACACGATTGAGACATCTGTGGGCAACCTCCTGGATCTCCAGACCACAGATTTCAGCGATGTCATTGGTCTCATGTTCAAAGATCTCATCTCATCTTAAACGACGTGAGATGAGATCTTTGAACATAAGACCAATGAATACACACGGAATAGGGTCAATGCCTTGGAGGACCCACGGAAAACGAGCTTCTGGCACCCGAGAAACCACGCAAGCTTGCACGGTTTGAAATACAAAACAAGTGTGACTGCCCATGTTCAAGCAAACAGGAACCAGAAAAAAACACGAAGAAAGGATAAGAATACGTATTTAATACAAGACAAGCCCTGTCTTGTATTAAATACGTATTCTTATCCTTTCTTCGTGTTTGTTAAATTGACGTGTTTTCTGACAACATTCGTGACGTCAATGTGTTTGTGTGTGCGTCTGCGGAAACTGTGTGTGTGCTTGTGTATGTGTGTGTGTGTGTATGTGCCAGTGTGTGTGTGTGTGTGTGTGTGTGTGTGTGTGTGTGTGTGTGTGTGTGTGTGTGTGTGTGTGTGTGTGTGTGTGAGAGAGAGAGTACTCCAGCTCAGTATGGGACCCCCACAAGATAGGCTGTATCAAGAAAATGGAAAACATCCAGCGAAGGGCAGTAGATTCGTCCTGAACCGTTACCATCGGCGTGCGAGTGTAACAGAAATGCTTGAAAAACTCAAGTAGCCGTCTCTTCAGAAGCGACGCCAAGCGTCAAGGGTCACCATGTTATACAAAATCCACAATAACCTGGTGCAGGTCAATAAAAGTGTCCTGGAAAAACCCGTAGTAAGAGACAGAAGATCACATGGCCAGCAGTTTAAACACCTTGCAGACCATAAACAGCAATACAGGCTCTTCTCATTCTTCCCCCGAGCCATCCGTGAGTGGGATGAACTCCCAGCACACATTGTAGAGGCAGATTCCCCCGACAGTTTCAAAAACAGTCACCTCCCACCTCAACGCTGACACTCTTGACAGTCTAGCTACTGCGAAATTTCAGGAGTAGGCTCAAACAAACACAAACACAAACTGTCCTGTATGAATGTGAGAGTGCTTGATCAGGTAGGTAGTGGGTAGGGGGTGTGTTGGTAGGAGGGCCGCTGCGGCGGGGGGTGCCGGGGGCCATCATTAGGATGCCTGCCCGTCACTTCTCGTCCCCTCTGATCCAGTTAGTGGGCAGGGAGTGTGCGAATGTGTGGAAATTTTTTTTTTTTTTTTTAAAGTCAGGCAGCCGGTTCGTGGAAATCCCCTATTCTGTGGCAAAATAATCAAAGTGTTGATTGTGGCCACACAACAGAAAAAGAAAGAAAGAAAGTGTGTGTGTGTGTACCCGCGCGCGCGCGTGCGCGTGCGCCCTTCACATCATCATCATCATTGTCATCATGTGTGTGTGTGTGGGAGAGAGAGAGAGAGGGGGGGGAGGGAATGGGATGGGAGAGGAAGAGATTGTTTAAATCGTCACATTACAGCTTTTTGCCATTCTAACATGCCTGTTCTAGTGTATACTTGCCTAGTAGTTCCAGCCTAATCTCAAGTGATACATTGTTCCCGGAGATGTTTTCGCGCATATCTTCAACATTTAACGGGAATGTGACATCAGATCGTGGAAAACTGTAGACGCTTATCACCTCTTTATCAGCAAGTGAGTGACTGAGCTGGTGCCAATCAAAGGTGTTTTTTTTTATAATGACTCTGTCTTAAAGCTTCTCGGTTATCTTCAAAGACAGATATTGGCACTAAGAAGCATCGTGTAGATCAATGCATACCGCCCTGTTTGAAGGCACAGCCATGGTAACAAAGCACGAGAATCAAAAACATGGATTATCACTGGGCGCGGTTTCTCGATCGAAGTACATCACACCATTAAACGCTGAAAAGAATAGTGCTGCATGTGCAGCAAGGCAGTTAATTAAAGTTCTGAGTGTAGGTGTAAAAAAATGCACGGTTTCATGCCTCTCCCAAAATTAAAACTCTGATTCAGTAGGTCAGATGATGCCAGTAAAAGTGTCCAGTTATGTAATGGCTTTTTTGTTTGTTTGTTTGTTTGTTTGTTTGTTTGTTTGTTTGTTTGTTTGTTTTTAGGGAGGTTACCCTTGTGAACACCTTTTTTTCATCCCATTTTTTACGCCATCTTAATGACCACAGAAGCTGGCACAGTTTTTGTTCGTTTGTTTGTTTTGTTTGTTTGTTTGTTTGTTGTTTGTTTTACAATGCACTAACGATGGTGTCGATGAGGATGATAATCATGATGCTATGGAGTTCCAGCTAGGATTGAGACTGCATGACAGGGCTGTACTTTACTCTTACTATCATCATATATCTTGGCGTCAACCAGACCCGAGAGATACAGACACCTGCGGTGCTTGTCAGAAGATTTGTGCAACACCCTCAATGACGCATCCGTGAAGTGGATGAGACCCGACTGTGTGGTCTCAGTCTTCCCAATGAGCCCATAGCACGCCCAGCTCTGGGTAGGAGCCGGTCAGAGCCG
>CM060305.1:94744250-94746750 GCA_030674185.1 Monoplex corrugatus | reverse complement strand
TAAATGGATGACAGAAGTAAATGGATGACAGAAGTAAATGGATGACAGAAGTAAATGGATGACAGAAGTAAATGGATGACAGAAGTAAATGGATGACAGAAGTAGGTGGATGACAGGGAAAATGGATGACAGAAGTAAATGGATGACAGAAGTAAATGGATGACAGAAGTAAATGGATGACAGAAGTAGGTGGATGATAGGGAAAATGGATGACAGAAGTAAATGGATGACAGAAGTAAATGGATGACAGAAGTAAATGAATGACAGAAGTAAATGGATGACAGAAGTAAATGGATGACAGAAGTAAATGGATGACAGGGAAAATGGATGACAGAAGTAAATGGATGACAGA
The DNA here is from genome assembly GCA_030674185.1 of Monoplex corrugatus. NCBI lineage: Eukaryota > Metazoa > Mollusca > Gastropoda > Littorinimorpha > Ranellidae > Monoplex > Monoplex corrugatus. Next base: position 94,746,398 of record CM060305.1, on the reverse strand, counting down.
AGTAAATGGATGACAGAAGTAAATGGATGACAGAAGTAAATGGATGACAGAAGTAAATGGATGACAGAAGCAGATGAATGACAGAAGAAAAGGGATGCCAGAGTCCCCCTCCCACCACCACCACTACCTCCCTCGCCCGCTTACAAGGAAGCGGGTAAAGGTTGTGGACATGGTGAGAGAGTGGAAGGATCAAGAGCTGCATGAAGCTTGCTCCTAACCTTCTGTAGGCCTCGAACAAGGAACTCTATCATCATCATCATGTGCCCTGCTGAATGGCGTTGGCGATCATGGCCCTCCATACGAATCTATCCCTTGTCGTTGCAAGTACGTCTTCCACCCTCTCTGTCCACAGCCACCCTGAAGTCCGTCCAGAATTTTTTCCCTGGATCTACCTGGTGTTCCCTTTCCCTCCAGCATTCCTGTTGTGACCAGGAGCTCTAAATCCCCTTTCCTCATAAAATGTCCTATTTGTGTTACTTGTCTTTTCCTAATCTTCTTTACAAATGATCTTCTTGTGTCTGCCTCCATCAAGATTGTGTCGTTTGTTTTCTTTGCTGTCCATGGAACTCTCGACATTCTTCTTAGAAACCACATTTCGGCTGCCTCAATCCTGTTCTAGCCATTCTTCTCACCTGTTGTGGCCTTGTCACCGGCGACATGGTGAAAGACGAAACATGACCAGTTTGAGTAAGTGAGAACGGCTTGGCATTGTGAATGTAAAGAATCAGGAAACAACAACATGCTTTCAGGATGAGATATGTCTGCACAATATTCAGTAGGATGCGCGCTGGTGATGAATGGCCAGTGGGAAGCCAATCAATCAAAACAGCTGTTACTGACACCTGTGGCGTTCCAGTCAATCAAAACAGTTGTTACTGACACCTGTGGCTTTCTGTCAAGTACTTAAATAGCAAGCTAAATAGCAACAAAACTGAAGTCGTGGTAATCAGTAAAAAAATAAAAAAATTTAAAAAATTAAAAAAAGAAATCCCCTCATGCAATATAACAGAAATTGGCACAACTTTGAGACAGACTGATAAGTTTAAATACCTGGGAACGTTCATCTCACCAGACGGCAGATGCACATCAGAAATAGCCAGCAGAATCGGCCACTTCAAAACAGCATTCAAGAAGATGAAAAGCATTCTTACCAACAAATGCCTATCAATTAACATCAGGAAGAGAGTTCTTGAATATTATATAGAACCAGTATTGTTATACGGTTGTGAGGCGTGGACAGTCAGCAAGCAAAGCCAGAACAAGATTGAGGCAGCCGAGATGTGGTTTCTAAGAAGAATGTTGAGAGTTCCATGGACAGCAAAGAAAACAAACGAGACAGTCTTGATGGAGGCAGACACAAGTTGATCATTCATAAGGAAGATCAGGAAAAGACAGGCAAAATTCGTGGGCCATTTTATGGGGAGGGGGTAATTGGAGCACCTGGTCACGACGGGAAAGCTGGAGGGGAAGACAGCACCAGGTAGACCCAGGGAGAAGATACTAGACGGACTTGCAGAGCGGCTGAGGACAAAGAGGATGGAAGAGATGCTTGAGGCAGCAAGAGATTACAGACAGATGGAAGTCCATGATCACCAACGCCATGCGGCAAGCACCTGATGATCGTGATGATGTCCTTTTCATTCATATCTCTAAAATATGTTTTTTGTCGTTTTCCTTTTTCCTATGTACTATACACCTGCAGCCATTAGAGAGAAAGGAGAGAGACAGACAGAGACAGAAAGAGACAGAAAGAGACACAGAGAGAGAGACAGATAGAGAATCAGAATCAGAAATTTATTCAGTAAGGCCAAGCCCCATTTGAAAGGGTGTGAACACATTATAAGCATTATACAAACACAAAATACATAATCGTTCTTGGATAATGCATACTTCAAATATTTTGAAATAATTACAAAATGGGACCCACAGTCAAACTTCAATAATACAATAGACACACACCACAAGAATTCAACTTTATTATAAGGCAAACTCGGTTCTTTTTTTTAAAAGCTTTATCGACGTATGTTGCCAAATTTCTAAATGTACGCTCATTTGTTGAAGCCATGAGCATTATTAACCCGAAATCATTTGGTTTATGGTAGTACTTTGGTTGAATTAGCAGGTGTCTGAGATCCGCAAGGGCTGGAC
>CM060305.1:94719250-94736750 GCA_030674185.1 Monoplex corrugatus | reverse complement strand
GTTGATAGACATTTGCTGGTAAGAACGCTTAATTCATTTTCTTCAATGCTGTTTGGGCCAATTTGTGCTGGATATTTCTAATGTGCATCTGCTATCTGATGAGGTGACTCTACCAAGATAGTTAAACTGATCAGGTTGTTTCAATATTATGCCATTTGCTGTCATTTTACATGAGGGGATTTCTTGGGTTTTCTGTTTGTTTGTTTGTTTGTTTGTTTTACTGATTATCATTACTTAAGTCTTTTTACTGTTTAGCTCTAGCCTTATATTTCTACTTTCTATTTCTTTTTTATTCATAAGATGTTGTAGGTCTTTTTCATTTTCTGCAGTTAGAACGGTGTCATCTGCATGACAAAGATTGTTTATCATTTTCCTCCAACCTTCATCCCACAGCATTCTTCTAGGTTTCTCATAAGCAAGCCTCAGTTACGTACAAATAACCAATTCCAGCAGTTTGACAATGGCCGAAATGTTATTTTGTGAAGATAACAGTGCTAGAAATATCCGTGGGGATGGCTAGACACTCTGGAAACATTGGCTAGTACCACTGACTGAGAGATATACTTCTATGTATAGGTGATCTCAATGAAAGGTAGGGAGGGAATACAAACTCTTTTGGTGTTTGTTTTTATGACTTAGAACACCCCAACAGTTTGAAGTTAGGAGTTTGGTCAAGAAGGAATCATTCCATACGTCGCTCCATCCCAGAATTCTGAAGCCTACGCAAAAAGCTGTACACTTTTAAGGCTTGAAAAAGGAAAAGTGGGGGAAGGGGGGGGGGGGTGGACAGAGAATTGGACCTATGAAACACTAGGCTGACACCACTCAAATGTTTGGAGCATGAAAACGCACAGCCAACGCATCAGTTTTTATGATGCCAGGTCAGATATTGAACTCAAGACATCAGATGTTAAGTCCACAACTCTGTCGACAGAACAGCCAGTCCACTTAACAATGATTCAGTGTGAGTCCAAAAGACAACCCATCAGATTGGGTTTAAATACAGCGACATATGCCATTAGCTATGAGTACCGTGAGTCTTCCATCACATCGCAGTTGTAGTTTTAGCGCATGTCAGAATATGAATAATGCAAAACCATATTAAGTAAACAAATCAAATTGGCACCATTCGATTCAGAGTTGATTTTTGCTTGTTTGTTTCAAAGAAAAATGTACTTCTCTGAGTGTTCATAAACACTTCTTTTAATTACTTGTGTGGTGTAGTAAATGGTTGGAGGAGGTAGGTGGTTAAATGTTGTGGATGTGTGTAAAGTCTTACAGAAGTAGGTGGTTAAATGATGTGGATTAAGAAGTAGGTGGTTAAATGTAGTGGATTTGTGTAAAGTCTTAAAGAAGTAGGTGGTTAAATATTGTGGATTTGTGTAAAGTCTTAAAGAAGTAGATGGTTCAATGTTGTGGATTTATGTAAAGTCTTACAGAAGTAGGTGGTTAAATGTTGTGGATTTATGTAAAGTCTTAAAGAAGTAGGTGGTTAAATGTTGTGGATTTGTGTAAAGTCTTAAAGAAGTAGGTGGCTAAATGTTGTGGATTTGTGTAAAGTCTTAACCCTCTGCCTCACGCACCCTGTCCACCAGCATCCTGCATTGTTAACCATGCTAGCAAAGCAAAAACTTACCTATTTGACTCCCGCACCCTGTCCACCAGATACTGCATTGTCAGCCATGCTAACAAAGTAAAAACTTAACCCTATGACTCCCGCACCCTGTCCACCAGCATCCTGCATTGTTAGCCATGCTAACAAAGCAAAAACTTAACCCTATGACTCCCGTACCCTGTCCACCATTATCCTGCATTATCAACCATGCTAATAAAGCAAAAACTTAACCCTATGACTCCCGCTCCCTGTCCACCAGCATCCTGCATTGTCAACCATGCTAGTAAAGGAAAAACTACATCATATGACTCCCACACCCTGTCCACCAGCATCCTGCATTGTCAGCCATGCTAACAGAGCAAAAACTGAACTCTTTGACTTACGCATCCTGTCCACCAGAATCCTGCATTGTCAGCCATGCTAGCAAAGCAAAAAAACTTAACTCTTTGACTCCCTCACCCTATCCATCAACTTCCTGCAGGAAGCTGGTAGTTAGGGTGAGGGAGTCAAAGTGTTAAGTTTTTGCAGTTGGTGGATTGGTTCGGTAGTCAAAGGGTTAAAGAAGTAGGTGGTTAAATGTTGTGGATTTGTGTAAAGTCTTAAAGAAGTAGGTGGTTAAATGTTGTGGATTTGTGTAAAGTCTTAAAGAAGTAGGTGGTTAAATATTGTGGATTTGTGTAAAGTCTTAACCCTTTGACCCCCACACCCTGTCCACCAGCATTCTGCATTGTCAACCATGCTAGCAAAGCAGAAACTTAACCATTTGATTCCCTCAACCTATGCAGGAAGCTGGTGGATAGGGTGAGGGAATGAAAGGGTTAAGTTTTTGCAGTTGGTGGACAGGGTGCAGGAGTCAAAGGGTTAAAGAAGTAGGTGGTTAAATGTTGTGGATTTATGTAAAGTCTTAAAAAAGTAGGTGGTTCAAATGTTGTGGATTTATGTAAAGTTTTAAAACAGTAGGTGGTTCAATGTTGTGGATTTATGAAAAGTCTTAAAACAGTAGGTGGTTCAATGTTGTGGATTTATGTAAAGTCTTAAAACAGTAGGTGGTTCAATGTTGTGGATTTATGTAAAGTCTTAAAACAGTAGGTGGTTCAATGTTGTGGATTTATATAAAGTCCTAAAACAGTAGGTGGTTCAATGTTGTGTATTTATGTAAAGTCTTAAAACAGTAGGTGGTTCAATGTTGTGTGATTTATGTAAAGTCTTAAAACAGTAGGTGGTTCAATGTTGCGGATTTTTGTAAAGTCTTAAAGAAGTAAGTGATTAAATTTCTGGATTTATGTAAAGTATTAATTTCCAAATTAAGATTACACCTGGGTAGATATAGCTCATTAGCCATACATCATGATTTTAACACATCAACAGAAAAGAACTAATTCTTTTTTTTTTTTCTATTTCCCACAATTTTTATTTTTTATAATAAAACATATATTGCTCTGATTGAAGAAAAATGTAAAACTGTGTTATTGACCACAACTTTGCTTTAATCACATTTATGCTACATTTGTAAAACATCCCTGCATTCATCAGAGAACATACACTTAACCCTAAATACTTACACGAAGTCAAAGTAAGGCACAACTGTTGGCTTATCCCCACTAACGGGATTGTTCAAATATCAAATAAAAAAGTTTGTGCATGTACATTTTGTGCTAGCCAATATTATATCCACAGACATGCATCCAAAGAAAAAACGGGACAGACCAGTACACAGACATACTAGTTGTGAAATATAACAGTACAAACAAAACATTTGTTTGTCTGTTCAGATCTTCTGACCGTTCAATATCAATATCACATCAATATCGCAGTCAGACTTTCCTTTCTGTTTACACATTTGGCACAACCTTCGTCACAAACCTTAACATGCACACGCACACCCTCATGCACACAGTGGTGACAGACAAATGACTGAACAAAAATATGGACTCAAGTTAAGAACAGGTGAACAAATGATTAAAACAGGCACATATGTTAAAAAGAAACAACAATAACAAAGAAGTAAAAGTTAGGGAACAATATCAAAATCAACAATAAGAAATATTGTATGTATCATAACATCAAATTAAACACAAAAATAATGATACATCTTAACCTAAACAATTCAATATGGGATGTAAGCCCGAGTGTTTATAAAGAATGCTCTTTTCCGTAGAATTTTCATAAACACAAGACAAATGTGTCTCAAACTTGAGTTCAGACAAAACGCACATGTGCAATAAATAGAAGGCCAAAGTCAAGGGAGACAATCAGCATCCAGATAACAAATCCCAGTGTGGCTGTTTGACTCTGTCAACCTATCCTTCTAATTACTGAGGCTTACAGGGAAAACACCCAAATCCCAAACCCGGCAGACAACTCAAAATATCAATCAAAGCTAAATGCATCACAGATGCAGCAATCATCAGCAGTATAAGGTAATAAATCAACAGAACACAATACGGCGACAATGTATTTATCAAATAAGGATTTCAAGAAAAATATTGGCCCAATACAAAGTCATCATTTTACATTTGTTGAGTTTTTCTTCAGCTTCTGAGGTCAATCAATGATAAGGAAGGCACTGACATGAGAAAAAAAAACTTGCTGTAAATACCTGGGTTTTATGAAAAACAGACAGCAGCATATCAAACGAGAGATCATTCATACACACACATTCCTAAATATCTGTCTAAAATTTCAGCTTCTTGGGCATTTCCCACGTGAATTCGTTCCTTCCAAAATGTCCATAGCAAGCTGTGTTCTGGTAAATGGGCTGTCGCAACTTCAGTTCCCTGAAAATGAGAAAGTATTTTCTTTAAAAGATATTTTATATGCACACACCAATGCACAGGCAAATATATTTCCATTCATTCTCTCTTCCCTGTTTATCAACTTTAGCCCTGCTCTGGATTCGTGGCAGTCTTGGTCTAAACTAAATAGATCATTTCACATGTCTAAAGTCACAACTTGACACCACCAGAAAACTACTAACACACATCAACAAGAGAAGACTAAAATACACTGGCCATGTGTCACGCAACAACAACACAGACTTCAAGATAACCATATGTCAAGGAAAAACAGTGGCAAAAAGGAAGAAAGGCAGACCTCCAATCTCATACATTGAGAACATAACCAACATCAGTGGCCTAAATATTCAAGACATTGTCCACAAAAGTCAAGACAGAGTGGTCTGGAGGGAGATGGTGGTGTCCAGATGTGCAGCAGCCAACACTGATTCCAGTGACACCAACAGGTGAGATAGGTGAGAAATCACAGCTATCATTGTATGGAGGATAAAATAAAATTCACTCAGTTACTTATAATTTCATTTCACTGAAGAGTTTGGAGATGGGTATTTACTTCACTGAATTTTTTTCTAAATATAAAGGTCAAGTGATTCAAACAACCATTCTGGGTGCCCCTGAACACTTTCTGCATAACTACGATAGTAAAATTAAAGGCAAATCTCACTTCCATCTGAATGAAAGTTGCGACTGTTGCTTCAGATTTTTCATATAACTAAAAGCCAGTAAACATTTATTCACAAAAAAGAAGACAAAACTATAACTGTACACCAATATTTAAGTTATCCTGCTCTTTTTTTTTCTTTTTGCTTGTTTCTTTGTTCATTCAATCCTTACATTATTCATATATCAAACAAGCCATCACAACCTTATAAAACTTAGTCACTTGCAACTTTTTATTCACTTAGGCCTACATACTAAAAACTGTAATGATTCAATCATCAAAAAGGTGGCTTGATTTGATTAAATTTTATGTTAAAAAAACAACCAAACCATTCCATGTACAACTACCCACCTCTAAGCTCTTTGGTAAAACTGTCACAGAAGTTAAGATACTTATATGATAATTTTGTTTATGTTCACACACACACACACAGACACACACACACACACACACACACACACACATACACACATACACATATACAAACACACACATATGCACACACACACACATGCACACACACACACACACATACACAATGCACATACATACACACTAATATGCGCATGCACACACACACACACATACACACACAAGCACACACACACACACACACACACACACACACGCACACACACACACACACGCACGCACGCACACTAAGCTCTCACCATACTGAATGAAGTTAATATTGGTCTCCTTTTTCTCACACAGATATTGACAAGAGGTCAGTGCAAACCATTGCAAGTTATATAAAAAAAAAAACTCACTTGACAATGCAACCAGGTCGGAGATCAAAGTTGTTCTTTACGATCTGGAGAAGCTCTGTCTCAGATTTCTTTGATGTACCATAGCTAAACACAGTGATGGACAAAGGTTCGGCAATGCCAATGGCGTAGGAAACCTGTACAACAAACAGTGAAATGGAACAAAACCATTTTTTAAAACATAAAGATAATGAGATTATTCCCATGTGAACAGTCATTAAACATCACTGGTCTTACCATTTGCCAAAAATGTATTAATACACTTGCACTGATGATTACAAAAAATAATAACATCAGTAGTAATAATGAGCACTGTCTGGCATTCATGTAGGTCTCAACTGGCAAGTTTACTTTTGATGCTGTTACTTTCCAACAGCAAGTGCCAAATGATATAATATGACAGTCAATGGGAGGTAAATCATGTAAGACTAAGCAGTGCTGGTCTTATTCAGCCCTTCTCCCCCACCCTGCTGCTTCGCAGCATGCTGCTACCAAACAATAAACAACTAAAATAATTTTATAAATAAAACTGTCTAGGTTGAAGCAACATAACAAAACAAAATGACAATAAGCTGGTAATATTATGACATTAAACTTTAAACTATGCCCTTACCTGCACAAGAACACGCTTGCAGAGACCGGCCTTGACAAGAGATTTGGCCACCCACCGAGCAGCATAAGCAGCAGAGCGATCTACTTTGGAGAAATCTTTACCAGAAAAGGCACCACCGCCATGAGCACCCCAGCCGCCGTAGGTGTCCACAATGATCTTACGGCCTGTCAGACCAGCATCTCCCTGAAATCATCAGCAGGAGTGAACTATTTTCTGTAAAAAGACTGCAATGATATGTTACATATTTATTTTAAGAAAGCGAGAAATCTGTAATTTTGTGTTATGAAAGAGAAAAATCAGACTGGCACAAGGACCTCACAAGTATATTAATTTATGGATATATGAAGGTCAAACAAGGAATCATAACAGTATGAAGCTTGCATGTGCAGAAAATGGGGCATATACCAGGCCACAATAATATCAAAGTAAAAGAAAGTAATGGTTTCTTGAAAAGACTTTCAGTTTATGATTTAGCATCTTAAAAGATAAATGTGTTGCTACACATGTAGATCAACACAAAGCCCTCTCTCTCTCTCTCTCTCTCTCTCTCTCTCTCTCACACACACACACACACACACACACACACACACACCACACACACACACACACACACACACACACACACACACAACACACACACACACACAAACACACACACACACACACAGATGGGTGCGCATGCACATGCACATGCACACGCAGGTCCTCCGCTTACCTGAGGTCCACCAATGATGAACTTGCCAGATGGCTGCAAGTGGTAAACTGTGCGGGAGTCCAAGTACTTGGAGGGGATGACGGCCTTGATGACCTTCTCCATCAGCTCTTTGCGTAGCTTTTCCAGTGTGACCTTCTCATCATGCTGGGCAGAGATCACCACAGTGTGGACACGCACAGGTATCGCGGCTCCCCTCACGTATTTGTATTCCACTGTAACCTACATGGAAACAACCATTATTTTACCATATTCCAAAAGTAAATGATCTAAATGAATAAGAACCATCAATCAATGTTCAACTTTAGTTTCTCGAGATGACCTCTCCACGCTCAGAACAAATTCCATATGCACTAACAACACAGGTGCCAAGTGTATGATGATCATGGCACAAGCCTTAAGCCTGCACATAAACCCATGAGCTGGCCAGGTCCTGAGGTCCTACCTAGTCTATGTTTTACCTAGTCTACATTTTTTATACCAGTATTGTATCAGTCTATCACTGGAACAATCTCAGTTTGATGTAAATGACATGTGTATCTGTGTATCTTATCTTCAAAGAAAAGAACAGAATATATAAAAAAAATGAATAAATAAATACAGGTCTGAATCACAACACAAGAATCAAAGTTCAAATCGTGCAAGTAAGTACTCCCCACAAAGAAAGTCGGAATATGAAAAGTATTACAGTTCATGTTTGCATCTTTTTACCATGAATCATTGCTTAAACCACACAGGCAGATTCTCACCCCAGCTCAGGTCTAGATTTTTCCGTAAACAAACAATACTTTCATCAATTTTCTATGACTGATGGCCACTGTTTATAAACAAAAAAACATCTATTGCATTTTTTTTCATTCTTTTGCAAAGTCAAAAAATTTTTACAAAGCACAATATCCCAAGAAAAATACCATTATGGCTTATAAAACTATAGAAAACAATGCACACACTCTCTCTCTCCCTCACTCCCACTCTCTCTCTCTCTCTCTCACGCATGTGCGCGCACACACACACACACACACACACACACATATGCACACAAACACACACACACACACATACACCTCATAATAAAACTTATGTTACTCATACAACTCAAAACAAAGCACACATTTCAAAGTTTTCACCCACAGTGTCAAACAGGTCTGTAAATGTTGTACCTGTGTTTTAGTGTCTGGCCTAGCCCATGGCAGCTCTCCGTTGCGTCGCAGCTCTGCAATTTTTGCATTCAGCTGATGTGATAGCACAACAGTCAAGGGCATGCACTCTTCTGTCTCATCAGTGGCGTACCCAAACATGAGACCTTGGTCACCAGCACCAATGTTGTCATCGTCACGCTCAAGATGCACTCCCTGAGCAATATCAGGACTCTGCTCTTCCAAGGCAATCAGCACATTGCATGTTTTATAGTCAAAGCCTGCAAGAATAAGTGAGATTCTGTTAATGCACAGAAACATACTTTCCTCTTTTCTTAATCCTCCAAACCCTCTAGCCTTCCCACTCCACCTTTACCGCTCAATGATCAGATGGATTCATTCTTTCTCTCTCTCTATCTCTTTTTGACTTATTCTCTCTGTCTCTGTCTCTCTCTCTCTCTGTCTCTCTCTCAGTGTTCTGCTAAGCGATTCATTCTTTCTCTCTCTCTCTGTCTCTTTCTGACTTATTCTGTCTCTGTCTCTCTCTCTCTCTCTCAGTGTTCTGCTGAGCTGTGCCATATGTTGTTTGTTTTGTATGTACTTGTGCATGTCTGCAAACAATAATCTGTAAACTTGTTAACAAATTATAAGGCTTTTCCAGCTGCTTATAAACCTGTGTCAAATAAATTCCAAGTTCACCTGATTAAATGTGCTCTCGAGTCTGTCACAATTTCAAGTTCACAGTTTTGAACGGTACGAAAAAAATATGCATCAAGTGAAACTATTAAGTCCTGGTTCTTTACTCAGTCAAGTGACTACTTAACCCTTTGATTCCCACACCCTGTCCACCAGCACCCTGCATTGCCAACCATGCTAGCAAATCAAAAACTTAACCCTTTGATTCCCTCACACTATCCATCAGATTCCTGCGGGGTTAAACTGATTTTAACCACTACAATATCTATTATTCTTATATTTTTCGTCACTTTTAATCTACTTCTGTTGTCTGTTGTGGAGAGTTTGTGTGTGCTGACATTATTCATTATCTGTTCTGTTTATTTTGTGTTGCTGTTTGCATTCCTTCTTGATCTACTCTGCAGATGCAATGAACATACTTGAAGACTTTTAAATCATGCTAACTTTTCAAAATCAGAATAAATGTCCACACTGAGAATAAGACACCTGCAGATTTTACTGGTCCTTGTGTACCTGTCACCCAAACAACTGTAGCCCACAGGGATTGTGTACCTGCCACCCAAACAAATGTAACCCACAGGGACTGATTTATCATTCAGTCTTTCTTTCAGTCTTGGTCACAGCTAACAGCAATCCCTGGTAAGCTTGCTTTGAAATGGCAGACAAAGAAAGGCAGAGGCCATGTGTGTGTTAATAATACTGCATATATATGTGAGCCAAAGGACAAGACAGAAATAAAATCCAAACCTTAGTACATGACATGACCCCCTAGACTATTTTTGATTTCTCCTTCATATTGGTTTTACTTGCATTAAAAATAAACAAATATGTAGACAAAAATCTAAGTCCACCAGTATTCACAAAGGGAGGGCATCCAGTTCTCCCAGCAGAATGCTAAGCACAAAAATAAAGTAGTAAAATGAAAGAACAAACTCTCTCTGTCTTCACACACACACACAGGGCACTCAATTTACTCAGCAGATCGAGGGCAAACTGTTGACATGACATCCAAATAAAGTTCTGCTTGCCCAGCTCAGCTAGTCTTCACTTTTGAGTGAAGTTATGTATACACAGTGAAAATATCTATCACTCTTGACAGTGTTCCAAGTTGCACATCACTTGTTATCTAGTTAAGGGGTTTTGAAATTTTAAGTGTGTGTGCACACCACAACACACACACACACACACACACACACACACACACACACACACACACACACACACACTTACTGACATACAGTGATACACAGCCAGACTGAGCTGGTTTCACTGTTCCTGTTGTAATAAGCTCTCCACTGGCCATGAGCAAAATATATTAACATTCAAGATTGTCTTGAGCTTTTAGCTTTCCAGATTATAAAAACATGTTGCTGTAGTCAGTTGCAGGTGTGTACACTTCTGTATTCAAACAGTGCCTATAGATGACAACTTAAATCCATCTGTTCAATCTTCAAAATTGTTAAATCTTGTGTGCAGTCTTTTGTTTTGGTTCTTAACTGGCTACATGGTCTTTGAAATGGGATGAATAGAATTTACATGCACGAGATTTCCAAGTATCACACTGATATGGGCATTTTTCAAACTAATTAAAATTGTATGGTACTTGTAAAGTGCATGTATGCATACATACATACACACACACACACACACACACACACACACACACACACAAACACACACACACACACACCTATAGCACAACACATGGTGACAGTGAAACAGAAAAGTGAATCATTTTTTAAGACGATTTAGAAAACAACAATTTTTCAGACTATAGGCAACAATAAAGGTTTGACTGACTGTAATTTCAAACTTTATATGCATAGCAGAATACATGAACTGAAACAAGACTGAATATTATAACATAATAACAGAAGGCCACTAGCAATCAAATGCCAGTATAAATCAAGAAGTAACATATTACAAAACTAAACTAGTACTGGAATTAAACACTACCACTAAAGCCCAATAGATCAGTAAATTTTTTTCAGCTTTGTTCTTGTGGCTTCTTTGCCTTAGGTTTAAAACCAGATTCTTGCCAAGCAATCCAGGTACAGAGCTGAAGCCATTGAAAATGAATGATACTAAAGCAAACTAGTTTCATCTGCACAAACAAATAATGATAACTCAAAAATCAACAACTACAACAAAAACAAAAACCCAGTTCTGCATTCTAGAAGCTAATAATTTGTTTCAAAATTAACACAGATCTTCAAATCTTACCACAGCTGTGATTGCTAAAAACATTAGTATTTTTTTTCAATTCTAAATTTCACGATGTGGAACATTATTTCATGTATATTGTTCAATATGCCAATGAGCGACAGTGTAGGCCTGCTGTTCGATCATGCATGATTTCTGCAAGGTGGGAAGGAGAAGGTCTGTGCGTATGCAGCGATGGGCACAGGCTTCATAATGTTGGCTCAAAAAAAAAAAAGGGGGGGGGGGGCGAAGTCTCAACCACTTCACTCCCCTACGACCTCGTGTGTATTTGAAATCTTTAAGCGTTACCTTCATGCCATTTTACCACACAAAAACAAAGTTAGCTTCGGGCACCGGCACCAAGCTGTAGCCCCAATTAGGGTGTTATTGCAGTTCACTGCATGTGTTGATGTGACCCGTGGGTCAGAAGTGAGGAGAGGGCAGGTGAGAGTGGAAGGGCCAGTCCTGTCATGATCAACTACTAGACAGTCTGACCTCTCTTTCACCTCAGTCAACAGACATGACAAAGCAGTCACAATGCTCTGGCTCAGATGTGTGTGTGTGTGTGTTCGGCGGTGGAGGGGGGGGGGGCTACAGGCTTAACCAGTGACCTCATGAACAAATATGCTGAAACTACAATAATGTACAAGGTCGGCATTGTGTAGACTCCAATTTCGTTCTTCCTACCTCCTCAGCCCACCCTGCCCACTCCCCATATTTACGAAGGCCATTCTACAGATGTGCGCGAAGTTGACTGTCCCTTTCATATGCTCTCATATATCACAAATGTGATTAAAATTTGGATTCATATCTGATTCAGTGCCACTGATCAGTTACTCATCATCAGTGCATCAGAGGCCAGGGAAATGCAGATAAAAATGCATCAATACTGACTACGGTTCTGATTACATTTTCAAAGGATGTGAAAACCATGTTAAACAGTAAACCAAGATCACATTTCAGCACTTGAGCTGAAGAGAGCTCTGCACTGGCAAAGTATTGAAGCAGGTACCTAGGTACCTATACACTTGTTGGTTGGTTAGTTGGTTGGTGCTTCCCTCCTCCCCTCCATCCTTCTTTTAAAGATAAAAATTCCACTGAAAAGCTTCTAGTCATGACCCGATAGGCACATTTATTCATGCACAAATACTGATATTAAACAGGAAAAAATTTTGTGAAATGATTCAATGCATGACCTTAATCTAGTTATTTAGTGTGGATAACTTTCAATGCCCCAAAACATATATTGGACAATTATCATGCTTTTGGTTAGCTGTTTGATTGGTTGGCTAGATAATTAATTGGTCAGAATGATTTGACTCATTTTGTTCTGATTTCAGGGGGGTTTTGGTTTGTTTTTGTTTTTTTGTTGTTGTTGTTGTTTTGTTTTATTTGAAGCTTTGCATTCATTTTCACTTTGCCAAACAAACAAAAAAAATAAAGACACTATTTTACAAACAAGCAAAGCTATTTCTGAAAAATTAAAATTTCATCAACCAACCCTTAGAAGAGTCATCGTAGCCAATCTCCTTGACAGCACCACGTATGACATTCTGGTAGTCCACGTTTGCCTTTGATGAGATCTCACCACAAACCAGCACCATCCCAGTTTTCGTTACTGTCTCACATGCAACTTTTGCATTGGGGTCCTGCTTCAAGTGGGCATCCAAGATAGCATCACTGATCTGATCACAAATTTTGTCTGAAAATGGGACACACACGAGAATGAATAACAGCAAAAGATTAAATAACTATTTAATATTGAAAAATCAGGATTTCTTGACAGAATTCTTGCACAGCTTATCAACTGAGTAAGGCAGGAAGGAAAAGGAAGAGCAGAAGAATGAAACAAAAACTTCAGTGTTCTTGTTGTTTAAAGCCCAGCTGACTGTGTAGAGCCATTTCAGGGCTATAGCTGTTTCAAAACATACACAATATTTCAGTATGAAAAAGAAGGAAATTTAATGAAGGCTTTAAAACTTCCTTTTCTCAATTTCTGTCCATTTTTCTGATACATCAACAGTAACATTTTTCTATTCATTTGTGATAATCAATGAACAGATGTATCTAAGGTGCGGAAACAGACCAAAACAAGTTTTTATATATATACATCATGTGTGCCATTATGTCTGCCCTGTTGCTATCAAGTTTAACAATCTTACCAATTCACCAGTTATTCAATCTCATGCTTTATCGCACCAACATGCAAGACCAATAAAAAGAAGTGCTCAGTACACTTACTTACCTAAAAATAAAACCACAGACAAAAACGTTTTGAGACCTCTCCATCTATTTCATCTTTCCTCAATACAGCATGTCTTGTATTTGAATAAACTAGTACACTTTAATATTTTCCACTCTATTACCAATTTAAAAAAGTTAAATCTGCCAACCAACAAAATTAATAAATGTATGAGAGGTCCATTATTTCATGGTCTACTTGTTGTTGGCTTTGTGGTCTGCAGTCTATTGTTAGCCCTCACAGATTACTTCTATACTTATTCATCCCAATCAATTCTGATATATTTTTTAAGCAAGGTAAACTAGGATTTGCAACAAAAGAATACTAAAAAAAAAAAAGAAAGAAAAAAAGAAACAAAAAACAAAACAAAACAAACAAAAAAACAAACAAAATCCAACTCATTTTTATTATAAAGAAAAGAAGAGATCAAGAGACTGTTTGAAAAAAAAAAAGATGGGAAACTGTGAGAAAACATGAAACAAAGTAGACAATAAGAAAAGAAGAAAGAAAAAAAATACAGGAAATGCATCCATCTGCTGTGCTTTTGCCTTTAAAAATGATAGTTTTTGCTGTTTGTGACTTTGAAAACGTTTGTATAATCATGAATCCCTTTACTACTGGCTCGTAAGTCTGACCGTTTGTGTGCAAAGCAACATTCTAACAAAAAAACAAAAAACAAAAAATTACTTCTAAATACTTTTTAATTCAAGTCATAGTGATGTCAGTCATGCCCATTTGAACTCACGCATTCCTGATTTTCCATCAAGTCAGACCTTAACTGCAGATACGGTAAAGATCTATCCACAAACAGCGGAGAAAACTGATCCGTAGAACACATGACAGCCATAAACATAAACAGATTCCCACGTGGGTTTGTGCTAAAAGACGCGGGAAATTCTGTTTTCGTTCACATGGAAACCACGCATCGTACCTGGATGTCCCTCCCCAACAGACTCGGACGTGAAGAGGAAGGAACCGATGTCATCCTGGCTGCATTCCTCTGCGTAGTGATGGTTGATTTCCTTGTAATGGTTGTTAACTCCGTTGCTATTCATGTCTGTATCTACCTGTTCAGTCGCTTCTGTACTCTTGTTAGGAAAAGAGGCAGAAACTGCACGCGTTCATTGCTAAATAGGTCTGAGAAGTCATGTGACATGAAAACTAAGGTCGCAGATTGGTCACAGGCGTCAATATGGCTGATCATAAACTTGTCCAGTTCAAGGGTTGACAACTTGGAGATTTCCACTAAATGAGTAATTTTTCGGCTAGATTACCTCGGTCAGTGGTTTCATTCATAAACATGTATTATCTTTCACATCGTTCAGATGCATGTCCCTGTGGATTCGTTATCTTTACGCTTTTTTCGTCATACTTAAGTCTGGAAGTCTGTCGTTCTGTTGTGTGACACCCGATAACCTACATCAGACGAGTTCATTTTGAAATTGTCGTCTGCTTTACCTCGGAACGAAACCACAGATCTCAGTGGGACGGCACAGTACTTGTATAAACTGCTGCAATAGAGCGACGCTTTGTACGGAATGTACACGTTAGTATTTTCGGGACCGTATTTTATTGCCCATAATAGGTCTAATATTTTTCAGTATTATTGTTTTGCAGGTATCTCAGGCATTGAAAAATATTTATCTTAATTAATCAGGGGCGAAAACATGACTGTCCCTTTTGTGAGACGGGTAACATTTAGTATACTCGCATTGACTTTGCTTGACGATGCATTTTGTTATGGTCACTGGCAGTCATTCTCCTATCACATAAATTACCGTCTTAAAGTATTTTAAGACTTTCCAGAGGCAGAGACATGGCTTTCGCACTGGCGCGACAGTATAAGATTGAGAAAAATCGGAAGTACTATCGTTAGTGTTTTGTTTTTTTGTTGTTGTTGGTGCTGTTGTTGTTGTTTTTGTTGTTGTTTAAGTGGTCTGATTTTTCTTGGATACGTGCAGACCCTAAACCCTAAGCACGTTGCGCACGCTGCGCAGGTGGTATCAGTGTAACTATGTTACAGTAGTCCGCATACCTGTCTGCGGTGGGCGCACATGCTGGGTGTTACGTTTCCGTAAGCCATCGGACACTGACAGGATTTAGAGGATCTTTAACGTGCATACTTCGTGGTATTTGTCATGGAAAATGTGTGTGTGTGTGTGTGTGTGTGTGTGTGTGTGTGTGTGTGTGTGTGTGTGTGTGTGTGTGTGTGTGTGTTTGTGAGAGAGAGAGAGAGAGAGAGAGAGAGAGTAGTCTGACACGACTCAGTACTTATACTGTGTGGGTTGGTCTTGCAGTTAAGCAGTTTCATATTTGATGTGAGTCGAAATAAATTTGTAGGCTTAGATATGCGTCGTCGAAACATCTGAAGCCTATTGTTGTGCTTTTGTAAATATAGCAGCATAAACTAATATGTATATTTGGTTTCTAGTTTTAATAAAGGATATACCTAACTTGCTATTCCATTTACTTTCACTTTCTTGAAGCTGAAAACACGTAGGCCCTTCCTGCATGTTCCCTCCCGCTTAAATAAGAAAACAGCTAACATATGTGAATGTATGGATCATACACATCGTCAGATATAGGCCTACAGAAATAGTCGAAATGCATGCGTGTCACGGATATTACGAGTTGTTTTCGGTCAGTAAATAATCTGTAACAAACAAAGTTTTGTTCTTTTTTTAAATTTTCTTCTTATTATTATTTTTCATATTGATAACGGAACGATCCATGTGAAGTGCTGCATTTGTTTAACTCGGGGAAAGCACGTTCTGTTGAACATAATTTTTTTTTATACACAAACACCACATTCTCTGCCGTACGTGCTTGCGCAGATACATACGCGTGCGCGCGCGCGCGACACACACACACATATGTGTATGCACACACGTGCGCGTCTGTTATTGATAATAGTGAAAGAGAAGTAAGGGGAGAGAGAGAAGAGAGAGAGAGAGAGAGAGAGATGAGAGAACATGAACAAATTATCATGTTTATAATCTTTCATTTAACGACCTCGTTTTATCTATTTTGCTTTTAATCTAATAAAATTGCAACTTCACGCAAAGCCACGTACTCTAGCCTTGCATATAAAAATAGCAGTACTTAGGTGTTATCTTCTCCCACTCACTGTGACAGTGTCCGTGACCGTAATAATTTTGTTATGACAAGTAAGCTTTTAATGTGAGTATTTAATTTTGCTCTTTGTTTGTTATCCAGGCTGCGAAGCATGCGTTTGTGATTTTTTTTTTCTTTTTTTTTTTTTTTCTTTTTTTTTTTTTTTTTTTTTCAATCAACTGTAAATTATCATTGAATTGTACCAAGCCTAACATAATTACGATTATCGTTGACAACTCACGGAATTAGTGATGATCGACAAAACAAATGATATAAAAAAATCTTGTTTCAAAAAACAATAAAATACATTTCCTTCGTAGATTTTATAAAGCGTTTGCACAAGTTCTATATCCATTGCTGACCTCTCAAGTGACTGCAGCGATCTTGCAAAGTCATGATTGGACAGCATTTTCTATAGAGTCGGTGGAACTCGCACACACCACCGATAAAGACGTGTTTCTGGGTATACCATATGTATACACTGTAGGTATGAGCAGCCACAAGCTCTATACAAAACGTTGCAGGATCAAATCGCTCTTTTTTTTTTTTAAATAAATGAATGTGAAGTTGTGTGTAAATGGTAACCGCAGAAAGCACCTCTGTTCCCTGTGAATAAAAACTTGTATGTATGATTCCTCAGCATCATTACCCTATGCCAGTGTGAGTAGATCTATTTCGACCATCGGATTGTTTTTTGAGGGATGGGGGGTTGGGGTGGAGGGCAGGGATGGGGATGGGGGAGGGGGCGAGATCTGTTATTTTCAGCAATACAAAATTAATGTGTATCATCTTTTACATGTTACTGTAGAATGGAACGGAATCATTAGTTTTGTGTTTAGTTTTATACTGAATGGACAAAGATGATGCATGCCTTATTCTCTCTCTCTCTCCCTCTCTCTCTCTCTCTCTCTCTCTCTCTCTCTCTCTCTCTCTCTCTCTGTCTGTCT
>CM060305.1:94689250-94714250 GCA_030674185.1 Monoplex corrugatus | reverse complement strand
AGGGGCTATAGAATGCGAACTCCATCGCACAATCAGTTTGATGAGTCATGTAACAAAAATCCTGTTAAGAATAATCATGATGAGGACAAAGGAATAGAATCAAAAGAGAAATAGCAGAAGAACATGTGGATTTGTGGAAGGGAAAGGAACAATTAATGCCATATACATCCTAAGAACTATCATAGAGATGTCAATTGAGATGAATAAGGATTTGTATTTATGCTTTGTTGACTACACCAAGGCTTTCGATCGGGTAGACATGATGAATTGATCAACCAACTAGAGAGACTCAATGTTGATGGAAAAGATCTACGAATAATCAGAAATATGTACGAGGAACAAACAGCTGCAATGAGAATAGAAAACAATGTAAGCTCTTTCCAAAACATTATAGAAGAGGAATAAGACAGGGTTGTGTTTTGTCACCAGATCTGTTTTCACTTATAGCGAAAACATCATGAGAAACCTAGAAGAAGATATGGATTAAAGGTTGGAGGGAAAATGATAAACAACATTCGATACGCAGATGACACCGTGCTAATTGCAGAAAATGAAAGGGACCTACAAAACCTTGTGAATATACTAGAAATAGAAAGCAAAGGTAAGGGGCTGGAACTAAACAGCTGAAGTCATGGTGATCAGTAAAAAACATGAAATCCCCTCATGCAAAATAACAGCAAATGGCACAACCTTGACACAGGTTGATAAATTTAAATACCTGGGAACGATCATTTCATCAGACGGCAGATGTACATCAGAAATAGCCAGCAGAATCGACCAAGCCAAAACAACATTCAAGAAGATGACAAGCATTCTTACCAACAAATGCATGTCAATTAACATCAGGAAGAGAGTTCTTGAATGTTATATAGAACCAAAACTGTTGTACGGATGTGAGGCGTGGAAAGTCAACAAGCAAAGCCCAGAACAAGATTGAGGCAGCCGAGATGTGATTTCTAGAAGAATGTTGAGAGTTCTATGGACAGCAAAGAAAACAAACGAGACAGTCTTGATGGAGGCAGACACAAGGAAGATTAGGAAAAGACAGTCAACATTTATAGGCCATTTCATGAGGAAGGGGGATTTGGAGCACCTGGTCACAACGAGAAAGCTGGAGGGAAAGAGAGCTCCAGGTGACCCAGGGAGAAAATGCTGGACGGACTTGCAGATTGGCTGGGGACAGGGAGGGTGGGGGAGATCTAGGGGCAACGAGAGATAGAGACAGATGGAAGTCCATGATCGCCAACGCCATGCGGCAGGCACCTGATGATGATGATGTTATACATATATGTATACATATATTTACATATATCGAGAGAGAGAGAGAGAGAGGTGTGTGTGTGTGTGTGTGTGTGTGTGTGTGTGTGTGTGTGTGTGTGTTGTTGTTGTTTGTTAATTGTAGTCTTTCCTTAGTGTTTAGACGGCAGCTGTTTAGTAGACATGTGTGTGTGTGTGTGTATGTGTGTGTGTGTGTTTCGTATGAACACATATATAGGCTATGAAGTAAATTTTGAATACGTATCATTTAAACAATCCAAGAAAAATATTAATCAAATGTTGTCATCAGGTACAGAATGAAATTATCTATAACATTAATACCTGGTTTTCATTCTGCTGATGTTTGAACTTTTGACGTCTGCAGTCAAGGAAATTTCTCAAAATATAAAATATTCTGGTTTTAAGCGTTTTTTGTTTGTTTTTGTTTTTGTTTTATTTTGTTTTGTTTTGTTTCATAGAAGCTGATTATGAGCACATCTATAATCACATATTGAAAACAAAATAAAACATTGCCCTGCGTTATGAATATGGCGCTGTAACAGCTGAGGTAATAGACCTAAAATTTGTTGGAATAAAGTAGTCTACTGCATCATGAATTCACATACAGCAGAAAGATGTGCTGCTTTCTGATATGCAAGTGCTGATCAACGATAATGTGTGATGATCATATTGCTTCTGTCCTTGATTGTTTGAGATGTAAGGTGATTCAAAGTATTTTACAAATCCCAGAAGGAAGATATCACGAAAACTACATTTCAGCACTCTTGTACTGTTCTTGTCCACACAGAATATCATCAAATCAGTTCTACAGACAGGTTGATGACCTGGGGCAGAGACATATGTCTCTGTCCAAGCTTGGTAGTCAACGTACCTTCGACCTTCCTTCCACTATGATCCCTTTGACCTTCGACTAGTACTTCAGGTTTACAAATGAAAATTTTGTATCATGTCTAAAGTAGGCTAAAGTCAACGTGAGACTGAGATCGTGTGACAGGAAACGATACTGTAGAGCTCTGAAAGACGTCTTTTTTTAACATCGTGCCAGATTTAAACAATTCTGTGCTGAGTTTTCTAGAGAGGGGGCTGATAAGACGTGATCTATGATCTGACCTTTACTTTTGCACACGGCCGTGCTATTGCCATTTTAGGATCATTCCCTGTTAAAACGGGGAATTCATGTCTAGTGCTTTATATAGAGCTTGCCACTTACGCATGTCACATAACCCTTTGACTCCCACCCCCTATTCACCAACTGCAAAAACTTAACCCTTTGACTCCCTCAGCCTTTCCACAGCTTCCTGCAGGAAGCTGGTGGATAGGATGAGGGAGTCGAAGAGTTCAGTTCTTGCTTTGCTATCATGTTTGACAATGCAGGATGCTGGTGGCCAGGGTGCAGGAGTCAAAGGGTTAATGTCAGCTTTTTGTATGTACTTACTGACTAGTTTTATTGACTGACTGGTATGGCATAATAATCGGTCAAGGAATACTGGATTATTTAACTGTATCCAAAAGTGATGTATTGTTCCGTCTGGACAATTATTATTATGCCTTCCTGATGCTTCTCTCTCTTTTTCTCTGTCTCTCTGTCTCTGTTCTATCTGTCTGTCTGTCCGTCTCTCTCTCTCTCTCTCTCTCTCTCTCTTCTCTGTCTCTCTCATCTCTCTCTCTTTCTCTCTCTCTCTCTCTCTGTGTGCTTTCTCTCTCTCTTGTGTCTCTCTCTGTGCTCTTTCGTTGTGTTCGTTCTCTCTTGTTTCGTCTCTTCTCCTCTGTGTTTGGTGTGTGTGTGTGTGTGTGTGTGTGTGTGTGTGTGTGTGTGTGTGTGTGTGTGTGTGTGTGTGTGTATAAAATCCACTTAACACATAGACTTGTACATCCATTCGACGAAACTATCTCAGGTCCTGTTATGGTTTTAAAGTGATGACAGTTTTTGATTGCAGTCGATGGTACTTTTAGGCAGAAACATAGTTCCATTGTGTTGTGGACAGTAATGTTAGTGCTAGTGTTCGAACTGGTTACAGAGATGGCTAGTACGGACAAGAGATAAGCTTTCTGTTTTACTTTGTTTTACAGAATTATTATACAGCCCCAGAATGACCATAGCACTCGGCAGAACAACAACAGTTCTTGTGAAGTGTACTCTGACAGCCACGTCTTGTTGAATAAGACGACACTGGTTCTCTGAAGAAATTTCCCCAAGCCTAATTTCTGGGTCACGTAGGTCACATAAGGCTGGAAAGTTTTCAGGATAAAGGTAATTGTACGTGACGCACAGTATCACACACACACACACACACACACACACACACACACACACACACACACACACACAACACACAACACCCCACAACACACACTCACACACACACACACACCACACCACACACACACTACACACAACCACCAACACACACACACACACACACACAACACACACACACACACACACAACACACACAACACACACAACACACACACACACAACACACACACAGCGCGTGCCCGTGCACATACGTAGCAGGATGGATAGCCGAGACCTGAATTTTAACCTATTGTCTTACTGTTACTATCAATATAAAGCCATCAGAAAATGTTCCTAAGCCTGATTATTTACTCAGTTGGCTGGTTGGTTAGTTAGTTTTGTTTGTTTGTTTGTTTGTTTGTTTGTTTGTTTGTTTGTTTGTTTGTTTGTTTGTTTAGTGGTTAAAGTATTGTTTAGTAACTTTCCTTGCTTCTGGCTTCTTTGCTTCGTTGTTTGTGTATTTATTTGTTTTTGAAAAAAGTGCCTTCTCACAAGATGAAACTGCGTTTCAATAATGTGCCTCAGTTGGAAACTAGCTAACAAATTTTAAGATGCACATTTCACACTTGTTGTTACAACACGCTTATTGTTCATTTCTTCTTCTTCTCTTCTTCTTCTTCTTCTTCTTCTTTTCTTCTTCTTCTTCTTCTTCTTCTTCATTTTCTTCCTTCTTCTTCTTCTTCTGCTTTCTTCTTTCATCTGTTTCTTCTTCTTCTTCTTCTTTCTTCTTCTTCTTCTTCTTCTGCTTTCTTCTTTCATCTGTTCTTCTTCTTCTTCTTCTTCTTTTCTTCTTCGTTTCTTCTTCTTCTTCTCTTCTCTCTTCTTCTTCATCTGTCTTCTTCTTCTCTCTTCTTCTTCTTCTTCTTCTTCTTCTTCTCTGCTTTCTTCTTTCATCTGTTTCTTCTTCTTCTTTCTTCTTCTTCTTCTTCTTTTCTCTGTTTCCTTCTTTTTTTTTCTTCTTCTGCTTTCTTCTTTCATCTTCTTCTTCTTTTCTTTCTTCTTCTTCTTCTTCTTCTTCTCTCTTTCTTTTCTTCTTTCTTCTTCTTTTTCTTCCTTCTTCTTCTTCTTCTTCTTCTTCTTCTTCTTTTCTTTCTTCTTCTTTCTTCTTCTTTTCTTCTTCTTCTCTTCTTCTCTTTTTTCTTCTTCTTCTTCTTCTTCTCTTTCTCTTTTCTTCTTCTTCTTCTTTTCTTCTTCTCTTTTCTTCTTCTTCTTCTTCTTCTTCTTCTTCTTCTCTTCTTTTCTTCTTCTTCTTCTTCTTCTCTTCTTCTTCTTCTTCTTCTTCTTCTTCTTCTTCTTCTTCTTCTTCTTCTTTCTTTCTTCTTCTTCTTCTTCTTCTTCTCTTTTTTCTTCTCTTCTTCTTCTTTCTTCTTCTTTCTTCTTCTTCTTCTTTCTCTTCTTCTTCTTCTTCTTCTTCTTCTTTTCTTCTTCTCTTCTTCTCTTCTTCTTCTTCTTCTCTTCTTCTTTCTTCTTCTTCTTCTTCTTCTTCTTCTTCTTCTTTCTTCTTCTTCTTCTTTCTCTCTTCTTCTTTCTTCTTCTTCTTCTTCTTCTTCTTCTTCTTCTTCTTCTTCTTCTTCTTCTTCTTCTGTTTCTTCTTTTCTTTCTTCTTCTTCTCTCTCTTCTTCTTCTTTCTTCTTCTTCTTCTTTCTTCTTCTTCTTCTTCTCTTCTTCTTCTTCTTCTTTCTTCTTCTCTTTCTTCTTCTTTTCTTCTCACAAATTGTCTTGTATCTCTTTTTCCTTCACGAGTACGACGTATTTGATCCATCGCACTACATTCATCGGATTTTGTTTTTGTCTCTGTTGTACTTAGCATTGCATCGGGGAGTTGGTTTGTTTGTTTGTTGTTTTGTTTGTTTGTTAGTTGTTGTTAGTTATGTTTGTTTGTTTGTTTGTTTGTTTGTTTGTTTGTTATGTAAAGTGCAGCGAGCATGCTTTGAATAATTATGGGGTGTTTGAGCTATACAAATGGAATTGTTACAATAATTAGTATCACTGTTACATGACGACGATCACTTAAAGATTAAAGCACTTAAATTCAGGGGAGTAAACAGGCATCTAGAGACTTATACCAGTATCATAGTTCTACAGAGGCGTTAATTAAGTGATCATGTACTCTTGCCAATGTATGCAAGCACATACCATGTGTGTATGCATGCGCCTGTGTTCGAATGTGTTAGGTGTACAGTAATTTTGTCTTTATCTGTGCAAAGTTCAAAAGGTAGATGTGGATAAGTCGACTTCAAGATTCCGAAAATTTCCCATGCCGTCTTCTAGGTCACGCAGTTCAACATCCATGTTTTTTTTAACAGTGGATAACGCTATAGAATGATCTCTTTTGATAAACTATGTATGTACAAATGTGTCAACATCAAATGTTCATCATGCCGGTACAGGATCAGCCACATGTGTATAATGGATGGCAAAGCAAAATTCATAAGACAGCGAAAGTGAATAACTAAGACTACGTGTTTTGTTTTTCTTATGCAGTTATGTTATTTCACATCATGTTTTGAAGAAAATCCTTAAGCATGAAATCAGTTATACAACTTTTTTTCGATATATCAAATCTTATCAATTTGCAGAATAACGCTTTATTTCCATTGTGAAAATGTAACCTTATCAGTTTGATACATGGGAAACATAACTTCCAAAAAAATGAAATGATGAAATGGGTTTGATGGTACAGTATTATCATGATAATCATTACATATGTAACATGATTTTATTATATTCTACATAGAACAGGACGGGGGTAGGGTGGGGTGACAACTGTGAAATAATCGCTGATATAAATGGAGTAATACTAATTCTGCATTGAATATAAAAGCATTTTTCTGATGATGAAGATGAAATGACATTTTTGTTTCGTGATAAAGGACATCAGCTGTGACAGTGACACTTCGATAAGATTTGAGGTCTGAAATAACTCAACAGTAGTGAGGGGTATTAATTCAACGTAGCTTTTAGTGTTAATTGTGTGGATTTTTTCTTAATCTAGTCATATTTCCACAAAACATTTCAATGTATACGTACCGGGCTGTCTGCACTGATTTTAAAGAGGTCTAAAAATGTTCCCGAAGGCCAACATTTGAGCTGCAAAGGATAGGACTGGAAACAGTCTTTTCTTGTTTCTGGATCTAAAAACTTCCATTGATGACTATGAATATGATGACATATTGTGAGCCGCTTTTCTGTAATCCGGTTTAATCTCTGCAGGGAGAAGAGTGGCAGAATGGTTCAGACTTTTGCCTTCCAATAACTAAACTCCAGGTTCCAGAGTTCGCTACCCATAGAGGCCTTGACTTTTCTCCTCAGTTTGACCAGAAAATCGAACCGAACGTCTAGTCCTTCGGAAGGAGACGAAAAACGAGTCGGACCCGTGTGCCTTCTGGCTGCGCATGCTAAAGATCCCATTGCAGTTAAAAATTGTGAAGAGCAGGGCATTGCCCGGCTGCCTTGGTATAGAATATTGGAGACATAGGTTGATTTCCCAGGTCCCACCCCTTGAAGACCAAGTAGCTTTCTTGACTTTCTGAAGTCTTGGTTTAAAAAAAATGTGAACATGAATATGAATTTGAAGCGAGGGAGAGGGGATGGGCGCCGCCCTCATAACGCTGGCCCCGGGAAAAGTTGATGTCTCTGTCAACTCGCTCCTCTACGATCCTAGGTTTATAGAACGACCTAGGTAGGACCTCAGGACCTGGCCAGCTCGTGGGTTTATATGCAAGGCTTGTGCTGTGATCGTTCTGGGTTTTCTCCATCACATGGCACCTGTGATGATAGTGCATATGGAATTCATTCCGAGCGCGGAGATGTCATTTTCAGAAACTGAAACTGAAACTGAATCTCTGCTTCGGCTTTGCCTTGTGGCAATGAGTGCCGCCAAGATTTACAACTGCACGAAGCGGCTGTGATGATTCTTTCTATCTTTCCTTCTATCTTTTCCCGTTTAAATTTTGTCGCTTGGCACATGTTCTTTTTGATTCATCCGCTTGTCCGTCCTTTGTCTGACTTAAGAATAAAATCAACTCTGGATGAAATTCAGACTGCATAGTGTCAGCCTCACAGCTGAACTGAGATACGAGCTGAAACAAATCGAGGTTAAAAGATAGGGGGCCTATCCTATCCATATGTACACATGAAGCTTAAGAAAGCTAAACATTTTGGATTGAGCTGTTTGGAATTTTCGCTATGATCATACTTGTGACAGTGTATGTTTATACGCCAGTTCAGTAGTGAGTAGAGCTGTTGCTTTAATTGTTTAAAATGTGTACCAATGTAAGCTTACTAATGTCATTTCTGTAGGTCTGTTGGGCTGTTGAGTCTTGACGTGATAGTGCGTTCATGCACTCTTGTGTGCGGTGCGTGCGTGCGTGCGTGCGTGGTGTGTGTGTGTGTGCGTGTACGTGTGTATGTGTGTGTTCTTAAAAATTCAGTTAATGTGGGTGAACTTCCAGATTTCAGACATAACCATGCCCAAATTTTAGATTAGGCCTTCACAAGTCAGCGCTGGAAAAGTTTGGAGGTGAAAGGCGGAGCCTACATGCCCTAAAATCAAATTGGACCGACGACAGTAAGCACTGATTTAATTTTGATTACGGATAGGTAATCGACCTGAAGGAGGAGTTTTATACCATGAGTGATTCTCGGCCACGAAAGTCTAAGCTGGAAAAGTTTGTAAAGGGAGGTGAAGGGTGAAGTATATTCTATACAACCGGTGAATATTGTTTTCAAAATCAAAACTAGGCTCGCCACTAAGTGGTGATTTGATTTAGAGTTTATCAGGTTATAAGACCTAGGACAGGAGTTAGGTACTGTGTAAATGGGTCAACTTTCACGATTTTAGAAATGTCTCCAAATATAAGTTACGTATCAGGCAAGTCGAAAGTAGAAACATTTGAGAGGAAAGAGGGAAGCGAAATCTAGCCCACACTATCTACCTGTAGATGTAAATCATAAAACTAAACTAGTTTTACGCCAGGAAAAGACGCTTTTATTTAGAATATGAAGAGACTATCAGCGTGAAGGGCGAGTTATGTATGAAGATGGCCTTGACACGAAGAACGTGATTGTTGAGACCCAATGGTCTATGGAAAAAGAGTAAGTGGTCGATATTTTGACCTGAACTGCCAGTAATAATTTCTAAAGTCTAGAGGCTTCCAAATCCCAAGGCCATGTAATTCTTACCACGTGTCAATGCCTCCTTCAGAATAATGTAATATATTCGCTGCCTGGCTGGGAAAACAAACGAAGAAGGTAAGAGCACCATATCTTGTGGAGTGGCTGCCTAAGTGAAAGCGTCAGGCTAGAACATGATAAAACTCCCGGATTGAACAGGGAATTTTTTACCTCACTGCACTAGACTTTCTTGGTGATCTTGACTCTATTCTTTTGTGTGAGACCATAAACCGGGTGCAGCATGTAGGGTACTTCGCACAGGCAATGAAAAAACAACAACTTTTTTTGAATGGAAACAAATACCTGTCGTGCAAGATTCTGCAGAAAAAAAACTTTGTTGTGACAAAACAAAATGCTGACATAGGAAAGAAGAAAAACAAAAAGAAAATTATGTGGCTATGTGATCCCTTCAGGGAGAGCTGGTTAGATTAACGGAGATTTGCCCATGTTTCAAAGTGAAAAATAATGTAGTTATGAAAAATCAAAATAATAAAAAATAGTAGACTACGATATGACACGATAAACTACAACACAATCAATATAGTTGAAAATGCACAATATGATATACATGTATATGTTGACAATGCAACTCCTAACTAAACTTTATCGCTCCAAACTATCCTGATTGAAGAACAGGTGTCGAATAATGTTCAACACCTTTGTTTTACTCTTTGACTCCGGCACACCACGCACCGACTGCAAAAACTTTACCTTTGATTTCCTCACCCTATCCACCAGCTTCCTGCAGGAAGCTGGTGGATAGGGTGAGGAAATCAAAGGGTTATGTTTTTGCTTTGCTAGCATGGTTGGCAATGCAGGATGTTGGTGGACAGGGTGCGGGAGTCAAAGGGTTAACCGTCCACACGAACTGTTAGGCCTTTAAACACATGACTCGACTTGATCAGGCAACATCAAGCTTTAATGATATCACGAATCACACATGTTAGAGATCTCTTACTTCAACATCAAAAGGCTGTATGTTTGACAGATTAGCAGTTTACTCTCAGAATATTGCCATTACTACAAGCGTTGTCCCGGATACGAATATTTATCATCAGATACCTACATTTGATGGCAGAGCGGTAAGCTCAAACAGACAATAATACGAAACAGACAGTCTAGAGTAAGCTCGGTCATGTAACTCTCGCACACTTTCTGAACTTGTTTAACCCTTTGACTCCCGCATCCTGCGACCAGCATCCTGCATTGTCAACCATTCTAGCAAAGCAAACAGTTAACCCTTTGACTGCCTTATCCTAATCCACCAGCTTCCTGCAGTTTAGAAGAGGAGTGTCATTCATACTGAAAGGAAGAGGGAAAAAAAACTAACCCTAGACTGAAGAGCTCTATACTACACCGTTGTTCAATGGCCTTCAGGTTTTTGGACTACCTTTATCATTATTTGAATAATAATAATAATAATAATAATAACAATAATAATAATAATACATAGACATATGTACATATTGTATATTGTATATTATATGTATGTGTATATGTATATATGTATATATATACATATATATATATGTGTATTTAGAGAGAGATGGGTGGATGGGATGGATGGATGGATGGGATGGGATGGAGGATGGATGATAGGACATGACAGATAAATAGATAGATAGATAGATAGATAGATAGATAGATAGATAGATAGACAGATAGATAGATAAGATAGGTAGATGAGAGATGGAGAGATAGATAGATAGATAGACAGACAGACAGACTGATAGATGGCTAGATAGACAGATAGATAGTTTAGATCGATAGACAGACAGATAGATAGATCGATAGATAGATAAATAGATAGATAGATAGATAGATAGATAGATGGGATAGATAGATCAGATAGATAGATCAGAAGACAGATAGATAGTAATAGATAGATCAGACAGATAGAAGAGACAGACAGACAGATAGATAGATAGTAGATAGATAGATAGATCAGACAGACAGATAGATGATAGATAGATAGATAGATAGGATAGATAATCGTACATAGTAGATACATAGATAGATATACAGATAGATACATAGATAGATACATAGATATATAAAAATGATTAGATAAAAAAGATGTATAGTCTGGCTTAGTTGTGTGCAGAGCCAAACGTTTTGACTAATCACCGTGAAGTAGTGGATAGCATGATGGACCACCGACAGGAAAATTGTGAATTGGATTCCCGATCAGTCCCTTCAAAAATAATTGTGGGATTTTTCGGCTCCAACCAGCTCCTACCCAGAGCTGGGCGTGCTATGGGCGCATTGGCAAGACTGGGAACACACAATACAGATGCGTCATTGAGGGTATTGCTCAAATCTTCTGACAAACACCGCAAGTGTCTGTATTCTCGGGCCTGATTTACGCCAGGATATATTATGGTAGTAAGACGCAGTCTCAATCTTAGATGGAACTTGATGCTCCTCAGACTTCTCATCAGTCATCAACACCTCATGAATACTATGCCATATTCTATGGCCATTAAGGTCGCGTAGAAAGTGGGACGAAGAAAAAAGGGGAAGGGGATGAGAACAAAGGAAATCTCCCTCAGTACGATGGTTCTTTATAAACAGTTTTGTGTTAAGTGAATATTCATTCGGACGGATCTATGTTTTTGATTTAAATCTTTTAATTATCTATTATACTTATAGTCATTGTTTAAGACAGTATGGACGCTATCATCATGAACAGACAATGGAGATGGATTGGGAACAACATCCAAAGAGACCAAGATAACATCACTTCGGATTGCCTTTCACTGGACACTTGAAGGAAGGCCGATTGAGGAAGACCGAAGAAAACCTGGCAACAAATAACAGGAGACCACAAGGCACTGAAACAAACACACTTGGGGTTCCATACAGAGGATGGACCAGAACATGCAGGATGGATATTATTGGAGCCCTGTATGCCAATAGTACAATCCAACCAGCCTCCAACCTCTTCCCTCGCCGTTATCGGCGGTAGGAGCCATGCTCGACATCCCAAGTTGTCTCCAGGTCACATGATTGAGACATCTGTTGGCAACCTCCTGGATCTCCAGACCACAGACTTCAGCGATGTTGTTGAAATAGGAGGTGTGCGGTCGTCCCGTTCTTCTCATTGCCTCAACTTTCCCCTGCAGGACCCGTTGACATCAGATCTGTTTTGGTGTTTCTGATCACATGGCCTACGTATTTCAGCTTTTGTTTTGTTGATCTTGTCAGCAGCTGGCACCTGACATTCAGTTCCTTTAACACGCTATCGTTTGTTCTTCTGTCTGTCCATTTGACCCTGAGAAGTCGTCTATAGAGCCACATTCCTGCTGCATTGATTTTATTTTCTTCGTCTTTTCATAGTGTCCGAGTTCCGTAACCATACATTAAAACAGGCCAAATTAAAATTTTCAGGATTCTTAGTTTTAAATCTTTGGGAAACCCTCTGTCTTTAATGGTATAATTGTCAGTAATTAAGTAAGTATCCCTTGACAGAGAGATTTATGCAATAGCACACGTATATTTTTAACAAACAAAATTGTGCATGCAGCTACCAGTACTGCCTGGCTGGGAATGGGTAACTCATCGTTTTTATGGTTGGAGAGAGTAGAGCGGCGAGAGATTAGACTGGCGAGAGCCTTAGCAAAAACTGATCTGGCAGCAGACAGATCTTTACCACGTCACTCCCCAAGGAGCTGAGGCTTGTAGGCTTTTGAAAAATGTAGGAATTTGTACGTGTGTGGTTTTTATGATGTATGAGTATGTATGTAGGTATGTATGTAATAACGTAGTGCATTTGCGTACTTTTGTCCTCCAAGTTTGACATGCCACAACTGAAGGTCATTCTAAAGTGACCAAGATGTGACAGGTCAATCATTTATTTTCACTTCGTCCAAAGTCAGGAGATCTGTATCCTTGCCGCCCTTCTTCAAACATCACACACACACACACACACACACACACACACACACACACACACACCACACACACACACACACACACCACAACACACACACACACACACACACACACACACACACACACACACACACACACACTTATCTAATGCTCTATACGGTACTTTCATCTCTGGAAAACACAGATAAGGTTATGTTGATTTAATGACTGTCCCTTACTTTGCTTCCTTCCTTCTCCCCCCCCCCTCCCCTGCCACACATACACACACACACACACACACACACACACGTCCTAATGTAGCCGCGGGATTAAGGATGTGTCACACGCAAATCATGAAATGCTACTGTTTCAGGAAACATAGTTCGTGCGTTCATTCCATGTTTTGAATTTTTACGACATGCTCTGAATTCTTGGAAACGTTTCCCCTGACCTTAATTCACAGAAAACGGCGCACGCAAAGAAAACACACGGTGACAAGGTTAGAGTCATTTCTATGTTTTACGCAAGCATTTCAACACATGACATTTTGATTCATAAAAACATATTTCATGTTGTGTGTGAGACTTCGTGAGTCGAGCGTAGTTATCACGGTTTTCTGTTCGTAAAAGCAGTGTTTTGAGTTGTGCACGTGTCTTCGTCTTTACTTCTGATCGTTTCACTTTGGTTAGTATAAACAGTATGGGTATATTTTTTTTCCTTGAGCGTGTGAATTCGCCTTAAGACTCCCTGCTCGTTCTCTTGTCTAGCCTTTGTTGAAAGACCGGTAACTGAAGATTTGAGTGTGGTCAGCAAGGTTAATGGCGGGTGGATAGGGCATACTGATGATGACAGAGTCCCCGGAACTCACACGTGGTCACTGAATGTTCAAGGTGTGCTGCTTTCACTCTGAGTCACATGTTTTATCTCTCAAAGTGTAGGATGACCGAAAGTAGACCAGCTGACGGGACTGCCCTTGCCCCAATTCGTTCTTCAACGTGTCAAAGAGATAGGGATAGAAAGAGTTCGACGGAATCAGATTGATGTGCGGCGGTGTGTTGTGTGTGTGTGTGTGTGTGTGTGTGTGTGTGTGTGTGTGTGTGTGTGTGTGTGTGTGTGTGTGTGTGTGTGTGTGTGTGTGTGTGTGTGTGTGTGTGTGTGTGTGTGTGTGGTAAACAAAGAGAAACAAAATTAAAGAGCATAGAAGCATTTCCATCGCCACTATCATAAAGAGTGATTGAACAACAAAGTGAACATGTAGTCTCCACAAAAGATTTGATGATTTCTGTTAATGATTCCCGACTGAACACGGAGTAGACTTGTCTACGTTTGCAAATCTTTTGGTTTGTGGTATCGAAGAGACCATTATTGTATATATGACAATGATATAATTGATCATGACGACAATAACAATGATAAAGACTACACTTTCCAGAAACAGGGACAGTTAGCGTGGGTTTTGCATCATCAAGACTTTGAAGGCTAACGTCCTCACAACTAGTCTGCTGACAATGTTGTACCGTGCCCTGATGGCGTGGAATTCGTGAAGTCGGTTATGTAAACGGTGCTGTCTCTGTCGGTTATGTAAACCGTTCTCCGGCTGTCTTAACTAATTGATGAGTTGATCAGATAATCTAGGGGGAGGGGTAGGTAGGTAGATAGATGGATGTAATTATAGCCATCTCCGAAACATCGGTAAACAAAACTGGTCAGGTCTTATCAACTTGTCGAGTGTGTTATCTTCTGTGTGCCACTTTGTACACCTGAGTCGAAGATATAACATCGACATACTTTCCGTCCGCCACGCTCAAGGACGGGGATGACTAACCTTTGACCTTGCCTGTTCTAGTCTCCAAACCGAAAAAAGCGACAGAAAAATTTAAGTCTGCCATTTACATTAACCTTTTGACTCCAGCACCCTGTCCTCCAGCATCCTGCTTTGTCAACCATGCTAGCAAAAGCAAAATCTTAATCCTTAGATTCCCCCACCCTATCCACCAGCTTCCTGCACGTGTAAGTAAGTGTAAACAATGGTGCATACAGTGATTCCATACGTGTAGGTGTTAATAAAGTAATAATGACTACTGGATTCAGTAAAACCTACGTGGGTGACTGCTATAATTTGTCCAAATGGATGTTTTCTTTCCTTCTTCTTGTTTCTTCGTCATGTTCCTTTTCTGCTGTGTAATGTTTATACTTTCTCTGTCGTCATTTTTTTTTATATTTATTTTAATTATAATTTCAACGTGGTTTCTTTTATTTTTGTGTCCTTTCTCAGTTTGTTTTATTCTTTTTTTTTTTTTTCACTGGACCAAAACTGAAACAGAAATGTCTCCTCGCTTCTTCTCATTTGAATGGTCCTGTAGTGTTGCGGATAAACGTCAGACTTCCAGTCAGATGATCCTGGGTTCAATCCACCTAAATATCCCCACCTGGTAGATAAACGATGGAGATTTTCCCGATCTCCCAGGTCAACATGTGTGTGGACCTGCCTGTGCCTAAATTCTGTTTGTATGTATAAGCATGCAGAATACCAAATATACACGTTAAACATCATGTAAGTCATGTCAGTGGCTGGCTCAGCGAAACATGAAAATGCAAGCAAAGTTTTTTAGCTGATAACTTCTACTGTTGGAAAAATACAGTGTCAATATCATCATCTTTATCACCATTATTTTTAATTTAACATTGCCTATTTTCCTGCACTCGCGTGAATACGAAAAGAAAGAAAAAATGGATAACGCGTTTTTGTTCCTTTCTTTCTTTCTTTCTTTCTTTCTTTCTTTCTTTTTCATTTCTTTCCTTCCTTCTTTCTTTCTTTCTTCTTACTGATCTTATTCAACAAAAGAAGATAAAACAAACAAACAAACAAAGCTTCGTCTCGCCCCAATCATTATCACTATCGCAATAATATTGCCTATGTTTTCTCACATCTCCAAACATTGCAAATGGAGATATACATTTTCACTGGGCTGTTTCAAGAACAGATTGATACACAGAAAGACAAAAATCCTGTATGCTATGCCATAATCATTTTGGATCTTTTCCATCGCATCATATCTGTGGATCGGTGCATATTATGGAATTTATTCCAGCTTTGAGACGCTATCTTGAGAACATGAAACATCTCCAAATGTGAAAGATAAAAGGGGACAAGGGAGTGGGCGGTGGTGTGGCTTGTCTTGCAATACACTCACTGTCATTGTCATATCAATCTTGCGTTTTCTGCCAAACATGGACGTGAGGGAGACAGGACTTGTCATGTATACTATAGTATCATTCTGAGTTGTACACACACATATATATATGTATGTATATATACATATGTACATATATATACATATATATGTATATATATATACATATATATATATATGTGTGTGTATGTGTATGTGTATGTGTGTGTGTGTGTGTGTGTGTGTGTGTGTGTGTGTGTGTGTGTGTGTGTGGTGTGTGTGTGTGTGTGTGTGTGTGTGTTGTTTCTTTCTTTCTTTCTTTGTTTTATCTCAGCGGATTCTTGCATATGAAACTGGAACTGCTCTCCCTTCGGAGAACGCTCGCAATCATGCAGAGCCATCTTTTATTCCCCTCGCGCCCCCCCCCCCCCTCTTTTTTTTTCCTTCCCATGTAGTCATATAATTTTCCTCTAAATTTAAGTGATATATCTATTCAAACAGGAATCGCTATAGAAAATTTTCCCAATGCAACTCCTTCGTTGGTGTGTGTACATTTTTGTGCGCTAGGTATATGCTACACATGAGAGGAGATTTACCGTCTGTTCTGAAAGACTAGTGTAAAGACCACCATCACCACTCCAGATGTAACGAACAGGGGAGAGCAATCCCTGGGCAATGGTGTGATATTATGCCTGAGATTTTATAAACTGTACGGAGTGGTCAACGCTAGGGGCATGTCCTTCATTATGTGCGCGAATGCATTGATATCTGTACTTAATTTTCTTTTCTTTTTGTTGTTGTTGAAGTTTTGTATGTTATGACGCAGTTATAGCCCTGATATGGCTCTACACAGTCGGCTGGGCTTTAAACAATAATAACAATAACAGTATCACGTTCCAAGGTTGTCATAGCCGAGGGGTGGCAATGGGGACAAGCTCCCATTGTCTATAAAATGCCCCTCACGGCGCGCGTCTCCAATAGCCTCTGACAACTAAGTCCAGCTCCTAGCCTGCTCGCGCGGCTTAGATATAAGCCCGGCGGAACTGCTACTACTGATAGGAGAAGGGGTGAAGACGGTTACTGGCGCCTGAAAACCAGTGCTTTGGGTAGATGGGGCTCATCAGTCTGGGAAGACAGCTCATCTAAGAGAAGGAAAACTCTGATTTCAAACCTCGGCTGCCTTGCGGCCATACCCACTCATAGGAAAGGCTTCGGGAGTCAACCCTGAGGAAAAATCCGGAGTCGGAGTCCCTAGGCAATTTTCGCCGTTGTCTACAACCTCGTTCTGGCAACTCCTGCGTCGCCCCTGGTACCAGGCGTACAGGCCTCCGTCTTTCCCCTGGATTCTACTAGTGGCGAGGAGAGGGGGGATCTGCTGCATGGGCAACAGCTCGTCCTCCATATTCACTTGCCCAGGCCTGCACCCTCAATTTGTATGTGGCAGATGTGACAGAGATTGCCACTCAAGAATCGGCCTGCACAGCCACAGCAGAAAGTGCACGTCATGACCACAACGCCTCCTGGTGCAGACTATCATCTCCTGAGATGTAAAGAGGCCGACGATCACGTTCCATGCGGGCGTCTGAACCATTCGGCCACCGCTCCTCTTCACGCTGATTAAGATTGTCTGATGGCTTTTCTGAGCCGTAAAGAGCGCAAGATAAAGAAAGATTGAAACACTGCATTGTTACAATCAGTATCACTCTCATTCCCAGTTACGTTTACTTCATCTGTGCTCTGGCAATGACTTTGCAAACGATATCTTAATTATCTCAACCGGTTATAGCTAACCCAAAGCGCACTGAACTGTACAGTCGTGTTTTGGATTATATTTCAGACTGTTATGTTTGTCTTCTGTTGTCATAACAGATTGACCATGTGAAGCTCGGGCTGCTGTCCCCGGGAAGACCGCCTCGCCGAAGTGCAGCGCCACCCATTTTTGTCTTTTTTTCCCGTAAGCTTGTGTTTTTCTTTACCCTATAAAAGTGCTTTTTTTCACAGAACTTTTTCCCAGGAACATTTTTGTTGCTATGGGATCTTTATCGTGCGCTGATTGCTGAGTGTGTGCTGCACACGGGACATTGATTTGTCGTCTCATCCAAAAGACCAGCATCTAGATCACTGCTTGAGATCTAGTGGAAGGGGTGAGAAAAATCCCTGTCCTGTCCTGTCCTGTCCGTGATTTGAACCTGGGTTTTTCGTGTCCTAGGCAGGTGCTTAACCACAAGATTACACTCTCTGCTTAGACGTAATTCGAACAAGTTTCAACATTGCTTTTCTTTACTTTTTTCTGTTTGTTTCTTTGTGTGTGTGTGCGTGGTGTGTGGTGCGTGGTGTGTGTGTGTGTGTGTGTGTGTGTGTGTGTGTGTGTGTGTGTGTGTGTGTGTGTGTGTGTGTGTGTGTGGTGTGTGTGTGTGTGTGTGTTCAGTTTTTCAGGCAGCTAAGGTAAGACACCATGTTTTATAAATGAAAATGGAAGTGTATAAACTGTGTTCAGGAAACACTCCATTTCATCTTAGACATGGGAGACTGGCAGCTAGCTTTATCGCCTGACATGTAATGGTAGCTTTGAACAGACCTACAACCATATGGTGTATGGTAATAAGATAATTGTCACACGGTCATTCTCAGTCTTACTTTAACGCTGTTATCTTTGCCTCAGTGGTCTCAATCTTTTTAAAACAACCATTTGAAATCGGTTTGTACTCCCAGCTCCCCGCTCATGTTTTGATAAAAGATGTTTACATTACCTGAACTTTGATTTATTTATGCTACCATATTATAAACATCGCATGAAAAACAAGACTTTCCAAAACAAAATAAAAAAACAGTACAAAAAGAACCAGCGTATTCCCTTTCATTTGACGATTGAAGTCCAGATTAAACGAGTTTTGCTTGATAATCTTGTCACAGTGCCTACGGCAATTCGTATCCGTGTCAATGGGTTTGACATTCTGCTCTTGACATAGAGACCAGGATAATATCAGTACTCGATTGTTTTCTAATCCCCCTTTATCAAACAAATAGGACATTACCTAACATCAACACGGAGGGGTGTTTTTTGTTTGTTTGTTTTTTCTCCGTCCTATGTCTGTCTGTGAACACAATGTCGCAGCAAAGATTTCCCAGCTCTTTTTTTTAATGGATTTTCACCTGCTCGTTTGATTCATAGGTCCCTTTCAGTATATAATGAAATCAGAGTGGTCCAATATATAGACTGATATGGTCCAAAACGTAAAAAAAATCTTAACTTCAAAACATCTGATTGCGAATCTTGACCTGATAAGACCAAAATGTGTTTTGCTAAACAAACATGTTATGCCATTAATTTTATTGAAATAACTTGCACGTATCAGCACGGATTTCTTAGTTGTATATTTTGATCAAATGTGAATCATGTATCCAGTTTGGTGCATAGTCCTTGCGGCATTATGTCCAAATAAACTGGACGAATATTTGGACTACCAGAGTAAAAGAGTTTTCGTAAAACTTTAAAAAAAAAAATTACATTTCATTAATTTATGATTCAATCTAAATCATTGTTGAATGGTATATTTGATGCGTGATGAAACTCATTGCTCAAAAACTATTCACTGAGTAAAGGTAAATTTTGCGCAAAATACGTTGAACAGGAGTAAAAAGGCAGATTTTTGGTATAACTTGACCATCGTGTGCTTACAACAACGATAAATCGTGGAAGTTGAAAGACATGATTGCTGTGGCATATGCGGGAAAATATTACTTACATATCAAAACTGACAGAGTTAAGTGTTTCGGGACTCTTATGTGTTTGTGTGTGCGTGTATGTGTGTGTGTATGTGTGTGTGTGTGTGTGTGTTAATGTGTGTGTGTACGTGTGCGTGCACGTGTGTGCGTCTGTGCGTGTTTGTGTGAGTGTATATGTATGAGTGAGTGTGTGTGTGGGTGCATGGATATCTTTTATCTATCTGTCTGTTGTCTGTCTGTCTGTCTGTCTGTCTTCTATATATATATATAATGTATATGTCTGCACACACACATACACACTATATATATATATATACATACATGTGTGTGTATAGATAGATAGATAGATTAGATAGATTAGATAGATAGATAGATAGATAGATAGATAAACAGAGATAGATAAACAGAATAGATACAGAGATAGATAGACAGACAGACAGACAGACAGATAGACAGACAGATAGATAGGACTTTGGAGTTTGTTCAAGAGGGATTCA
This sequence comes from Monoplex corrugatus, assembly GCA_030674185.1. Classification (NCBI taxonomy): domain Eukaryota; kingdom Metazoa; phylum Mollusca; class Gastropoda; order Littorinimorpha; family Ranellidae; genus Monoplex; species Monoplex corrugatus. Next base: position 94,694,229 of record CM060305.1, on the reverse strand, counting down.
TCGCACTCGGACAATTCCATATGTGCTCCATCCAAATCTGCCAAGAATTATCTGGCAGACTCCCTAAGCCTGTGCAAAACCCTATTCGTTGGCAAGGTTTTGAAATTGAGGAGGGGGAGGGGAGAAGGACTCTTTAAACACTAAGCTGACACCACCAGAATGATGGAAACATTAAGATGGGCAGCGAACAGTTCAGGTTTTAATATTGCAGGCTGGGGTTGAACTCGAGACATCAGATCTTGAGTCCACTGCTCTATCAAAAGAACCAACCAACCAGATAGATAGATGTATTTGTGTGTATGTATATACAAACATACATAAGCTTGCATATATACATACACACTCACATGCGTATATACATATGCAAATAGCACACACATAGAGTATACATAGTCAGATGTGTGTGTATGTTATATACATATATATGTATATATATATATATATATATACATACATACATACATATATATATATGTATGTATACATATATGTGTGTGTATGTATATATACACCTATATATGTATATATATGTACCTTTATGTATATGTACATATACATAAATGTATATACATATATATATATGTATATATATATGTATATATATATATATATATATATATATATATATGTGTGTGTGTGTGTGTGTGTGTGTGTGTGTGTGTGTGTGTGTGTGGATGGATGGATGGATGATGCTTCGTTTTGAAAAGTTTTTATACAACTAATAGTTGGTGTTTTTCGGGTTTATGTTTTGGGGGATGTGTACATATTAATGTGTCGTAACGTTTTAAATTAAACATGTCATGGAACTCAAGCATTGCGCTACAACTGTTTATCATGCAAATTATAGTGTGTGTTTTTTTATATAAAATCATCGCACTTAGAGAGAAAGCCTTTGTGCTCATCTTTTTATTCATTTATTTGGTTGTTTATGTATGTTAGAATGAGTTGATGATAATGACGATGATGATGATAATTATCATGCTATGGAGTTCCATCTAAGATTGAGACTGCGTGACAGTGCTGTACTCTACGCTTACTATCATGATATATCATGGCGTCAACCGGACCCGAGAGATACAGACACCTGCAGTGTTGGTCAGAAAAATTGAGGACGACCCTCAATGACGCATTCATGAAGTGATTGAGATTGGTTTGTGTGGTTCCGGTCTTCCCAACGAGCCCATGGCATGTTCAGCTCTGGGTAGGAGCCAGTTGGAACCGAAATATCCCACAATGATAATTTGAAGGAACTGATGGGGATTTGAACTCACTTCCTTTCGGTCAGTAGTCCGTTGCACCAACCACTACATCACGGCGACTGGTTAGTTTTGTGTATATACAATATTATGTCAGTTATGACAGTCAAGTTGGAGATAGGTGGCCTTGTTAAATTCCTCAGTTGATTTAGCATATTTAAAACTCAGTTATTACGTGTGATAGAAACAACTACTCACACGTTACAAATTGCTTAGCAAAGATGTGAGGTATTAGAGCTAGGTTTTTCTCTCCAGGGTATGGCGAGAGCATGGTGGAGTTGTGATTCGGCATTTATCCCAGGGTGTGCATGCCTGTCCTGACGAACTGGCCTAAGGCTCTGGAAACGTGCGTTGTAAAAGAACTACAAGTGTCGCTGGGTGGAAGATCACCCTCTGGAAGACTCTCCTACGGAAGGGAAACCATCATTCTGTGGAAGATAGTCCGGTAGAAGATCGCCCTATGGAAGCTGGACCTAGCGGAGGATTGTCTTGTAGAAGATTGCCCTTCAAGAGATCGTTCTGAGGAACGCTGACGAATTTTAATGATATATTCACCTTTTCAGTCTGCACCCCGTCCACCAGCACCTTGCATTGTCAACCATGCTAGCAAAGCAAAAACTTAACCCTTTCAGGGCCCTTTGACTCCCTCATCGTATTTACCAGCTTCCTGTAGGAAGCTGGTGGATAGGATGAGGGAGTCAAAGGGTTAAGTTTTTGCAGTTGGTGGATAGGTTTCGGGAGTCAAAGGGTTAAGTTTTTGCAGTTGGTGGATAGGTTTCGGGAGTCAAAGGGCTAAGAATGTGCTTGTGCCACAGCTTGCTGCTGCAATCGTGACTCAACATGAAATATTTGATAGGCGTTATAGTGATATATCCATCTTTATAGAAGTATACAAAGGCCACTACCTTGCTGTTGAACTGGTAACTCAATGTGATATCTTTGACAGTCGGAACTGGTAGCAACACATACGTCTCTGTAAGTGTACTAGTGCCACGGCTGTGTTGTTTCTATGGGCTGGATTTTTTTTATAGAGCTGTGGACACAATACCCGTTATCTTGAGTTCAATCCACAACATAAAACAGCTGGTTTGTTACCTACCCATCTCTCCCCTCTGTGGGAATGCTGGGGTCTCTTTCGGTATAAATAGTATTTCCCCCCTTCACCTTCTGGAAATTCTGTGCTAGAAATTTCCTCTTTTCTGTCACTCTTTTTGTTTCTGCCTTGTTGCTTTGCTTTCTGTCATCTCTTTCAATCATTTTCTACCTTGCTGGTCCATTCACCTGTATAAAGTCTTACATTCTTTCTCTAAGGATTAATAACTGGGTACGTGTATTAAGCGCGTTTTTGGCTCTAGGGAAGTGGGATGTGTGGAAGCAATTTTAGGTAATTTAGATCTTTTTTGTGTGTGTTTTGGTGTCTTAAGTTATATTTTGATTTGTATTCAGGTATGTTTTTTGAATCCCCTGTGTGTTAAATTGGACGGAGTGGTCAACGCCAGGGGCATCTCCTTGGATTATGTGCGCGAGTGCATTGATATGTGTACTTAATTTTTTTTTCTTCTTTTTCTGTTGAAGTATTAAGTATGTTTTGAAACAGGTTCTAGCCCTGAAATGGCTCTACGCAGTCGGCTGGGCTTTAAACAGCAATAACAGTAACAGTAACAGCTACCCATCTCAATGTTTCTATCATTCTGGTGGTGTCAGATTAGTGTTTCATAAGTCCGGTTGCCCTTTCCACATTTCAAGACCATGCCAGCACATAACATTTCGCGCAAACTCAGAGAGTCAGCCACATAACTGCTGGCAGATTTGGGTGGAGCGCATATGGAGTCGTCCGAGTGCGATGAATCCCTCGTAAACAAAGTCTAAACTCCAAATTGTTGTTGCATAGATAACTCAGTGCGTGATATGTAATAACCATAAACTCCAGCGGTATGTTGCTCCTGTCAGAATATATCATTGCCATTGGTTCATACTGCACTGGTGACTAAATGTGGGAGGCTGAGTAACTGTAAAGAGTGTACATTACAACGATTATAGTGTAGCAATGATAACCCCACACGCAATAATCAGTAAGTCAATAATAAATCTCACTTAGATAGCGCAATTAGTCCGTGTCAATACCATCCTCGTTGCATTTTACAGAAAGAGAACAAACATTGCGCATGCGCGCGCACCTCCCGCCCCCCACCATTCTCACACATACTCACACATACACACACACACACACACACACGCACACACACCACAAGCACGCACGCACGCACGCACGCCCACACACACACACACACACACATATACGATGCTGGGATAAGGCATCCCAGCCTGCTAGGCGTGTGACCCTTGACACTAAAGTCATTATTCTGTATCTCTCTCTCTCTCTCTCTCTCTCTCCCCTCTCTCTCTCTCTCTCTCTGTTTCTCTTTCTCTCTCTCTAACACACACACCACTGTCTTTTGAGCTAGGTACACTTAGCCTGTTAGGCATGTGACCCTTGACCTGAGATGTCATCTTCTCTACGAGCAACGCGATGTCGTTGTTCTACTTGGAGCCCGTCCGCCCAGCCCATTGAATTCTTTAAGACGGTCGTAAGCCCAGTGATGCCATCTTAACATCACTCCTCTCGTTATTTAGCCCGCCAGATCACATAGATGAGACTTTCATATGCATATTCATATTCATATTCATATTCATATTCATATTCATATTCATATTCATATTCATATTCATATAATTCACATTCATATCCATATCCATATCCATATCCATATCCATATATTCATATTCATATTCATATCCATATTCATACTCACGTTCATTTCTTTTGCCACAGTGGGTTTACCATGTGAAACTCGGGCTGCTTTTCCATTTGAGAGTGCAGCGCCACCCAGTTTTTTCCAAGACTTCAGAAAGGTTATTACCGTTAATTGGCCTTCAAGGGGAGGGACCTGGGAGATCAGTCTATCTCTCCAGTTGTTTTTTTTTTATACCAGGGCAGGGAGGCTTTGGGGAGGTTTCTTTTGAGTCTGTCAGGAATGGGAAAGAACAGATTAAGCCAGATAACTAAGAAGAAGAAGAAGAAAAGACTAGGCAACAAAGTACAAAGAGAAACAGGCAAGGCAACATAGAAAGCATGAAGAGAAGAAAGGATCATGGAAGAGGAGGTGAGGATCAAGGAAGAGGAGGTGAGGATCAAGGAAGAGGAGGTGAGGATCAAGGAAGAGGAGGTGAGGATCAAGGAAGAGGAGGTGAGGATCAAGGAAGAGGAGGTAAGGATCAAGGAAAAAGAGGTAAGGAAGAGGAGGTAAGGATCAAGGAAGACGAGGTAAGGATCAAGGAAGAGGAGGTAAGGATTAAGGAAGAGGAGGTAAGGATCAAGGAAGAGGAGGTAAGGATCAAGGAAGAGGAGGTAAGGATCAAGGAAGAGGAGGTAAGGATTAAGGAAGAGGAGGTAAGGATCAAGGAAGAGGAGGTAAGGATCAAGGAAATGAGGACCAAGGAGAAAGATCTGATCAAGAGAACAGCATAAGGGAGAGCAGACATTCAGGGAGCAAACTGTAAAGGTTGAAGTGAGGCAACGTTGGGAGCTTCCGGTTGCTAAGTGTCAAGACTATAGTAAGGGGAAAGGTGCTGACAGCTATGCTGCGAGCTGGTGGCAGGGCGGGCTGCCAGAAAGAGAGATGAAGAACAGAGAGGGGCGAGAGAGGAGTCTTCCATTCTCTC
>CM060305.1:94661750-94679250 GCA_030674185.1 Monoplex corrugatus | reverse complement strand
GAAAAGGGTTAGCTAAGGAAACGACGGCATGGAGGAACAATGAATCGTCGACAAATTATAAAAAAACAAATTTTGAAGGTCATAGTTTGAACCAAGCACTGAGTCCTGTCTGGATTTTTTCCATTCGTACTGCATTACATTTTGTACTGAAGTTTAGTTTCCACTCAGTGCGCGTATGCTACAGGCCAGTGAGAATGTGATGCAAATGTGCTGAGCAGTTGAGTATTGCATGTGGTATCAGTTGATTAATTTGGTTTGCTTGCTGTCTTGCTTGCTTGCTTGTGCTTGCTTGCTTGCTCTTGTTTGTGCTTGTTTGTCTTATTCATCATGTCGTTTATTCTTTCGTTCATTTTTCGTTCATTTATCCGTCTGTTCACTATTTCGATAACTTAGTTAATTTTGTATCGTTTCGTTTTAATGCAGTTTTCTTTCTTGAATATGCAACAAACGCGAAGTGCACTTCAACGGTGCAAGTTTCGTCAGAGTCTTTCCTATTCGACCATAGACACAAGCACACACACATGCATAAACATACACACAGAATCATACACGCTTGCACACACACACGCACGCAAACAAACATACACGCGCATACTTACACACACGCGCACTCAACCACGCTTGTTTATTTATCCAACTATTCACTCACTCATTAATCCATCCATCCATCGATTGACTGATTCATTCATTCATTCATTCATTCATTCGTTCGTTCGTTCTTCATTCATTCAATCATTTTCATTAAGCAAACTGAAATTAAATTACTTGTTTGCTTGCTCGTTTGCTTGCTTGCATGCTTGCTTGCTTGCTTGCTTGTTTGTTTGTTTGTTTGTTTGTTTGTTTGTCATGTGCTCCTGTGCGGACAGACTCCGAGCACACGATCAAACCGTGTTCAAATCTTTCTTGTTCAGTATTCGTGATTTCAGATTAGAAACCATAAGATCTGAGTCAATACTGGACAAATGTTTTCGCTGTATCGCAACTAGTTATCTTTTGCAGTGTCTGTTGTTTGTGACACGGAACTGACACTCTGTATGTTCTGCTCTCACTAACCCATACTCAGTGAGTGTAAGACACTGTAGGTATTGTGAAGTGTGGTTATGGTGAGTGTAAGACACTGTAGGTATTGTGAAGTTTGGTTATGGTGAGTGTAAGTAAGACACTGTAGGTATTGTGAAGTTTGGTTGTGGTGAGTGTAAGACACTGTAGGTATTGTGAAGTTTGGTTGTGGTGAGTGTAAGACACTGTAGGTATTGTGAAGTTAGGTTGTGGTAAGTGTAAGACACTGTAAGTATTGTGAAGTGTGGTTGTGGTGAGTGTAAAACACTGTAGTTATTTTGAAGTTTGGTTGTGGTGAGTGTAAGACACTGTAGTTATTTTGAAGTTTGGTTGTGGTGAGTGTAGTAAGACACTGTAGGTATTGTGAAGTTTGGTTGTGGTGAGTGTAAGACACTTGTAGGTATTGTGAAGTTTAGGTTGTGATGAGTGTAAGACACTGTAGTTATTGTGAAGTTTGATTGTGGTGAGTGTAAGACACTGTAGGTATTGTGAAGTTTGGTTGTGATGAGTGTAAGACACTGTAGTAATTTGTCTGTAGTATTGTGAATGTTTGTGGTGAGTTAAGACACTGTAGGTATTGTGAAGTTGGTTGTGGTGAGTGTAAGACACTGTAGGTATTGTGAAGTTTGGTTGTGGTGAGTGTAAGACACGTAGTATTTGAGTGTGGTGATGGTGTAGTAAGACACTTAGTATGTGAAGTTGGTTGTGGTGAGTGTAAAACATTGTAGGTATTGTGAAGTATGGTTGTGGTGAGTGTAAGACACTGTAGTTATTTGAAGTTGTGGTTTGGTGAGTGTAAAGACACTGTAGTTATTTGAAGTTTGGTTGTGGTGAGTGTAAGACACTGTAGTTATTTTGAAGTTTGGTTGTGGTGAGTGTAAGACACTGTAGTTATTGTGAAGTTGGTTGTGGTGAGTGTAAACACTGTAGTTATTTTGAAGTTTGGTTGTGGTGAGTGTAAGACACTGTAGTATTGTGAAGTTTGGTTGTGGTGAGTGTAAACACTGTAGTTATTTTGAAGTTTGGTTGTGGTGAGTGTAAGACACTGTAGTTATTGTGAAGTTTAGTTGTGGTGAGTGTAAGTAAGACACTGTAGGTATTGTGAAGTTGGTTGTGGTAGTGTAAGTAAGACACTGTAGGTATTGTGAAGTTGGTTGTGGTGAGTGTAAGTAAGACACTGTAGGTATTGTGAAGTGTGGTTGTGGTGAGTGTAAGTAAGACACTGTAGTATTGTGAAGTGTGGTTGTGGTGAGTGTAAGTAAGACACTGTAGGTATTGTGAAGTGTGGTTGTGGTGAGTGTAAGTAAGACACTGTAGTATTGTGAAGTGTGGTTGTGGTGAGTGTAATAGACACTGTAGTATTGTGAAGTTTGGTTGTGGTGAGTGTAAGACACTGTAGGTATTGTGAAGTTGGTTGTGGTGAGTGTTAAGACACTGTAGGTATTGTGAAGTTTGGTTATGGTGAGTGTAAGACACTGTAGGTATTGTGAAGTTAGGTTTGGTGAGTGTAAGACACTGTAGTATTGTGAAGTTAGGTTGTGGTGAGTGTAAGACACTGTAGGTATTGTGAAGTTTGGTTTGGTGAGTGTAAGACACTGTAGGTATTGTGAAGTGTGGTTGTGGTGAGTGTAAGACACTGTAGGTATTGTGAAGTGTGGTTGCGGTGAGTGTAAGTAAGACACTGCAGGCATTGTGAAGTTTGATATGTGAGTATATTATGAAGTTTAATTGTGATTTTGTGATATTGTTATTGTCTTCATGCAGTATAGACCAATTCTGAAGGCACATGTTCTTCCACAAGGTCTGCGTGGGAAGGAGCCCTATGGCCCCCGGGGTCTGTTTCTGCCGGTCCCTCTTTGGCTCAACAGCAGCGTTTTGCGCTGTTGAATTCTGTGCACTGTTGTCGCCAACATGCTTGGTTGGAGGGACCATCTTCCATTGTGTGGTGTTCATGCCATAGTTGAGGAGATTGACCTTAACAGTATCCTTGTATTGTTTCAGTGGCCTTTCCTAGTCACAGTGTCTTCGCTTCAACTCTCTGTGTAAGAGCATTTTTGGGATACGTAACTTTTCCAAATGGACAGTCTTATGCTATTCAATGCAGTTTTCGTTGCAAATGTATCATCTGAAATTTTGCCAGGATTAGGTTAAGTTGTTGCTTTGCTGGCATGGTTAGCTATGCAGGATGCTGATGGACAAGATGCGGGAGTCAAGGGGTTAAAGTGGGTTTTTCTCTAGGATTTTGACAGGGGTAACTCTTGTTACCGTGGATTCTTTCAAGTGCACTGAATGCATGAGGCGCTCAAGACCTGAGTTTTCCTCTGGTCCCAAATAACAGCAATCGGAGTGCAATCCAGGAATGGGGGATAATGGGATAGGGGCATGGGGGAGAGGGGGGCCCTAACAGTTGTCCGATCCAGGAATTGAACACGACGGGTACAATAGTGGTTAAGATATTGGGCTTCCAGTTGCTTTGGGACTGGCTAGTGGGTAAAGGGTGGATTTTTTTGGTTTGTTTTTGTTTTTTTCGGGAATATAATTGCAGACTTGCTGGTGTTTGAACCATAGAACATCAAACGCGCACACTGAAGATCCTGTAAATCATGTCAGTGTTCGGTTGTTCACAAAAACACGAAAACACCCGGCATGTTTGCCTACCGAAGACTGAGTATGCAGACTGTGCAGCAACATAACGCCTACAGTATTGCCCAAACACCGACATACATGCATAAAAAAGAAACAACCAACCAACCAACCAACCAAACAAACAAACAAACAAACAAACAAAAACAAGCAATAAAGGAAAAACGCTACTCAAAAGAAAAGAAATCATAACAAGATGGTCAAGCCATCTTAACAGTCTCCCTTTCTGTACAAAAATCATGACAGAGAATCTAGATTTTGTACGTTTGGAGGTCGCTGTGGTTTTGAAGAAGTATCAGATAAACTAGACGTGAAGCAAGGGAAACAGTGTTCCGATTTTTGTCGGATGCATGTATGCACGTTGTTTTTGCCCACACTGTGCAGATGGTATGTTGCTGCACAGTCTGCATACTCCGTCTTTAGTGGGCGTGCATGCTGAATGTAATCGTATTTCCATATAATAATGTATTGGACGGACTTGCAAGGTGGCTGAGGACAGAGAGAGTGGGAGATGCACTTGCGGCGACAAGGGATAGATTCGTATGGAGGGCCATGATCGCCAACGCCATGCGACAGGGCACGTGATGATGATACCTTTCACCACAAGGCGGGAGATACACAGGCATGATCGAACCTCAGACATTCGGGTCGGAAGTCTGACGTCTTACCCACCTAAGTACTGCGCCCGTTTACATAGATACGATGTCTGGGTTTGTTGTTGTGTGGCGTATTTTAGAGGTGTGTGACGATGTGTTGTATTACATTGAGTTGTTCTGTGCTAACAAGGGTGGTGGTGATGGTGATGGCCGTGGTTGTCATGTGTTTTTTCAGTTTGACAAGATAGCCGTAGAACAGCTGTACGTCGCTTTGTTACCTTTCCTGTTGTTGTTGTTGTCGTCGTTACTATTGTTGCTTAGCTGCTACTGTTCTCCATGCTGTTGCTGTTGCTGTTGCTGTTGCTGTTGTTCTTGTCAAAATAATCGTAGTCGTTTGTGGATTATGAAACTGCAGTTTATTTCCACCGTGAATTGTTGACTAATGTATTTACGGTTGTGTTTATCTATTCAAATCTAATGCTATTGTCACATTCATCGTGTAAATGATTGGTGTTTATCCTACGTGCGCGCCGACGATTTCAGTATCATTCGCTGTCATTAAGCAGATATTTCACTTATTTTTATGGCTGTTACTTACGTGATGCTATATGACTGTTCTCCTCTCTCTCTTCTCTCTCTCTCCTCTCCTCTCTCTCTCTCTCTCTCTCTCTCTCTCTCTCTCCTCCTTCTCTTTCTCTCTCTCCTCTCTCTCTCTCCTTCTCTTTCTCTCTCTCCTCTCTCTCTCTCCTTCTCTCTCGCTCTCTCTCTTTCTCTCTCCCTCTCTCTTTCTCTCTCTCTTTCTCTGTCTCTGTCTGTCTTCTCTCTCTCTCTCTCTCTCCTTCTCTCTTTCTCTCTCTCTCTCTCCTCTCTCTCTCTCTGTCTCCCCCCTCTCTCTCTTTCTCTCGCTCGCTTGCTCTCTGAGCCCACACGCCCATGTGGTGTGTGTGTGTGTGTGTGTGTGTGTGTGTGTGTGTGTGTGTGTGTGTGCGTGTATGTGTGTGCGTGTGTCTGTGTGTGCATGTGTCTGTGCATGTATATATGTGCGCGTGTGTGTGTGTGTGAGTGCGCGCACGTGCGTGTTTGCGTATGTCCTTAAATGTGAGTGCGTTCATGTGTGTGTCCGTGTTCATATACGTGTATATGTAGTGTACATTGTTCGTGCGTGTGTGTGCACGCGGTGTGTGTGTCTCTACATAACTTAAAATTGGAACATAAACAAACAGATGACCAAATAGATATAAAATATGTGCATAGATGAATGAATAAAAACCCGTCATCACATCCTGTCTGTCCTTGCCACCACCTTCATCTCTCCCGCCGTGCCCCAAATAAACAAAACGAAACAAAACAAACATTAAAACAACAAAAACAAAGTAATCGGAAATGCCCAACGTCGACATTATCCGCGCTTCGTATTTGCAGTGTTTGTTTGTTTGTTTTGTTTGTTTGTGTCTTTCTTTCTGTGCTTGTTTGCTTGTTTGTTTGTTTGCTTGTTTGTTTGTTTGTTTGTGTTTATTTCTTTCTTTCGTTCTTCTTTCTTTCTTGGTTTGCTTGAATGTTTCTTTCTTTCTTTCTTTCTTTCTCTGCTTGCTTGTTTGCTTGTTTGTTTCGTTTATTCAAGAAACACTCATTTGCTTGTTGATTTTTCCTTTCTTCCTTCCTTCATTCATTCGTTTATTTGTTTTGTTGTTTTTGTTGTTTTTGTTTGTTTGTTTGTTTTTTTCTCTTCCTTTGTTAGCTAGCTGACCGACTTTTGGCATTTTCTGCTCAGTATGTGATAATTTAAATTATCGATGTTTTCAATTTGCGCCTCACGTTTATCTTAAACAGGCAGGTCAGGCATGTGCTGGGGTTTGGCATTTATAGGACACGATAAGTATGCTTATTTATAGCAAGTATGGGGACACTGTCCGATTTATTTATTGGTCAATTCGTTTGTTTGTTTGTTTGTTTGTTTGTTTGTTTGTTTGTTTGTTTGCTTGCTTTTTGCTTGTTTGTTTGTTTAGTTGGTTTCTTGGTTTCTTGGTTGGTTAGTTGCTGGCTTGCTTGCTTGCTTGTGTGTTTGTTTTTGTGTTTGTTTGTTTGTGTGTGTTTTGTTTGTTTGTTTGTTTTCTTTTTATTTATTTATTTGTGTGTGTTTGTGCGTTCGTGTTTGTTTTTGTATTGTGTTTATGTGTTTGTTTGTTTATTTATTGTTGGTTGGTTGGTTGGTTGGTTGGTTGGTTGGTTGGTTGGTTGGTTGGTTGGTTGGTTGGTTGGTTGGTTGGTTGGTTGGTTTGCTTGCTTGCTTGCTTGTGTGTTTGTTTCTGGATTTGCGTGTGTGTTTGTTTATTCGTTTGTTTATTTGTGTGTGTGTTTATTTGTATGTTTGTTTGCTTGTTTCTTCGTTTGTGTGTGTGTTTTGTTTGTGTTTTTGTTTGTTTGTCTTGTCTGTTTTGTTTTGTTTGTATCTTTCTTTGTTTCTTTGTTTCTTTCTTTCTTTGATCGTTTGTGTAGTAAGTTGGGGTTTTTTGGTTTTTTTTTATCTAACTCAAATTTCGCTTGCGTCGCTTCAGCGGCGTTGATCCCACGCTGCTCATTCCACCTGTTCGACATGATGCCAAAACCTAAGTTCATTCTGAAGTGCCAGAAAGCGCATGGGAGGCAGCGATATCAAGCCGCTACTAGGCTACCCACCAAAGGAGACTCTACACCGCTGTCTGGTCGTTTTGCTGGAGTTAAACAATGGCTGTTTCTGATCCAACTTATGCGGACACTGTCTACTAAGCCTGCTACTAGCAACAGTAATTGCTCTGTCGTGGACCCAGACCCAATGAGATCCACTTTAAGAAAATCACCACCACGCCCTTGCAACGACAGGTCCACGTGAACCACTGACACCAAAGACCCCAACTTGACTTCACCTGGGTCATAGAAGAGATTTTAAGTTAGGTCACCACAAGATAGGGCCATGAAACGCCACAGAATCGGGGATGATTTTTACGACGCTATGATGACCGACGATTTCATGATGTGGGGATGATGATCATAATGCTATGGAGTTCCATGTAAGTTGAGACTGCCATAGTTTCATAGTATATCTTGGTGCCGAGAGATATTGACACCTGCAGTGTTGATCAGGAAAATTGAGCGACATCCTCAATGACGCATACGCCAAGTGGACAAGGCTGGACTCGGCTATGCGGCCCTAGTCTTCCAAAAGAGCCCATAAGACATTCAACTTTGAAACTTTGAATACTAGCCGGTCAGAGAAAAAAAAACCCTTATGTATGTGTACGTATTTTGCACTGATGCAGGTTTGATCGTACAACCTTCTGGTCAAAAGTCCGTTGAACTGACCACTTCGCTACGTTGACTGATGCTTGCTTATTTAGTTCCACAGTTATTCATTTATTCCTACATCAAGTTAACCATCCTTTGTTTGTTTGCTTGTTTGTTTGTTTGTTTGTTTGCTTGTTTGTTTGTTTGTTTGTTTGTTTGTTTGTTTGTTTGTTTGTTTTTCTTGAATGTGTCCAAAGCCGTCCATTGTCAACAAAGAAAGTTAGACAGGAATGTGTTATTATGATGATACATCCGTCTGAATGAGCATATACAAATAAGTAGCTTCTCTTTCTCTCTCTCTCTCTCTCTCTCTCTCTCTCTCTCTCTCTCTCTCTCTCTCTCTCTCTTTGTCTCTCTGTCTCTCTCTTTCTCTCTGTCTCCCTCTCTGTCTCTCTCTCTCTTTCACTCCCTCTCTTGTCTCTGTCTCCCTCTCTCTCTCTCTCTTTCTGTCTCTCTGTCTCTGTCTGTCTCTCTCTCTGTCTTTCCGTCTCTGTCTCTCTATCTGTCTGTCTGTCTGTCTCTCACTCTCTCTCTCTCTCTTTCTCTACCCCCTCTATCTCTCTCTCTCTCTCTCTCTCTCTCTTTCTTTCTTTGTCTCTGTGTCTCTGTCTGTCTGTCTGCCTGTCTGTCTGTCTGTCTCTTTGTCTCTCTGTCTCCCCCCCCCCCCCCTTCTGTCTCTCTCTGTCTCTCCCCTCTCTCTCTCATTTTTAACGGACGCGGCAGTGCAGCAGGTAAAGGTCGGATTTCCAGTGGGAAGATACCGCATAGACACCTCCGCCTAGTAGATAAAGAGTCAATTTTTTTTGTGATCTGCCAAGTCAAAACGTATGCAGAGCTGCCAGTGTCTAAATCCCCTCGTGTGCATATGCATTCAGATTATCAAATGTGCACGTTAAAGACCATGTAAGTCTTGTTGGTGGTGTTTTAAGGAAACATGAAAACAGCCAGCATGCACAAGTGCAAAAGGCAGACAAATTCAAAGACAGACACAGGTAAGAGAAAACTATGCAGACACACACGCTCATATACGCACGCATGCTCGCACACATACGCGCGCACACATACACACACGCGCACACACACACACATACACATATATATGCACGCGCGTGCACACAGGCGCACACACGTACACACACACACACACACACACACACCACACACACAAACACACACACACACAAACGCACACACACACAATTACACACACACAAGCACACTCACACAAGCACACACACACACACACACACGTACACACACACATACACACACACACACCACACACACACACTCAGGATTAGAGAAAGGGACAAGACAGACAGATGCAGGTTAAGTGACAGAGAGAAGGACAAGAAGCAAAAAACGAAACAACATAAATACTTCAATTATGTGCGGCTCAAAGATTTGTCTATTATTGAAGTTCTAACTATCAATCGTGTCTTTATTTGTATATGTTGCTCACAAACAGACCAGTGTTTCGCAACTATGCCCAGAATAATATTCTGCAGGTATTTCCTGCTGTTGTACAACATTTTCGAATGTGGTTCAGATAACCTACTTTTAAGTTTTTTTAGCTGTGACTCAGTTATGTTTTCCAGGTACACGAAACATTAGTGAAATTCTGTTTTTGTTTTTGTCCTAAGTTGTGTCTATTTTGTTTCTGTGTTGTTTGTTTTTGTACGTATGACAAGGTCATTTGGCAGAAAATTTGCACCTGTCTTGTGTTGTGAAGTAAATAAATGTTCTGATTCTGCTTTTAGTCTGTTTTTGGTTTCCGTTTGCCTGAACTCTGGCAATTAATTCAGCCCATGTTTTTATGTCTGTCTATGTTTCTGTGTCAGACGTACACCATTCTGTTTTTTAAACAGGCCCTAAAGCTACCGAAAAAAATCGTACAATTTTATATATCATTTTATATATCTTTATATTGACTAAAGATATGTTATTGTCTTCAATGACACAAGCGTGGACACTATTGTTTGTATTATTAGCTAAGCGTTGCTGTGCAGAGCATAAACTTTACATATGTTATTGTCTTCATTGACACAAGCATGGACATTATTGTCTGCATTATTAGCTGTTATTGCGCATTGGATAAACTTTACATATGTTATTACCTTCAATGACACAAGCATGGACACTATTATCTGCGTTATTAACTGTTATTGTGCATTGGATAAACTTTACGTCCGAATTGTGTCTATGCATGACGAGCTTGCATAACGACGATGATTGATTTTGATTGATTTAGTTCAGTTTTTACGTCGACACCCACCTCAGGTGATATGGCCGACGGGGATTATCATTTCAGGGAAGTTGGGGAAGGGAGACTTACCTAATCCTATACTGACACCACCAGAACAACAATGATGTTAAGATGGGACAGCGAGAAGGACAGTTTTAATGTAGCGCAGCTTAGGATTCGAACCCACAACCATTAGCATGTGAATCCGACGCTCAACCAACTGAGCAACCAAGGCCCTTACCATAACGATGTCAGCCTTCTGGAATTTTATATGATAAAGAGCAGTCTTCCTTGTGGTTGTCCATTTCTTCATCCGAAATATTTCCAAATGACAAGTCTCCAAGTGCGGGTAGATTTCATGAGTAAGTGGTTGCTGACATAGGGCCAAAGGCTGATTAACATTGTTGTTGTAGATCTGTGGGGATTTTCCGGTCATCCATTCCGTGGACTGGTGGAATTGTTCCAGTTTGCAAACTGTCCTCTTTATCTGAGAGCAGTAAACAAGCATGCGATAATCCACTCCAGATCAGTGACATGGAGAGACTGACTCTTAGCATGCAGGCCTACATACTTGACCATTTCAAAACAACTGGGTTTCAGAATAGAGAGGGATGAAGGGAGGGAGAGAGAGGGGGAGACGGACGGACGGAGAGTCGAACAGCACAGCACAGTACGGCACAGCACAAAACAATGATAATGAGTCCAAAATGATAATTATAACGACAATAATGAGTAAACGTTAATTTAATAAGTATGACGACAATGATAAGTGAACAATAATTATAAGTATTCAATGATGATTATGACGACAACAATGAGCCCATTGTTCAGCACTCGATACTTTAAATGACTGTTGCTATAATTTAAAATTGTACCCACTTAAAGGTCTCGTTTTTGATAATTTTTCATACACGTAAGCCTGCTTCTGGTGACTTGTTAAACGAGGGATACTTTAACTTTTTCCACACTTGAAGGTCTCCTTTCTTATATAAATTTTCACACATGTGAGCATTTCTTTCGGTGACATGTTAAACCGAGGTTCGGTGTGCAGCGTACATTTACGCACGTAAAAGGATCATGGCGACAAAGAGGTTATCTTTTGCAAGGTAACACGTCATTTCAGCGCCATCATTTTAGCGCCACCAATTTAGCGCCACCATTTCAGCGCGGAACATTTCAACGTCGTACATTTTAGCGCCGTACATTTCAGCGGGGGGGGGGGGGGGGGGGGGGGGGCATTTGTTTTACGTGGTTTAAGTGATGTGAGTGATCATTCATTTATCCGGTTGTGAGTTACAAATCGTGATGTGAGTGATCTCTCTCTCTCTCTCTCTCTCTCTCTCTCTCTCTCTTCTCTCTCTCTCTCTCTCTCTATCTCTCTATTCTCCTATCTCGTTTGGCCGTTTGGCGCTGAAATGTACGGCGCTGAAATGTACGGCGCTGAAAACTCGCCACGCTGAAATGGTGGCGCTGAAATGGTGGCGCTGAAGTGTCATGGAATCCTTTTGCAACCTAAAAGAAAAGAAAAAAAAATAATAAAGGAAATGAAGAAAACGACAAAGAAAAATAGGGGAAATGTGGAAAATACCGTTCTAACATATAAACAACAAACAAAAAAGCTCGCATACAGAAAAAAACTAGAAAGTGGGTGACATTGTATTCGACCTACAGAGGACAACCCCTCGACCCATAGAGAACAACCCCTCGACCCACAGAGGTCAGCCCCTCGACCCACAGAGGACAGCCCCTCGACCCACAGAAGACAGCCCCTCGACCCACAGAGGTCAGCCCTCGACCCACAGAGGACAGCCCCTCGACATACAGAGGACAGCCCTCGACCCACAGATACACCCCTCGACCCACAGAGGACAGCCCTCGACATACAGAGGACAGCCCTCGACCCCAGAAGACAGCCTCTCGACTCACAGGAAGCTGGTGGATAGGTGGATAGGTGAGAAAGTCACAGGGTTAAGTTGTTGCAGTTGGCAGGTAGGGTGTAGGAGTTAAAGGGTTAAATGCAGTTGTACCCTTCGTGTGCTGCTGTCGCCAGTCTCCTGTGTTGCAGGTAATGTCTTTCCAACTGGTGTTGTTTATGATTGGCTTTCAGAGTATTTTAATAACGCTTGAGTAGTCTTCCCTGGTCAAGGTATCCTCGCTTCAGCTCTCGTATCTCATCTTTGGGATGCCGTTTTCTTCCATACGGACAAAGTATCCTGTCCACTGACTCTGGCATTTGACGATTAAAACTCTAAACTTTTTTAAAACTTTTTTTTGTGTGTGTTTTGTTTCACAACAAACGGGCATCTAGCATACAATGTGGCAACAAAGAATGACAACAACAACGAAAATCTCACACATATGAAATGACAATGTTGACACATGAACTCCACATAGTATACAGAATATACATAATGCTACATAATGATATTTTATATATTGGAAGTTTAAAAATGAACATTAAGATTGAGCACAAGTCAACATTTCCACTATGAACCCGTTTCCCATACCACATCTTTTTGCTGAACGACAATCAAGCATCATCGAACAATGTGGTAACAGAAATTATATCAGTTTATACATATAAGACAAATATTGTTCACATAAAAACAACCTATAACTTGCGAAACATATAAGACAATATTCTAATCAATGATGGTTTTATTATGTACACCAATATTCAAGAACATGTCATAAAGAAATTGTTTTCTACGGGGAGAAACATTGGCATATAGTTGTTCCACTGAGCATCAAAAATGGACAAGTGAAAGTTTATTTTGGCATTATATTGTTCATTTTTTAATCTCTGGTTTAGCATTCTTTGGAAAGTATGTATATTCCGAACACATTTGTCTGCTTTGTATTTTTGCATGCTGCTGTTTTCACGTTTCCAGAACTCTATACTTAGCAAGCCACATTTCTTCAGATCTTGAAGGCTAGACATCCAGTCATGCTATGTGATGTTGCAAATGTTACGCAGACATCTTGGAACTGTTCCAGCTGTTAAATGTGCCGAGGTAGGTAGTCCAGGTGTCGCAGCAATACAGCAGAAGGTTCAAGGCTACTGCTGACTAACAAAAATCTCCTCACGCAAACACATACACGCATGCTCGAATATATCGGCACACACTTAAGTACGCACATGTAGATTGCCCCCGAAACGCACAGACACACACACATTCAGTATGTAAACATTTCGCACACACACGCCTACGTACACGCCCTCCCTCATCCTTTGTACAAACACACACACACACTCATAGCAAGATAAGGAATAAAGGGAGAGAAGAGATGCGAGACAGCATAAATCAGTCATTCTTCACCCTCACCCCATTCCAACACCATTCCTTTTTCGTTTTTTGTTTGTTTGTTTGTTTGTTTTTGTTTGTTTGTTTGTTTGTTTGTTTGTTTGTTTGTTTGTTTGTTCGTTGTTACCCCTGTGGGGATGCAGGGGTTCTTTCAGTAGAAATAGTATCCCCACCTTCTGGAAATTCTGTACCAGAAATTTCCTCTTTTCTGTCACTCTCTTTGTTTTCGTTTTCTTCCTTTGCTTTCTATCATTTCTTCCTATCATTCACCTGTATCTGTTCGACAAACTCTTACATACTTTCTCTTAGGATTGATAATTGGGTACATGTTTTAACTACATTTTTGGCTTTAGGTAAATGAGATATACGGAAACAATTTTAGGTAATTTTGGTATGTTTAAGTGTCCTTAGTAATGCTTAAATATGTGTTCAGGTATGTTTTCTAAATCCCCTATGTGATAAATTGGACGGAGTGGTCAACGCCAGGGGCATCTCCTAATATTATGTGCACGAATGCATTGATATGTGTACTTAAGTGGGGGTTTTTTTTCCCTCCTGTTGAAATATTGTGTGTTTTGAGGCGGTTATAGCCCTGATATGGCTCTGCGCAGTCGGCTGGGATTGAAACAAAAAATGACAATAAATGACTGTTTGTTTTGGTTTTGTTTGTTTGTTTGTTTGTTTGTTTGTTTGTTTGTTTGTTTGTTTGTTTGCATGCTATTACATGACTTGTTTTGTGTGTGTGTTTAAAAGTACAGAACGACAGACGTAGTCTTAAATCCCAGAGAGAGAGAGAGAGGACATTCAGAACTAAGGTCACTTTCCCGCCCTATCCGGACTGTGCTAAACTTAGCCTGCAATCAGTAAACAAAACTGGTTGTTACTGGCTGTGTTCTTGTGATTCGCTTTATCGTACAATGTTAGTAAGCTTTCTAGTATGCTCTCTCTCTCTCTCTCTCTCTCTCTCTCTCTCTCTCTCTCTCTCTCTCTCTCTTCTCTCTCTCTCTCTCTCTCTGTCTGTCTGTCTGTCTCTCTCTCTCTCTGTCTCTATTTCTGTCTCTCTGTCTCTCTGTCTCTATCTCACTCTTTGTCTGTCTGTCTCTGTCTCTATCTGTCTGTCTGTCTGTCTCTCTCTCTCTCTCTCTCTCTCTCTCTCTCTCTCTCTCTGTGTGTGTGTGTGTGTGTGTGTGTGTGTGTGTGTGTGTGTGTGTGTGTGTGTGTGTGGAGGTAAAAGCTCTTTTGCTTATGTCACTAAACTTCCCACATGTTACCTTCTCTGTCTCTGTCTGTCTGTCTGTCTGTCTGTCTGTCTGTCTGTCTGCCTGTCTGTCTCGCTATCTATCTATCTATCTATCTATCTTTCTATTTATCTATCTATCTTTCAGTCTCTCTCCTCTCCCTCTCTCTCTCCTTCTCTTTTTCTCTCCTCTTCTCTTTCTCTCTCTCCCTGTCTCTCTTCCATCTTCTCTCTCTCTCTCTCTTTCTCTCTCTCTCCGCCCCCCTCTCTCTCTGTTGTGTGTGTTTGAGTGCATAGATATGTGTGTGATAATATCACCTGGACAGTTGTACGCAAGTGCACAAAAAAAAAAAAAAGAAAAAAAGAAATTGAACGCGATTTTCGACCTGGTGTTGTTAATGTATATTCTGTGTTTCTATGTCAGATCTTTTGGTGCTTTCGTTCTGGTTGTAGTCGTGATGATGGTGGTAGTGATGATGATGGTTGTGTGTGTGTGTGTGTGTGTGTGTGTGTGTGTGTGTGTGTGTGTGTGTGTGTGTGTGTGTCTGTGTGTGTGTGTCTGTGTGTGTGTGTGTGTGTGTCTTTCTGTGTGTGTGTGTGTGTGTGTGTCCGTGTCTGTGTATCTGCATGTGTGTGTTTGTATGTGTATGTGTGTGTGTCGTTGAGTGTGTGTGTATGTGTATGTGTGTGTGTGTGTGTCCGCATGCGTGTGTGCTTGAGTGTGTGTGTGTATATGTGTATGTGTGCGTGTGAGTGTGTGTGCATGTGTGTGTCGTTGTGTGTGTGTGTGTGTGTGTGTGTGTGTCCGTGTCTGTGTATCTGCATGTGTGTGTTGTGTGTGTGTGTGTGTGTGTGTGTGTGTGTGTGTGTGTGTGTGTGTGTGTGTGTGTGTGTGTGTGTGTTCGCATGTGTGTGTGCTTGAGTGTGTGTGTGTATATGTGTATGTGTGCGTGTGAGTGTGTGTGTGTATGTGTGCGTGTGAGTGTGTGTGTGTGTGGTTGCTGAGTGTGTGTCGTTTGAGTGTGTGTGTATGTGTGTGTGTGTGTGTGTGTGTGTGTGTGTGTGTGTGTGTGTGTGTGTGTGTTCGTTCGTTCTTGGATTTGACGTCTTTTCGCTGTGAATGCGTGTTTGTGTGTGTGCGACAGAGAGAAAGAGAGAGAGAGAGTGTGTGTGTGTGTGTGTGGTGTGAGAGAGAAAGGGAGAGAGAGAGAGAGTATGTGTGTGTGTGTGTTAGTGAGAATGAGAGAGTAAGAGTGAGTGAGAGTGAGAAAGTGGGTGAGAGTGAGAGAGAGAGTGAGAGAGAGAGAGAGAGTGTGTGTGTGTGTGTGTGTGTGTGTGTGTGTGTGTGTGTGTGTGTGTGTGTGTGTGTGTGTGTGTGTGTTGTGTGTGTGTGTGTGTGTGTGTGTGTGTGTGTAAAAACCACCTGGTGTGTAAAAGCACCCAGTCAAAATATTGAATATTTTAAATTGTGTTGATGGTGTTGAACTGGCTTTATGTGTTTTTGTGTCAAAATTGTTATTGTTGTTTATGTTGTTGTCGTCGACATTGTTGTTGTTGTTACTGTTGTTGTTGTAATTGTTGTTGTTGTGGCGGTGGTGATGGGTGTATGTATGTGTGTGTGCTGTGTAAGCAAGGACAAATATGACTGTGCTGTTATCTGTAGTGCTAGTAGGATTACCTGTCCGTGTTTGTAGAGCCATTGGCGGTGTGTGTTGGTTGTCGGTGTCTTCGCTGTGTTGGTTGAGGTGTTGTAGCTGCTCGTGTTGTTGTTGTTGTTGTTGCTCTTGTTGTTCATGTTCTTAGGGTCGTGTTGTTGTTATTGCTGTTGTTGATGTTGCCACTGTTGTTGCTGTTTGTGGTGGTGATGATGATGATGATGACGGATTGTGTGCAATGAAGGAAAAAGAGAAAGAAAAGTAGCACTTTCAGCATTAGTAAATGTTGTTGTAGTATTAATAGAGTAGTAGTTGTTGTAGTACTAGTAGTAGTAATAGTAGTCGTAGTAGTAGTAGTAGCAGCAGCAACAGCAGCAACAATAATTGTAATAGTAGAAGAAGAAGCAAGAACAGTAGAAGTAACAGAAGAAGCAACAGTGGAAGTCGTAGCAGTAGCAACAGTAGTAGTAACAATAACAGCACAAACGATAACATCAGTGGTAGCAATATAAAACTGAGGTCGTAGTGGAGTGACGTGGTAGGGACTTCACTATTATAACACACACACACACACACACCACAACACACAACACCACACACACACACACACACACACACACACACACACACACACACACACACACACACATACACACACACACACACACACACACACACACACACACACACACCATCACACACATACACACACACACACACATACACACACAACACACACACACACACACTACACACACACACACATACCACACACACACACACACACACACACATACACACACACACACACACACACAACATACACACACACACACATACACACATACACACACAACATACATACATACAATACACACACACACAACACACACACACACCCCAGCACGCACGCACACACACACGCACGCACATAAAAGAATACATATTAACAGAGCCTAACAACATACAGACATACCTATGGTCATAAAATTACATACAAGAAAGATTAGACAACGTCACATGATCAGCAGTTAGAAGTGCGGTACGTACCAGTGGAGGAGTTTTTATGATATTAAGAATAAATGTTATGACATTAACAACAAAAGGCCCTTGAGAAGAGAAAATTCTGTGATTTGAAATGAGAAAAGGTGGACAGATCTGTAGCGAGTTCCAGACTGAAGGCATATTTAAACTGAAAAACATTCTTCGGCTGACTCAGTAGCAGCAACATGAACAGCAGCATTAGCAGTCGAAGTATTAGCAGCAGTAATGTGTAAAAACAAATCATTGTGAAGATCCAGTAGATGTGTCCTGTTTTCTCAACAGGGGACCAAAGTCCCTGGTATCAAACTAAGCAACAGCCCAGAAAACGCTCTAAGGGTCTGTCTTGGTGATTTTCATATTTTTGTTTTGCTTTATTCAATAAGTCTGTGTCTATC
>CM060305.1:94651750-94656750 GCA_030674185.1 Monoplex corrugatus | reverse complement strand
GTGTAAAAAAAATTTTTTTTAGAAAAGACAACACTGTACCCCTCCCGAGAGTCGAACCCCCGACCCTCCCGTTAACAACATGGCGCTCTAACCAACTAGTTCAGGAGTTACGGGAACACGGACAAAGAAGATTATTGATATGGCTTGACCATTAGGCAGTTGTGCTGTCTCGTCTGTCGACAAAGATTTTGCTCTCTCAAGGACCAAAACAAACCCAATCCGGTTTAAAGTGGATTTGACTTTTATTGAACGACCATGAACTATAATGATCACAATCTGACAAAAATGTCGAGCAGTTCTTCTATAATAGGTACAGTCTTAGTTTTCGGTCAAAATATAATCTGTGACAGGTTAACACGTTAATCACGCACTTGCGCGTGCGCGCTTGCACACACACTCACCTATTATCCACACACGCATGCGCGCGCGCACACACACACACACACACACACACACACACACACACACACACACACACACACACACACACACACACACACACTCACTCACTCACTCACTCACACACCAATCACGAATCCAACAGAACAAAAACAAAAGCAAAACCGCACAAAACCAAAGCAAGAACAAACCTATGGTCAAGCCATATAAATAATCTCCTTGTTCTGGGGTCCAAAGACGTGCACTGAAAAAAAATGCAGAAACAAAGCAAAAAACGAAAAAGATATTCGTCAAGCCATACTATTTATGTCTCCTTTTCCGATTCCCTTTGATCAAACTATGTAGCATACATGTGTACTTTAAACTGGACCAGTTTAACGCAAAGCTAATTGGCTGAGACTATACCGTAATGAACAACGCCACTATCCGTTTATAAGTCATGCCAGCAAAGTAATGCTTTAAGTCATTCTGAAAAGATTATAGCCGCAAACAGATACCAGTATTGCTGAAAAACAGGTTGAATTCCGTATAGGCAGACGTATTGTTGAACAGATCTTTAACGCTGCGCATCTTTATATAAATAGAAAAAAAAATCCAGTGCCAGAGAGTTATCCCACGTCTTCATATACTTCAAGAAAGCTTTTGACAGAGTCTGGCAAGAGGCACGGTGACTTTGATGGAGAAATTTGACACCGGGCAACAGCTAATCAACACCATCCGACAACTATACTATAAAGCGTGTGTGTGTGTATGTGTGTGTGTGTGTGTGTGTGTGTGTGTGTGTGTGTGTGTGTGTGTGCGTGCGTGTGTGTGCGTGCGTGCGTGCGTGCGTGCTTGCGTGTGTGTCTGCTTCAGCGCTTAGATTTGATTTTATCAAGATTTTGCGCTATATAAATATTGTAATTATTATTAATTGTAATTATTATAAAGCAACCAGTCCATTACTTACACATGGTGTAGTTGAAGAATGGTTCCATAATTTGGTTGCGGTTCGTCAGGGCTGCCTTCTGTCCCCCACGTATTTCAACCTATTCTTGGAACATATCATGAATGACGCATTTGAAGATTAAGTCAACACAGTCAGCATTGGAGAAAGAACCATCACAAACCTTCACTTTGCAGATGACATTGAGGCCTGGCATGCAGTGAACAAGAACTCGCCTAGCTTGTTAAAAGACTAGATGAAACATCGACAAGACATGACATGGAAACTGTCGCCGAGAAGACCTAGTTGATGGCCAGCCACAACACCACAATCCTTACTGACAAAACTGTCCATTGACTGAAGCTGTTTAACAGTTTACTTTCCTAAGTTCCATCATCAGCGATGAGGAATCGAAACCAGAAGTCCTCCCTAGGGCAGAAAGACAACACTGTCAGCACTGTCCTGGCTGAAACCTGCATGGAAGGACAAGAGTATCTCCATGAAACACAAAATCAATGAGCTGGTATACTCCTACATGGATTCTTACAGCTGATTTGGAAAGACGACTCAAAGTCATAGTAATGAGGTATTATCGCCAGATAGTAAGCATCAAATACACTGATCATATCACCAATGAAGAAGTGCGCCAAACCTTTAAGCAACACACTGTACCCTATGAAGATCTGCTGACATCTGTTAAGAAAAAAAAAACGCCGTTGTTACGACCATGTAACAATATCCAATGGCTTTGCTAAATCTTTCCCCCATGGAAGTGTTGATGGACGGAGACAGAGTGGAAGACAGAAAAAAAGATGAACTACAACATTACGAAATGGACAGAGAAATCATCTGCACAGACCCAGGCTCTGGCACACAAACGACATAGCTAGAGGAATCTGGTGAACAATCCTTTAGTGTGGCGCCCCAATGACTCCTCACGGAGGAAAGGCAGATGAAGACAGAGAAGATACTGTAATGAATACAGGATAGGCTACCATATTTCCACAGTGTTGTTAAAAATCATCAGATGTATGTTACTGGCAAAACCTTGCTGACAGTTTTACGGCTATGCTTGTTGTAACCACAAATAATCTATGATAGTTCTGCTCATTTCAAATTATACAATGCACTTTCTAAAATAAAAAAAATCATTGCTGGTAAAATATCAAATGGAGATAATTTTTGCCGATCATTTTGGTCAAACATACACGCGTGCTCACGCCCACAAAGAGAAGGCAATATGTACTTCAGACTTACTGATTTATTTACGTTGACCATTGCTGTGTATGAAGGGTTTGAAATACACAAAAAATTTAATCCACACATTTGGAGAAATCTGGTAAATCTGACTCATCAATGAAACTGAGGCGGTCATATAGCAAATAACATACAAATAAGTTGCAAAGAAAAAATTTGCAGATCTGTATTGATATCTATGCAACTTTTTTTCAATTTACATTTTTACATGCTTACAATAAACTTCAAATGCAGATTTGGAAAGGCGTGTACACAAATTCATTGACAAAGAACATCAGATGACGTGCTGTTTGTGACCTCAAAAAATAAATGATGTAGATTCAAACTTTAAAAATAGTGATGTAATAGTCCGTAAATGTGATAATACTGGTTAGTCTTTAACTAATAGCTGTGTTGTTTTCGCTGCACGGAGGTTTCTGATGCTCAAAATGCCGGGTGGTTTTGATTGATTTGGTTCAGTTTTTACGTCGGCACCCACCTCAAATGAAATAGCCGACAGGGATAAAGATAACCATCCCAGGGAAGTGGGGGAAGGGGATGCAGGGTGGTGTGGTTACTGTTGGGTTTAATGGAAATCCTTTGAATGTAGGTGTCTGTAACACCTTTCTAAGAAGAATGCTAAGTTTGTAATGACTTTTTTTTTTCTTCTTTTTTTTTTTTTTATAGAAAAACAGTGACGTAACGTTTACTACTGGGAGAAATTCCTATGAAGTTTGAGGAATCAGTTCATTTCTTAAAACCATCAAGATCAGGACATCTCTCAAGCAAAACGGAATTTATCCTCACTGCCACACTTTGGGACAGGTTGATGGGTTTAGGTGTCTGGGAACGGTCATCTCACAAGACGGCGGATGCACGTCAGAGGTGGCCGGCGGAGTTGGCCAAGCCAGAACAGCATTCAAGAAGATGGGGAGCGTTCCTGCCAACAGATGCCTGTCAGTTAACATCAGGAAGAGAGTTCTTAAGTATTATATAGAACTGATACTGTTATACGGCTGTTAGGCGTGGACATTCAACACGCAAAGCCAGAACAAAACTGAGGCAACCAAAATGTGGTTTCTAAGAATAATGTTGAGAGTTCCATGGACAGCAAAGAAAACAAACCAGACAGTCTTGATGGAGGCAGACGCTAGAAGATCATTGATACAGAAGATTAGGAAAAGACAAGCATGCGAAATTTGTAGACCATTTTATGAGGAAAGGGGAATTAGAGCACCTGGTCACAACAGGAAACCTGGAGGGAAGAAAACCGGATAGACCCAAGGAGAAAATATTGGATGGACTTGCAGGGTGGCTGGGGACAGAGGATGGAAGATGTACTTGCAGCAACAAGGGATAGATTCCTATGGAGGGCCATGATCGCCAATGCCATGCGGCAGGGCACATGATGATGATGAGGAGGAGGAGGAGGATGTCGCAATTACTCAATGTTATATTCATAGCATATCGTTCTGAATTGCATAATGATTTCTGACATACCTCATTGAGATTTTGCCTGTACTTTGCTTAACAAACCTTTATCATAAGGTTTAGTACTGTTTAAAGTTGTGAACTTTCCATGAAAGCTAATTTATCACTGCTTTATATATGATTATTACTGTCCAGCTATACATAGTCTATTATTCTTAGCTTAAGCAGTTTATGGAAATATTCATATTTTCTACTTCTTAATTTTCTTCCCACACAAAAGCAAATCCACATCTACATATGCGAACATTATATACCCAGGAATGTTTACCTTTGCAATCTAAATCAAGCAAATATTGTGTAGGCTTTAGCTGACAACCTAGTGTTATCCGTACGGTTGATTTTTACAGGGAGACATAAGAGACAGACACACAGACAGAGACATAGATAGACAGAGATAAAGAGAGAGAGAGACAGAGAGAGAGAGAGACAGAGAGAGAGAGAGACAGAGAGAGAGAGGCCAAATTAGAGATATTGTTTGACATTTGATATGTTGTCTTGTGACAGCTTATTTGGTAAATGTTCGTGTTTACGTGTGTGTGTGTGTATGTCTGTAAGCGTGTATGTGTGTGTGTGTGCACGCATGTGTGTGCATGCACACTGTGTGTGTACGTGTACGTGAGTGTGTGTGTGCGTGTGCGTGTCCGTGTGTGTGTCTTCGTGCGTGTGTGTATGTGTGTGTGTGTATGTGCGCGCGCACTCGTGTGTGTGTGTGTGTGTGTGTGTGTGTGTGTGTGTGTGTGTGTGTGTGTGTGCGCGCGCGCGCGCGTGTGTGCGTGTGTTTTGCATGATAAGCGTTCTTATCGTCTTTTCATAAACATTTTTCATGCAACGGTGTCGTTTAAAAGATGACTTCGCTGTTTACGAGAAAGTACTCTCTCTCTCTCTTTCTCTCTCTCCTCTTTCTCTCTCTCTCTCTCCCTCCCTCGCCTCTCTCTCTCTCTTTCTTTCT
>CM060305.1:94639250-94646750 GCA_030674185.1 Monoplex corrugatus | reverse complement strand
GTCCGTCGGATCGGCGAGGGTCCATCCACATATCTTGCTAATTCCATTGTCCACCCATTCCCTTTTTGTTTCTCTCCCCCTTTCCCCTCTAGAAGTATTTTAGACATTGTGACTTTGTTTTTAAGCGTTTTGATAACATCAAGAAGGGGCGGGAGAGAGAGAGAAAGAGAGAGAAACAGAGAGAGAGAGACAGACAGACAGAGAGAGAGAGACTGAGATAGAGACAGAAAGAGTCACACACAGAGTGGTGGAGAGAGAAATAGAGACAGACAGAGAGAGAGAGACAGAGATAGAGAGAAAAAGAGAGAAAAGACACACACAGAGAGAAAGAGAGAAAGAAAAAGAGAGAGACAGGCAGACAGACAGACAGAGAGCCAGACAGATAGACATAGAGACAGACAGACAGAGAGAGAAAGAGACAGAGACACACAGAGAGAAAGACAGAGAGAAAAAAAGAGAGAAAGAGAGAGAGAGTGAGAAAGAGAGTGAGAGAGAGAAAGAAAACAAGAGGGGAAGAGAGAGAAAGAGAGAGAGAGTGCACACACACACACACACACACACATACACACACGCACGCACGCACGCAACACACACATTGTACATACGTTGATCAAGCCTGTTGATAAGGCTCAGCGTGCTGAATTCGTTTTGTGTGCGCACGCGCACACACACAAACGCACACACATATGTACACATACATACATGTACATACATACATACATACATACATACATATATGCATACATACATACATGCATAAAGACAGACAGACAGACAGACAGACAGACATACTTACATACTTACATATATACATACATACATACATACACACATACATATATACATACATACATACATATATACACGCATACATAACATAACATACATACAATACATACATAACATACATACATACATACATACATACATACATACATACATACAAACAACACAAACATTAAAGCGGAAGAGAAGAGAGGGCAACAGACTATCAAACTCAGGTTTTGAAGATATATATATATATATGCTTTATTCAAAATGTATATACAAATGTAAGGTTTAATGCTGTTTCATTGTACAGTTTGTACAATCTGATAAAACAACCGGTCAGATGTTTTATGGAATTAAAATAGACCGGACCAGATCACATACTTCTCGAATGGACGGCAAAATCCTTTGGTCATAGTCATAAACAACACTCAAGCTTGAAAAGTCTAAAAACAGCAGCCAGAAAAACCAGCAACAACTTTATCAAAAAGAAATGTAAACCATGGCAGCAATTATTTCATGAACAATCTTCTTAATGCTTTGGAAAAAAAAAGCCAAACACGGGGACGGGAGCAGTCTGAACAAAAATAAAACATGAACGAGAAGAGATTCATCTTTTTACTGTCACGAATCACAACTAAACGAAATGGAAGAATGATGACAAACAGAACCAATGTAAGTGATACCTGTGACATTGTAACACAGGATTCGCCCATTCAACACAGCACAAGAGTATAAAACAAAGGGAAATAAAAATTATTCAAAGAAAAAGATTTTAACGATTTAAACAGTAAATGTATCACAAGACGAATTATTACATAAATGTATCACAAGACGAATGATTACATAAATGTATCACAAGACGAATGATTACATAAATGTATCACAAGACGAATTATTACATAAATGTATCAAGACGAATTATTACATAAATGTATCACAAGCTAGACGAATTATTACATAAATGTATCACAAGACGAATTATTACATACGAACACTGCTGTGACATGATTTTTTTTTCACATACACGCGTTGTCTAGATACTGGAAAATAATACTGACCAAAAATGCATAAATATACTGATCTGAAAAGAAGCATTGATGATACTTCGATAAATGCCTGCACTTAAAGTACAGATCATAATGTTCAAAAGTGAGTCAAATGCTAAGATGGCGAGTGGGGGTGGGGGTTAAGTGGTGAGGGTGGTGAGGTGAAACAGTGTCCAGTGAATCACTTAAAATGTAAATAATCCTTAAAGCTTTTATGTCTTTAAATGGCAATGTCGTACACTAAAATGCCATCAACCCAGAGAGAGAGAGGGGGGGAGGGGAGCAGACACAGACAGACAGACACGATAAACAGACAGGGTGACAGGCAGTTCAGAATTTGTTCAAAAATGATACATAGCAATCGGACAGTTCCATGTGCGTTCCAATCAAAATAACAGACCTGGCAGACTCCTTGAGCCTGCGCAAAACCTTAATGCTCACGCAAGATTTTGAAATGGAATGGAAAACAAGAAACAATTCGTCAATACCACCAGAATGACTTGAGTATGAAGATGGACAGCGAATAGCCGAGTTTTTATGCTGTAAGGTGGAACTGAACATCGACACATCAGATCTTGAATCCAAAGCTGTTTGACAACAACCAGCCAGCTTGCTTAAAAACCTGTGACCAGACTGAGGAATGAAACAGTAAGAGAAAGAAAACGAAAAAAATTCCACTAATTTCTTTACGTCACGTTCATCTATGATGAATGACAATGAACATTTCGCATTAGCAATCCAATTTTTTCTTGCAAATACTCAGATGTGTGTGTGTGTGTGTGTGTGTGTGTGTGTGTGTGTGTGTGTGTGTGTGTGTGTGTGTGTGTGTGTGTGTGTGTGTGTATGTATGTGTGTGTGTGTGTGTGTGTGTGTGTGTGTGTGTGTGTGTGTGTGTGTGTGTGTGTGTGGTGTGTGTGTGTGTGTGGTGTGTGTGTGTGTGTGTGTGTGTGTGTGTGTGTGTGTGTGTGTGTGTTGTTTGATCTTTTGCCAAGCTTTTGTCGTACGCATCGTCTTTAGGGTCAGATAACAAGCAATTGAAAAGTTTCTGAAACTTTCCGAAAACACAAATAAACATCAACGAGCAGAGGTATATTGTTGATCAACCAGCAAAGCAGACACAACACAGTAGTCTCAACAGCAACAATCACTGAATGTTACAAAAAATTGTGTTATTTACAATGAACGATATTAAAATAACAAAACAAGACAAATAGCCAACAACACATGCATAATACGAGTTTTGTACGTAAAGTCATTACAATGGAAAAAACTGCAACAAACAGAGAATTAACTTACTATTCATGATAATTATAAACTTTAGCGGCCATGTGTTAAAACTCATTTAATCACGAACGATTCACAAAGGCATATTAGAACGTCGATATACATGTAATAACAATACACATCATGTCCACACAGACCGCAATGGGCAACCACAACCACACAAACATTCCTTCATAATACCGTTCATAATGTGTACAGAAAGCGAGATTGTCAATCTGTTTAGGTAAGAATAGGCAGGAATTTATCATCTTCATTAATCAGATATATTTATAAAGCAACTTTGATTAAGAAAAATTACCTTTTCCCCTCAATTATTAATCAGAATGTCAATCTTGTAAATCTGTTCAGATAACAACGAGCTGTAATTTATTATCTTCATTTCTCAGGGATACTTATAAAGTGATGATGAGAAAAATGACTTTTTCCCCTCAATTATCAATGTTCATTGTGTGTAAATTATACTGCAAACACACCTTAAACAACAAGCTTGATATAATTCTCTGTTTAATTCCGTTTTTTATTAATTACTTAAAAATAACCTTGTTTAAGAAATAAAAGCAATCTAATCTGGTGGTGTAGGAGCGACAAGTCGAAATACTATGTACAACTGACGATAAATTTTATGATGCGAACACCAAGTTCATCCAAACAACCATTTTATTAAAATATCAAAACATCATCCACGCTGCAACCACCTATAATTGAAAAAAAAAACGCATAAACAACCACCAACCAACCAGCTAATCAACCAACCAAACAAGTAAACCAAAAGCAAACAATCGAGCCTTATGTATGTGTAACTACGAGTATGTACAAAAACCTAAATCACAAGAGGTCCACTATCTGCCCAGGCCTGGATCAGACGCTCAGAACAACAACAACAGAAGCAACAATACCAAAAACAACAGTAGCAACAACAAGAAGAGTGATACGTACTACACAAAAGCAATAGATCCACTTAATGCTTCACTCATGTAATGCATCTTCTTTCAGTGATAATACTGACCAATAGCTACAGGAATGATTATAAATGTTACCTTTTACAGTTTCATACCTTTTTACTCATGAGCTTTGACTGGACACAAAACAGTGAGAACAGCAGTAACAGCAGCAGTAACAATAACCTCAGGAGCAGCAGCAGCGACGATTACGACAACAGCAACCAAAACAACAGCAGCAACAACAGCAGAGGTACAATTAACAGCAGCAATAACGACAGCAGAAAAAAAGCAACAACGAAACAACAACGACAGCAATAACAGCAACACTAGCAGCAGCCAAACCTACATCATCACAATAAACAAATCGAAAGTCACAAACATATTGAATATTTTACTCATCAACAAACAAACAACGACAACAATCCATAAACAAACAAACAGTATACATAATTAAGTGCACGCACAATGGCAACACTAGCCTAACATATAGCCCAAAACATACAGAAACTCAACACTACCCCTGTTTCTTAATTTCTCAGTCACAGTTCCCTTTCACACTTTCTGCTCAGCCGTCTTAATACTCCGGACACTGCGGCGACTCTCAGGTTTAAAGGTCTCCTCGATGAACTTCTCGTAGTGGATCCTACCGGACAGGTCCCGGTCAAACTCAGTCATCACGTGGTACACCTCATCCTCATCCAGCAGGACGTTGGCCAGCTTGAGAACCGAGCGAAACTCTGGAAGCGACAGGTAGCCATTGCCACTCACGTCCAACTTGCGGAAAGCTCGGCGTATGTTTTTCCAGTCACCTGCCACCTGTTGTTGGCACACAAGGTGGATAACTTTACGTGAAGGAAAGAATTGATTGGTACGTGGACAGATGTATGAATGAATGAATGATTCAATCAATCAATCAATCAATCAGTCAATCAATCAATCAATGAATACAAAGAGATAGGAAGAAAGCAGAAATACCATCAAGAAACACACACACACTCATACACATGCACACACACACACACCACACACACACACACACACACACACACACACACACACACACACACACACACACACACACACACACACACACAAATGTACACACACCCATACACGCACACACACTTTGCAAACAACACATACACAACAACAACAAACGTACATCGGAGACAGACAGCCATATTTCACGTGTTACAAAAAATCCACAGTGACAACATAATACCATATAAATAGAATACAACATAATACAGTGTAACAACAAGAATGCACAAAATAACAACAACAACAACAACAAAAACAAGCTATCAAAGCGAGCATCCCAACAACCAGCCTTTTGGAACAGTTTAGAAATGATATTATATTGACCTTTCCATAATAAGACCAGTGAATACCCACAATCTTTCTTCTATCTTCATTCATGTGCTCGCTTGTACCATCATGGCTGTCGCAAGGAGAAAAAGCCGGCGGTCGGCAAGGAACTGAAAGGCCTGAAATGGAGAAATCCTGTGTGACTTCAAGGTGTCTTTCACATCATCAGTCCGTCTTCAAGGTCAGCCCTTTTACTCTCTGTAGTGACTGTATAATGCACCACCCGCTTGCTAGGCCCGTCATAACATAGAATGGACTCTCTCGTCGAGCCGGCAGACGAGGGGGCAGACTGGTCCTTCGTCGCCTGGAGTAGGTCGTCATATATGGGATACAGGACCGATCCTGAAGGCACTTGTTCTGTAGTTTCCATTTTCAGTTTCAGCTTCTCCAGATGGCGTCTCCGTATTCAGAAAAATTCCATATGCACATAATACCTCAGACGCATTGGGATGGATGGGATCCAAAAATGATCATGGCATAAGCCATGTACTTGCTCATAAGCCCTACATGGTGGCAACGTCAACATCATCATGTGCCCTGCAGCATGGCGTTGGCGATCATGGCCATCCATATCCATCTATCCATTGTCGCCACAAGCACGTCTTCCGCCCTCTTTGTCCTCAGCCACCCTGCAAGTCCGTCCAATATTTTCTTCCTGGGTGTTGTATTTCCCTCCAGCTTTCCTGTTCTAACCGGGGGCTTATAACCAATGTAAGTGATGACAGGGTCCGAATGGATCATGCAGTACATAGACAGCCCTATGCTTGACGAAATGGCTACCGCATGGCGTCGGGAGCTGGTGATTGTACGGTCAATGGTTTAGGCACTGTTGTTTGGGGTTTCATCTAGTACCCTGGGTGTTTCTCGTTAACCTAGCATTGTTTTTTGGGGGTTTCATCCAGCACCTTGGGTGTTTCTCGTTAACCTAGCATAACCAAAAGCAAAACGTGACAACAGACCCCCCTCCTCCTTAAACCCCAAAACAACTGACCTTTTGGCGGAGTTTAGCGGTGATGCCATGCAGACCTTTCTGTGGCGGCTCCACGATGTCTGTGATGGGCAGTTCAGGCTGGGGGTGCTGCAGCAGGGACAGCATGTTGTTCCCGTGTCGCCACGTCTGCTTCCGACTGGCGAAAGGCTTCAGGAAATCCACGTACGACACTCTGTGGGTACAGTTGGTTTGTGTGCTTATTAATCAACTGATCAACTTATCGGAATAGTCATTCAGTCAGCAAGCCAATTAAGCAAACTATCACCAGTATTCAGTCAGTAAGTCAATTAATCAAACTACATGTATCAGCAGTATTCAGTGAGTAAACCAGTTCATCAAACTACATGTATCAGTAGTATTCAGTCAGTAAGCCAATTAAGCAAACTACATGTATCAGTAGTATTCAGTCAGTAAGCCAATTAATCAAACTACATGTATCAGCAGTATTCCGTCAGTAAACTAATTAAGCAAACTATCAGCAGTATTCAGTCAGTAAGTCAATAAATCAAACTATATATATATGTATATGTATATATTATTATTATTATTATTATTATGAACATTTAGTACGCCTAATCAAATTAATGCCCTAAGCGTTTACAATGGCAAAACATATAACCAGAATCACAAGCACACACACACACGCCCACAGAAGCACCCACACACACACAAACACACACACACACACACAAACACACACACAGCATGACATGCAAATACAATGACACATTGACACTAAGACACTATAATGTCACCATTACATTACATGGGGGGAAGGGGGCAGAGATTACCAGTTTTGGGAAACAGGTGAGTTTTGAGGGAGCGTTTGAATGTGGACAGAGAGGGTGAGTATCTAAGAGAGCGAGGTAACTGATTCCAGATGGTTGGAGCTTGATAGGAAAAAGAACGCTGCCCAAACCTTTTAGTGCGGACTATGGGGATACTATAGAGACGGGTATCAGATGAGGACCGCAAAGCTCGAGATGGCGTGTAGAGATGTAACAGATGGGTGAGATACTCAGGACAGGAAGACTCAATAGATTTGAAGCAGAGGCAGGCAATCTTGTAGGATATTCTTTGCTGAACAGGGAGCCAGTGG
>CM060305.1:94614250-94624250 GCA_030674185.1 Monoplex corrugatus | reverse complement strand
GAACCTGGCATACAGCACGTTGCCTTCCTCATCCAGTGGCACACGGTCCAGAAAGCTGTCAAACTGTGCATCAGACAGCTCTAGGCTAAAACGACTCTCCATGGCCGCCCTGAACTCCTCCTGGCTCACTGTATCCGTACCCAGACGGTCCAGCTTCCTGCACAATCAACGGGTCAGTTATGGCCTAGCAGGCAAGTGTCCTTATACAACAGAAACAGAAAGCAAAAATAAAGGGCTGGAGCAAAAATAGCAAGAAGACTGAAGTCATGATAATCAGTAAAATATAAAAAATTAAAAAAGAAAAAAACACCAAACACCACACACACACACACACACACACACACACACACACACACACACACACACACACACACACACACACACACCACACACACACACACACACACACAAAACACAAGAAATCCCCTCATGCAAAATAAGAGCAAATGGCACAACTTTGAGACAGATGGATGAGTTTTAATATATGGGAATGATCCTCTCACCACAGATGCACATCAGAAATAGCCAGCAGAATCGGCTGAGCCAAAACAGCATTCGAGAAGATGAAAAGCATCCTTACCAACAAATGCCTATCAATTAACATCAGGAAGAGAGTTCTTGAGTGTTATATACAACAGATACTGTTGTATGGTTGTGAGGCGTGGGCAGTCTACACGCAGAGTCAGAACAAAATTGAGGCAACTGAAATGTTGATTTCTAAGAAGAATATTGAGAACAAAAAAACAAACGAAACAGTCTTGAGGGAGGCAGACACAAGAAGATCATTAACAAAGAAGATCAGGAAAAGACAAGCAACATTTATAGGACATTTTATTAGGAAAGGGGAATTAGAGCACCTGGTCACAACAAGAAAACTGGAGGGAAAGAGAACACCAAGTAGATCCAGGGAGAAAATATTGGACGGACTTGCAGGGTGGCTGAGGAAAGAGAGGGTGGGAGATGCACTTGCAGTGACAAGGAACAGATTCGTATGGAGGGCCAGGATCGTCAACGCCATGCTGCAGGGCACATGATGATGATGAAGCAGTGTCCTTAGTCACCTGAATCAGAATTAGCACTGTTGAACTCCCACCGAAATGTCCCAACACCAATGCAAGGTCTGCTTTACCGGCTGGCCCCATGATTTTTTTTTTATGTATCTCTAGCTCCCGTGGGCTTCCTGGCACTGGACTTCGACTAATTGAACTTGGGGTTGGAGATGTGTTGTGGAGTAAAAGAACTTGAGGTTGGCATTTTGATTTTCTTCTTGTAATACTGCTGTTTGATTATTGACTCCAAGCAAGTTCAAAACCCAGTCTTACAACTGGCAATGATCTCGCACCTGATGTATTGGTATCATGTATTGAATCCAACAAATTAAGTAAATGAAAAAATATATGTAAGTATTCAGAATTATTACAGTGAATTAGCCTGTCAAATCTTAACCCAAATGATACCAACAGTTCATGATCTATGGCACAGACATTTTGACACAAGTGTTTCATGATCTATGATACAGACATTTTTACACAAGTGTTTCATGATCTATGGCACAAACAGACATTTTGACACGAGCGTTTCATGATCTATGGCACAAACATATGTTTTGACACAAGTGTTTCATGATCTATGACACAGACATTTTGACACACGTGTTTCAAAGATCTATGACACAGACATTTTGACACAAGTGTTTCATGATCTGTGACACAAACAGACATTTTGACACAAGAGTTTCATGATATATGGCACAGACATTTTGACACAAGTGTTTCATTATCTATGATACAAACAGACATTTTGACACAAGTGTTTCATACTTGAACATGCCGAGCAGGGCGAGGAAGTCACGTTGAAACATGTTCACAAGCTGAGTCTCCATGGCACTCAGGGTCGAATCCCCGCCTGACGTGTCTGGTCGGTTGTTGAATCTGTTAAAACACGCAAAAAAAATATCATGGTATTTATTTCAACTGATTTTACTATGAAGAAACGCCTGCAAACGGTGTTTATAACTTATCGTAAAGTAGGCCTAGTTATTTCTCCAGCGCTCGACCACAAATAAACATAATAAATTACTCTAAATAACACCTATTGTTGGATCCGAAAGGTCTGTAAATTATCTTATTCATAACATCAGTACTCAGACTCCGCCCTCTGAAACTCATTTGTTTCCAGTCATCAAGACTTGATATGTGAAACTGTGAGTTGAAATTAATGTTAAAATAAAGAAGCAAAGTACACAAGGGCGATCGCATGGATATCTCCACCTGATGAGTAAGAGGTGGAGATTTTTCGGATCTTCCAGGTCATCAACATGTGTACACATCTGTCAGCGTCCAAATCCCTTTTGCGTGTGTATGCATGCAGAATATCTAATATGAAGGATAAAAATCCTGTAAGTCATGTCAATGTCCGATGGCTTATAAAAACATTAAAACACCCAGCATACACGATCATTGACGATACTAATGCGCACCAATAATGTGGAATGTGGACAGCTCGTCATACAACTTGAGTTCTCTGTCTTACCTGTCGACGTCACCGGGTTCTGTGTTGGCCGCTGCACTCTTTGACACCACCACCTCCCTCCAAGCCGCTCTGTCTTGACTTTTGTGGACAATTTCTTGAATATTTAGGCCACTGATGTTGGTTATGTTCTCCATGTATGAGATTGGAAGTCTGCCTTTCTTTCTTTTCGCCACTGTTTTTCCTTTAAAAAATGGTTGCCATGAGGTCCGTGAGTTCTCTGTGCACCACTAAAATTCGGATTATGTCTAATGCACAAAGAATCCAAATGAGTTTGGAGAATAGCGCTTTATAAGAACAATTTATTAGTTTTGTTATAAAGTTGTATCAGTAGTTAAAAGACAAAAGTGACATGATTTGTCACACAGGCGTTAATGAGATTTCTTGGGTCTAACACATGACAGAGATCACTGCATGTTTCCTGGTAGCTTAAGCCAAACCAACATTACCATGACTGATGGCATAGGCACTGTATCTGAACATTCAGTGGTGTTGTTTTACTGCCAACAAACCAAACCATACTGTTTTTGTACTTTGTATCTGCTTCTATGCTAGCTGAAAGGGTAGCGCAAACTGTGTTAGATTTGAGAAGTTCTATACAACATGGGAGATAATTCTCAAGAGTTATGTCCTTTGATTATATTAAACATTCTGCAGATAAGATCTTCTTCCGAAAACAGTCTCATACATTTAAGAATCACTTTCATATTCATGCGGGCTGGCCGTGATCACCAAACACATGACGCCTGCGACGTTAGTGCATATGGAATTCATTCCAAGCGTAGAGACGTCATCTTGAGAAACTGAAATTGAAACTGAAGCAGAGTGAAAGGCAGTAGGTACCTGTGTTTAACGTCAGTCATCACATTGTGCACCATGCCGGTCTCACTACGGTCCTGGAAGCGGTGGAGAAACTCTCTGTACGGCACGCCTTTGCCTACGGCACGCACCGAGCAGCGGGACAGGAAGGCCCCCAGCAACGACTTCTCCATCTTCAGACCGAACTGACCCAGCACCTCTATGAAGTCGTCAAAGTTCACCTGTACACACACACAGACGGACACACAGACAGACATACGCACACACACACATACACACACACACATACACACACATACACACGCATGCATATACATACATACTCACACACAACACCACACACACACACACACACACACACACACCACGCATGCACATACATACACACACACACACATACCACACACACACACATACACACCACACACATACATACACACACACACACACACACACACACACACACACACACACACACACACACACACACACACACACACACACACACACCACTCACAGCAGATCTACGAGCATTACAACACACGACGCACAAGACAACATTACACAGTAATACCACAACACACACAAATTTCACAAAACACAAGCTCTGCCAACTCTATCCTTCACACACCCATAACATCCTTTTCTTCCGTTCAAAACCATAGAGACGTATCACTCAATAGACTAGCAACACACAATGGTCCTCACAGAAACAACACACAATACAGAATACAGCCCACTCCACACAAAGCACACACACTCACTTTGAGTTTCAGTATGCTTACGAGGGCATTACAACACACTGACGCTACCATAGAAACATTACAATGTGATATACCTAAAATACACACACAAATTTTCAGCAAAATTTTTTTTTCTATCAAGCTGCTGCTGCCTGGAACTCTATTCCTTCGACAACCCATAACATCTCTTTTCTTCCTGTTTTCAAAACCCAGTATGAGACGTATCTGCTTCAAGTAGACTTAGGCAACAACAATGGTCCTCATCAGGATAACAATACAGAATACAGCCCCGTCCAGGTCAGCAGAAGTCCTGGACACCATGTAATAAGTGTTTCAAGTCCCCCAACAGCAACTGATTAAGAAAAGAATTGACTGAATAGGGTAAGCAATAAGTGAAGGAACTATAACTATTTTCAAAAAATGACGACAGCAGAGGGGCATCCAGGAGTCATGACCTGGAAGCGGCCCAGCCCCCTAAGAGAGTCAGGAGTAAAGGGCCCAAACACTTGTTTGACGGGGGTTTCTTCTCTGAGGACCTTCTGCTGTCCGGCTCTCCCAAGAGTTTCTTACTACTTCATAGTCAACCCGCAAACACACACACACACACACACACACACACACACACACACACACACACAAGCACACACACACACACGTACACACACACACACACACACACACACAAACACACACACACACACACACACACACACACACACACACACACCACACAGCACACACACACACACTACACACACACACACACACACACAAACACACACACACGCCACACACACACACACACACACACACACACACACACACACACACACACACACAACCTTATACTGATGAATAAAGAAACGTTCACAGTGAAGTGTGGTGTAATATACTAACAATGCCTTTGTTCTCGGTGTCCTTGTCCTCAAAGGCCTGCCTCATGCTGAAGAAACCTTCCCTGAACTTCTCCTTCAGCCATCTCTCCACGTCCAGTTGTTGTCTACGCTCCAGTTCCTTGCGACGGGGTGTCCTTGTTCCACGGTCTGCCAACGGTAAACCAGGGTCAAAAGGAATAATAGCAAGAACTTGTTAACGATTGCTGTTTTTTTATCAGGTGGTTCATTGGGCGGTGCTTGCTTGCTTTCTTGCTTGCTTGCTTGCTTGCTTGCGTTGTTGCTTGCTTGCTCGCTCGCTCGCTTGCTTGCTTGCTTGCGTGCTTGCTTGTTTGCTTGCTTAGGTGATTAGGCAA
The DNA here is from genome assembly GCA_030674185.1 of Monoplex corrugatus. Classification (NCBI taxonomy): domain Eukaryota; kingdom Metazoa; phylum Mollusca; class Gastropoda; order Littorinimorpha; family Ranellidae; genus Monoplex; species Monoplex corrugatus. Next base: position 94,618,910 of record CM060305.1, on the reverse strand, counting down.
AGGATGTTGAGCAATATGCACCTGCATGTGTGCGATTGTAACTGACGGGAGTGTGTGTGTGTTGTGTGTGTGTGTGTGTGTGTGTGTGTGTGTGTGTGTGTGTGTGTGTGTGTGTGTGTGAGTGTGTGTGTGTATTTGTGTGTGTACTGTTGTCTGTCTGTCTGTCTGTCTTGTGCCAGTGTGTGTGTATGTGTGTGTGTGTCTGTCTGTCTGTCTGTGTGCAGTGTGGTGTATGGTGTGTGTGTCTGTCTCTGTCTGTGTGCATGTGTGTGTATGGAGGCAAGGGTTGGGGTGATTTACATGTACTTGTCATTGGAATACAATTTTCTTTTCTTTCCAGTCAGCTCTTTACAACAATGCTTACATGGTTATCATACATGCATACACAACCCAAGAAATATAGACGGATGATTTTAATAAGTTGTAAGATTCTGTTCGGCAGTAGATAATATGAGTATGTTTGCCAACTGAGTTCCCTAAGTGATAGAAGAATGTGTTATATAATCACAGACACACACTTTAGATTAAAGCTATTTAGCAGGAGGAAGCTTCCAAGCTATAAGGATAATTTAACTCACAGACACCAACCTACTAGTAAAACTTAATTCACAGATTCTAAGCTCCCTCAGATAACTTAACTCACGGATTCTACACTACCCATGATGATGCATGTCACTGGTTGCCTTTCACGCCAAACCATGTAACAAAATACACCATTGCTGCAATAACAACGACAACAATGGGTAAAAAAAAATGTGCACTCAATGAAATGATAGAACAGCTGCTAGAAGTGTTTTTCTAAACAACACAACTAATAAAATGACATCAGCATGCACACATGCGTAACTGCAAACAGAAACCACGTCGCCTTGAAGTTCGGCATCCATGAATTAGTAATGGGAAAACATAGCACGGCACACAGCGAAAACCAAAACGTTCGGGAGAGAGTGAGAGGGGGGTCCACAGCAAAAAACACACAAACAGCGTTTGAACCATTAACCCTTCCACTCCCTCGTTCTGATGGGATAAGGGGAGGAAATAAAAAAAAAAGGGTTAACAATTCAACACTGCATCTTGCTACAAATTCTGGGTGCATCCACAGCAAAAACAAATGTACACACACACACACACACACACACACACACACACACACACACACAACCACACACACACACACACACACACACACAATATATAACATACATACACACACAGAGACGCACACACACACATATATACACACACACATACACACACACATACACACACTCACACTTTCTCTCTCTATCTCTTTCTCTCTCTCTCTCTCTCTCTCTCTCTCTCTCACGGCGCGCGCGCGCGCACACACACACACACACACACACACACACACACACAGTGCTTGTGAAAGAATTAATTCGAGAGTTCACCAATCTGACCTGATTCCAGTGGTTTAACCTCTTCACCACCGTCCGGCTTATGGTGGATCTCCAGTCTGTCCACGTGGCCTGTGTGACGTGGCAACCAACACTTGGTTCAATGTTTGTTTTTGCAATGTGTCCAAGTAAAGTACTTTACCCAAAGAAGGGCTGTATGCCATTTCTTTCTTGCACTGTTTTAAAATTGCTGCGGCGTCTTGTATATTTTATAAAAGAAAAAAAAATCAAATGAAGTTAATCAGAATTTTGCAGTCGAATGATTCAACGCAGTGGTTGAATGAAACCATCTCCTAGAAGATTCTAAATCTGTATCCACTAAGAGCATTCTAAATGTTAAACTTGTTTCTATCCACTAAGAGCATTCTAAATGTTAAACTTGTTTCTATCCATTAAGAGCATTCTAAATGTTAAACTTGTTTCTATCCACTAAGAGCATTCTAAATGTTAAACTTGTTTCTATCCACTAAGAGCATTCTAAATGTTAAACTTGTTTCTATCCATTAAGAGCATTCTAAATGTTAAACTTGTTTCTATCCATTAAGAGCATTCTAAATGTTAAACTTGTTTCTATCCACTAAGAGCATTCTAAATGTTAAACTTGTTTCTATCCACTAAGAGCATTCTAAATGTTAAACTTGTTTCTATCCACTAAAAGCATTCTAAATGTTAGACTTGTTTCTATCCACTAAAAGCATTCTAAATGTTAAACTTGTTTCTATCCACTAAGAGCATTCTAAATGTTAAACTTGTTTCTATCCACTAAAAGCATTCTAAATGTTAAACTTGTTTCTATCCATTAAGAGCATTCTAAATGTTAAACTTGTTTCTATCCACTAAGAGCATTCTAAATGTTAAACTTGTTTCTATCCACTAAAAGCATTCTAAATGTTAAACTTGTTTCTATCCATTAAGAGCATTCTAAATGTTAAACTTGTTTCTATCCACTAAAAGCATTCTAAATGTTAAACTTGTTTCTATCCACTAAAAGCATTCTAAATGTTAGACTTGTTTCTATCCACTAAAAGCATTCTAAATGTTAGACTTGTTTCTATCCACTAAAAGCATTCTAAATGTTAGACTTGTTTCTATCCATTAAGAGCATTCTAAATGTTAGACTTGTTTCTATCCACTAAAAGCATTCTAAATGTTAGACTTGTTTCTATCCACTAAGAGATTCTAAATGTTAGACTTGTTTCTATCCACTAAGAGATTCTAAATGTTAGACTTGTTTCTATCCACTAAGAGATTCTAAATGTTCAATTTGTTTCTATCCACTAAGAGATTCTAAATGTTAAATTGTTTCTATCCATTAACAGCATTCTAAATGTTCAATTTGTTTCTATCCATTAGGGCGTTCTAAATGTTCAATTTGGTTTTATCCACTAAGAACATTTCAAATGTTAAATTTGTTTCTATCCACTAAGAGATTTTAAATGTTAAAATTGTTTCTATCCACTAAGAGATTTTCAATGTTAAAATTGTTTCTATCCACTAAGAGATTTTAAATGTTAAATTGTTTCTATCCACTAAGAGCATTCTAAATGTTCAATTTGTTTCGATCTCGTAGAAGCATTCTAAATGTTAAAATTGCTTCCATCCCTATAACCATTTTAAAGGTTAAAACTGTTTTGATCTCGCAGGAGCATTCTAATGTTAAAATTGTTTCCCTTTCCTGGAACCATTCTAAATCTTAAAACTGAAATGTTAAAATTGTTTCTATACCACGGGTATTCTAAATGTTCATATTATTTTGATCTCCCAGCAGTATTTAAATGTTAGAAATTGTTTTGATCTCCTGGGGGATTCTAATGTTAAAATTGTATCTCTTTCTTGGAACCATTCTAAATGTTGAAATTATTTCTATCCTCTAAACGCATTCTCAGTGTTAAAATTGTTTCCATCCCCTAGAAGCATTCTAAATTTAAAATTGCTTCTATCTCTCGGAATGTTAAACGTGTTGCAATCTTCTACAGGTGTTCTAATGTTAAAATTGTTTCTATTTCCTGGAACCATTCTAGGTATTATTGTTTCCAGCAGTACTCTCAATGGTAAAATTGTGTCCATCTACTATAAGCATTTTAAATGTTAAAATAGTGTTATCTACTACAAGCATTTCAAATGTTAAAATAGTGTTTATCTACTACAAGCATTTCAAATGTTAAAATTGTTTGTATTTCTTAGAAGCATTCTTAAAGTTAAAATTGCTTGAGTGTTTTCGCCAGAACGTTTGTAAAATTAACATGATTTTAACGTTTGAAATCATTCTATAAACATTTGCAAAATGGAAATAATTTTAATGTTCAGAATGTTTTTAGGAGACAGCAGTGTGATGCACACCTGCCATTAGGTAGGGAACGAAATATCTGAACTCGTCTGTTCCTCGTAGAACATGAGTGTTTGATAATTACAAGTGATAAAAAAAAGACATGATCGTTTGGTAGAACTACCTCTTACAGGCAATGTGTGTGGCTTCTTGCGCTCGTGTGTGTGGTGGAAAGGGGGAAGGAAAGGGAAAGAATACTGAACATAACCTATACACCTGGATGTGTGTGTGTGTGATTGAAGGTGTGTGTGTGTGTGTGTGTGTGTGTGTGTATGTGGTGTGTGTGTGTGTGTGTGTGTGTGTGTGTGTGTGCGCGCGCCATGCGCATGCGCGCGAGTGTATGTGATTGTGTATGAAGGCAAGGGTCGGAATGAGTGTATGGGGTTGGTTGGTGAACAAGATGAAGTTTGTAGCTTTTGTGACGATGTTCTTGTTTATACTTTGAACTGTAGGCCTACTGCGATTTTTATGTGATTATGTAATGTGTTAGGGAAGACATGTAATTTCTGTTGGAGGTTTAATACAAAGTACCACTTGAATAGATAGGTCTGAATTGGATTTCCTCCCTCAGTCGCGTGCACAGAGAACGGAAACGGAAACGAAGCGGAAGACTGATTACTGTTTCAATTGTTCGCCTCATAAGTTTTTCCCGAAGAAAATATTGTATTTCGTTTTAATGAGTGGGCGGCTGGTTGGTTGGATAGATAGAAGGTCGGTTGATTGTTGGTTAGCTGACTGGTGTGGTATTTGTTTGTTCTTCAGTCGGTTTGTTTGTTTGTTTGTCTGTCTGTCTCTTTCTTTGTTTGTTTGTTTGTCTGTCTGTCTGTCTCTTTCTGTCTTTCTTTCTTTCTGTCTGTCTGTCTGTCTGTCTGTCTTTGCCTGTTTGTTTGTTTGTCTGTCTGTCTCTTTCTTTGTTTGT
>CM060305.1:94609250-94611750 GCA_030674185.1 Monoplex corrugatus | reverse complement strand
TACTATGTGGAGTTCATGTGTCAACATTGTCTTTTCATCTGTTTAAAGAAAAGGTTTGGGGTCATGGTATCGTAAAACAAGGGAAAGATGAATTTCATCCCCAAAAGGGGAAGTTATTTGCATGGCTTGACACTTTTCCTGTCAAGATTGCTTCCTTCCAGACACGCACGGCATTTTTTCTGAGAGTTGGTCGCAGTACTAAAATGTTCAGCTGAATTTTCAGTCAAAATATTAAAGTTGTGTCACTGGCAATGAAAAAAAATGATCATGGTGATTATATGACAACTCGTTCTTGTATGGCGCTATTCTGCAAACTCATTTATCCTCACTGCGTATTATACATAATCAGAAATCACACATTTTAGACTGTTCAGTTAATTTTATCCGTTGTTTCAGAAAGCAACCAGTATTGAAACTGAACTGTGAATGCATCAGAGGACCTGAGTCCATTTGGTTAATCTGTTTGATCTTTTTTTTCTTTTTTGTAATAGTCTGGGTGGCTGGGTGGCTGTCTGCCTGGCTAACTGACTGAGTGTCTGTCTATCTGTCTGTCTGTCTGCCTGTCTGTCTGTCTGTCTGCCTGCCTGCCTGTCTGTCTCTCTGTCTTCTGCCTGTGTGTGTCTGTCTGTCTACTCGTACCTGTCTGCTTGGCTGTATTTATCAACTGTCTATACATGTAGACACACATAGATAGATAGGCAGGCAGACAGACAGATAGATAGCAAGCATGCCTTTGTTGGACAGTCAACACAACCCTGAGCAAACCGATGAAGCCTGATCGATCCAATGTTCTGATTGTTTTTCTCTTGTTCGTTAAACTGTTTGATGTTACCTTAATTGATACAATGCTTCCATGATTTTCATAGATTCATTCATCCCATAGGCATCTTTTTTTTTTCGTCTAAAAGCACGTATGTCAATAGACGTTTAAAGAAATAACGAACGATGACACATACCTCTGCCGGGCCTTCTCTTTGAGGTTAGCGTGCACCTGCCCTGCGGACATGACCACCTTGTCAGGACGCTGCAGAGGATCCATCCACTGTGGATGGTCGTTGTCCTGGGCGGCATCTCTGAAGTGGGCAAAGAAGTCGGAGAAGGGGATGACGGCACGGTCCTTGAAGCCAAGCCTCTCCAGCAGCTTCTGGCTCTGAGACTGCGAGATGGGGCGTCCTGCCACCGTCACCAGGATTCGCAGGAAGGCTTCCCTGAAAGGACACAACCAGTTTGGTTCTGTATCGTGTGATGTGTGGTGTGGGTGCGGGTGTGGTGTGGTGAGGTGTGGTGTGGTGCGGTGTGGTGTGGTGTGGGGTGGGGTCGGATGGGGTGGGGTGATGTGGTGTGGTGTGGTGTGGTGTGGTGTGATGAGGTGCGGTGTTGTATGGAGTGGTGTGGTGTGGTGTGCTGTGGTACGGTGTGTGTTTGTGTGTGTGTGTTGTGTTGTGTTGTGGTGTGGTGTGGTGTGGTGTGGTATTGTGGTGTGTGTGGGTGGGTGTGGGTGTGGTGTGGTGGTGTGATGTGGCGTGGTGTAGTGTGGTGTGGTATGATGTAGTGTGGTGTGGTGTGGTGTTTTGTGATGTGGTGTGGTGTTTTGTGAGTGGTGTGGTGTTTTGTGATAGGGTGTGGTGTGGTGTGGTGTGTGTGGTGTGGTGTGGTGTGGTGTGTGGTTGGTGTGTTGTGGTATTGGGTGTGTTGTGGTTGTGTGTGTGTTGTGCTGTGCTGTGCTGTGCTGTGCTGTGCTGTGCTGTGCTTGTGCTGTGCTGTGCTGTGCTGGGTTGGGTTGGGTAGGGTTAATTTGGGTCGGTTTGGGTTGAATTGGCTCCTGTCGTGTCGTGTTGTGTTGCATTGTGTTGCCTTGTGTGTGTTGTTGGTTGGTTGGTTGGTTGGTTGGTTGGTTGGTTGGTTGGTTGGTTGGTTGGTTGGTTGGTTGGTTGGTTGGTTGGTTGTTGTTGGTTGGTTGGTTGGTTGGTTGGTTTTGGTTTTGTTTGTGGTTGGTTGGTTGGTTGGTTGGTTTGTTGGCTGGTTGGTTGTTGGTTGCTTGCTTGCTTGTTGCTTGCTTGCTTGCTTGCTTGCTTGCTTTTGGTCTGTAGTAAGTTGTTAGCTTGTTTGCTTGTTGGTTTGTCTACAGCACGTATTGTCGTTTACCACGATGCAAAACAGTGTTAATATGCACCATTCAGTGCGTAAACTTAATTACCTTGATTAATCAATATGTTTGGTGCGCCACGTGTTATTATTGATTGCTGATCAATAGCATTACACAGCGCTGATGTCAGATTTCTACAGCTTTGTTAACGAGAAAAGAACAATGCTTGTGCAAAGCATATCCATATGTTGTCTGACTGTCTAATTCTCTCTCTCTCTCTCTCTCTCTCTCTCTCTCTCTCTCTCTCTCTCTCTCTCTCTCTCTTTCTCAGTCTGTTTCTGTCTGTCTGTCTGTCTGTCTCTCTCTCTCTCTCTCTGTCTGTCTGTTTCTCTCTGTCTCTCTTCTCTCTCTCTC
>CM060305.1:94584250-94586750 GCA_030674185.1 Monoplex corrugatus | reverse complement strand
GAGTGTGTGTGTATGTTCTTTTTTACGTGTGCGTGTGTAGTAAATGTGTGTATGCGCGCGCGCGCGTGCATGTGTGTGTGTGTGAGCGTATGTGTGTGCGTGTGTATGTGTGCCTGTATTGTGTGTGTGTGTATTTGTGCGTGTATGTGTGTGTGTGTGTGTATGTATTTTGTGTGTGTGTGTGTGTCTGTCTGTCTTTCTCTCTCTCTCGTGTGTGTGTGTGTGTGTGTGTGTGTGTGTGTGTGTGTGTGTGTGTGTGTGTGTGTGTGTGTGTGTGTGTGTGTGTGTGTTCCAGCGCATAAGGACATAATTGCTTTTGTGCCGCGATCATGTGCGTGTGAAAGAGAGAGGAGGGGAGAGAGAGATGAAGAGAGAGCGAGAGAGAAAGAGAAAGAGAGACTTAGAAAGGGAGAGAGAGAGAGACAGACAGAGACAGAGACAGAGACAGACAGACAGAGAGTACTAGGTTTATTCAGTATGCCCGACCACATCAGATAAGAGTTTTATGAAAACAGGCGCTTGGAAATATGTATTAACCAATATAAGTAATACCAGTCAACGACTAGTGGCGGAATCTGCAGTCACCTGAAGCTGTTGTCTGCCGTTCACCCTTTGACTCCCACATCCTAGCCACCAACTGCAAAAACTTAACCCTTTGACTGCCTCACGACAATGCAGGATGCTGGTGGACAGGGTGCGGGAGTCAAAGGGTTAAATTAAGTGACTCGGAAGCGAGTGACCAACAATGGATAAATGCTGCACAGATTAAATATCATCGGAAATGGTAAAGCCGGGAAGCGACTGTTATGGTTTGAACTAATAACTGCTTTTGTTTTCGTTTCCATTTAGTAAGAGGATTTGTTTTATTATTGAGCGGAGAGTGTGGGGATCTGTGATGAATGTTTCTGTCTGACTGTCTGTGTGTCTGCCTGTCTTACTGTCTGTCTATCTGTGACAATCATGGGTTAGCAAGATTTTTCAGCTATTTCTGGACAGGTCTTTACCAAAAGTGGGTCAAAAGCGTTGACCGTTGACGGGTCGGACGTGCATTAGTTTGGAAGACAGGGTGCCAAGGTAAAGTTTACATGAACCCAAAAGAAAAAAGGGCCTGAAAGTCAGCACTTTTTTGAGGAAGGTGTGTGAACAGCACTTTCTCGGAAACTTCTAACAACATTGACATTCTCTTTTAGTTGGTGTAAAAGACTAACATTTGCAGTTTGCTTTACGTCAAGTTTTATTTCATCAAACGATTGTTCAATGTCACAGTGACAAAATGTGGACAGAAAAGTACAACATCTGCATTTTCTTTCATAATGTTTGTATTATAAGAAAAAGGCGGAATGTCAGAATGGCTTTACCTTTTTTCCATCTTTTGCATTACACAAACTTTTCAGATTTGCCCAAATAACGAAGACCAGACATAGAGACAAAAGATACACAGTCTGGTAATTGGGCAAACAGGTAAGCAAACGGATGGAAGAATGGATGGATTGATCTGTGATTGGGCGCATGGATAGACGAATAACAGATATAGGTATGTGTGTATCAAATTCTGTGTGTCTACGTGCGACATGTGTGTCTGTGTGTGAGAAAATGTCAGACAGTTTTCAAGTGCCTGTAAATCAATGAAGTAAGAAGGGAAGAGAACCAGTCTGCCCATTTGCAGCAATAGACAACAATGCAGCTGAAGAGATATTAAAGAGGCCAAGTCCCGCCAGTACCCTTAAAACCCTTAATCCTTAGAAAGACACGTATCGGGTTTTTATCGCCCGCTAAACGGTGACTCTTAACCGTACTTGCCCACTAAAAAGTACAGTGCGCGAACACCATGGAGAGAAATTAAGCTGTCTTGAGAACGAACAAAAGGGTCGTATTAAGTGTCGGCTATAAACCTAGGCAACATGGAATAAACGATACACAGTTAAAAGGGCTCGCCTCTCTATCTCTCTCTCTCTCTGTCTCTGTCTCTCTGTCTCTCTCTCTCTCTTTCCCTCTCTCTCTCTCCCTCTTCTCTCTCTCTCTCTCTGTCTCTCTCTCTTCTCTCTCTCTTTCTGTCTCTCTCTTTTCTCTCTTTTTTCCCTCTCTCTCTATCTCTTTCTTCCCTCTCTCTCTCTCTTCTTTCCCTCTCTCTCTTTCTCTCTCTTCCTCCCTCCTCTCTCTCTCTCTCCCTCTCTTCTCTCTCTCTCTTCTCTCTCTCTCTCTCTTCTCTCTCTTTCTTCCCCCTCTCTCTTTTCTCTCTCTTTCTTCCCCCTCTCTCTTTCTTCCATCTCTCTCTCTTTCTCTCTCTCTCTCTCTTTATTCCTCTCTCTCTCTTTCTCTCTCTCTCTCTTTCTCTCTATCTCTCTTTCTTCCCTCTCTCTCTTTCTTTCTCTCCTTCTCTCTCTCTCCCTCTCTTCTATCTCATTCTCTCTCTCTCTCGCTCTCTCTCTTTCTTCCCTCTCTCTTTCTCTCTCTCCTTCTCTCGCTCCCTCTCTCTCTCCCTCTCTCTCTCTCTCTCCTC
>CM060305.1:94576750-94579250 GCA_030674185.1 Monoplex corrugatus | reverse complement strand
ATAGATTAACCCTTTGACTCCCTCACCCTATCCATCAGGAAGCTGATGGACAAGGTGAGGGAATCAAAGGGTTAAGTTTTTGCTGTGCTAGCAAGGTTGGCAATACAGGATGCTGGTGGACATGGTGCGAGAGTCAAAGGCTTTTAAAGTAAATCACACAGCTACAACATGCACAATGATCATGACATGTAGAACTACTGGAGTTGTTCATCATCATCATCAAGTGCCCTGCCGCATGGCGTTGGCGATCATGGCCCTCCATATGCATCTGTCCTAGTTGCCGCTAGCACATCTTCCACCCTCTCTGTCTTCAGTCACTCTGCAAGTCGGTCCAATATTTTTTCCCTGGGTCTATCTGGTGCTCTCTTTCCTCAAGTTTTCCTGTTGTGACCAGGTGCTCTAATTCCCCTTTCCTCATAAAATAGCCTATAAATGTTGCATGTCTTTTCCTAATCTTCCTTATTAATGATCTTCTTGTGTCTACCTCCATCAAGACTGTCTCGTTTGTTTTCTTTGCTGTCCATGGACTCAGCATTCTTCTTAGAAACCACATCTCGGTTGCCTCAATCTTGTTCTGGCTTTGCTTGTTGACTGTCCACGCCTCACAACCGTATAACATTATCGGTTCTACGTAACATTCAAGAGTTCTCTTACTATAACAATTCCAGTCTATTCATGGCCAGACTGGAGTTGTTATCGTCTGAAAACAGACCAGTCTGCTATTCCAGTCTTTGAAAGCCTACAACACAAATGGAGATTATCTAATCAATCGTTACCAATGATTTTTGATTTGCTATACAGACATGGATAAGTCTTATTAACATTTATGTTATATATTACCGAAAAGGAAGCATGCCAAAGCCTGGCAAACTGAGTAATGTCAACAAATGCTACAAGAAAATTGAGGTGAAGTAAGTCAATGACATACTCTGACACACATTATCCAAACTTATCCAAACACGACTCCGTAAGATCAAAATAGATTGACTTGTCGTACAAGATACTATAATTTGATCCGGACGAATATTGATCGGGGCGAATATTGATCGGGGCGAATAGATTTCTTCCCTTTCCCTGCCCCCCCCCCCCCCCCCCCTCACAGAACACAAACACTTAAGTGTTCATCCTTGTGAGACCGTTTTGCCACTTAATATTGCTTTCAGATTTTTGTTTTTGTTTTTGTTTTTTTTGCGTAATACAAGAGCAAGATCACAACACATCAAAATAAGCCATTTCTATCCAACGATTGAAATGTTCTGAAATTTGTAGTGTACTGTGAATGAGAAAAGATAAGATAAAGAGACGTGAGGTCTATTTGAAAAGCTGTTGAACAAAATTATCTTTTCCACTCGAAACAAACAAACAAGCAAACAAACAAAAAACAAGACACACAATAACAAACTGCTGATTGACCGGATAAATAAGCTTACTCACTGTCTTCAAGAACAGTGGTAGACTGTCACCATAGTGAAAACAGATTTTAGGTATTGTCAGAGGTTCCCAAGAAAGTGCTGACCACATGCCTTTTTCAGATCCTGCTGATTTTAGGTTTTGTTCGTGTGTGTGTGTATGTGTGTGTGTGTGTGTGTGTGTGTGTTGTGTGGTGTGTGTGTGTGTGTGTGTGTGTGTGTGGTGTGTGTGTGTGTGTGTGTGTGGTTTTTGTTTGTTTGTTTGTTTTGTTTTGTTTTGTTTTGTTTTGTTTTGTTTTGTTTTCGCCTTGCCAGCGCCTAGTGTTTTGCTGATGGATTTAGATGGAGCGCATTTGGAATTGCCCGAGTGCTATAAAGCAGTCTTGAACAAACACCAAACTCCAAATTTTATGCCACTTGTTGGCCATTATCTCGATATTTGACAAAAGCCCGAGATTTGCAGCCATGGCTCGTCAGTTCTCTATTTTCGGCAACAAGTCATGTTGCTGCCATTTATTCCGTAAATAAACACACACACACCATTTGAGGCCAAGCTAATCGGTTAATACGATCACAGCTTCTAGAATATGAGCTCTGTATGTTTCCATAGTTTTCCTAAGATGATGTCTCTGATTGCTCCACTCTCCGATTACACAGCAGTCACAGGACAGGGGAGAGACGGTAATGCAATAAGATTCTTCTTCTTCTTCTCCTTCTTCTTCTTCTTTTTTCTGTTTTGTTGTTGTTGTTGTTGTTGTTGTTGTTGTTGTTGTTGTTGTTGTTGTTGTGTTGTTGTTGTTTTGGCGTTTTGTTTTTCTTCTTTTCTTCTTCTTCTTCTTCTTCTCCTCCTCCTGCCCCTTCTCCTCCTCTTCCTTTTTTCAATCTCCTTTCAAAAAAAAGGGTGGGTGGGGGCGAGGAAAGTACTGTTTGAAGTTGACTAGAGGGACGTGCGTGTTTGTGTGTCGATCTGTCTGTGCCAAAACTATGACAGCAAGATTTTCTCAGCGGCCTCTCTATGGATCTTGACCAAATGTGGATCAAACACACACCACTCAAAGGTACAGACCGCTGATGAGTTAAGGGTTTCGTAA